>CP135550.1:5925011-5975661 GCA_032402905.1 Khaya senegalensis | reverse complement strand
ATCCTTTTAAAATAGCCAAAATACTTTTTAATCATTTAACAATTATTTTTATTAATATAAAATAGGAGCTTGACCTCCCATAATTTTAAAAAATATTAAATAAATAATATAATTATAATATATTTAATAATTTAATAATTATATTAAGATAAATTTTTTATTTTTTAACATAATTATTAAATAAATTATATTCGATAATTTCTTTTAATATCACGTATAATCGATAATCTAAATTGTTAATTTTATTTATAACATGTGTGTACACGCATCCGTGATTTAGGAGTTTTTTGGCGATCATGCAATATAAAATTGAGCTTAAAAAAATAATGTAAAGTGACATCTTTTAGGCCAATATATTTAACAAAGGTGACATTATATTAGTATAACTAAAGTTGAATAAAACCAACATGAGTAGTGATGGCCTCTCAATTTTATTCCTTTTCCCATGAATGGAAAAGCAATTTTGCTGCCCGTGATCTGTCTTAGATTCCTTCAACCCATGCATTAAAATCAAACAAAATCAGCGGCCTTGGCATCCATTCATCGATTCATTCACAGAAATCGAATAACTTTTGAATCAATTACAATTGCGTGTTATTATTATCGATCAATTTGACGTTATCCATCAAACGACGTCGTTGACTTGATTAGATTATTGCTTTTTACTTGGAGAAAAGACGGAGCAAATTGCAGTCATTGGCCAACAGCAGACAATATTTTTCAGTGCGGAAAGAGGAGGCGTCGGATTGGGGAAGATGGTCGGTGGGGAAAGAAAAAATCACATGACCACGGAATTAGCAAAGATAGGACCCAATCCCAGTGGTTGGAGCTCTCATGGCTTGTCATTTGATCACTGCCGTCAACTATTGATAACAACCGCTGGCCCCACGCTCGTGCTGTAAGTCCGTTGATCAGCGCAAAATTCACGGTGCCTCACAGCCTGTGACAGACAACTATGCTCGTGTCCGAGGGAGAAAACATTATTAGGATTAAGTAAGACTGTTAATTAACGTTTGTAATTGAGATTTCAACGGATTTTCTTGATTGTGACTCAATTGTTGAAGGATGTTCTTGGGTATTATTTGCAATTTAATTATATCTAATTCATAATTTGGAATTAATTGCGGGCATGGTCAAAGAGGTCGAATAGAGGAAGCAAATTTTAGTCTACAGTGAATTTTTATGTGAGATTATTTAATTAATAAAATTTAAAAAAATTATTTTTTAATAATAAATAAAAAAATTATAATTTTGTTATTATATTAATTAAATAAAAATTTAAAAATTTAAAAATTATTATTAATAAATAATTTTTTTTAAAAATAATATTTACTCTCTCAATGCTTTCTCTAATATATGTTGGACAAGAAGGCTCAAATGATGGGTTCTAGATCCGGATTCCGGATGGGAGTATCCAAGAATTTAATTTCAGACCGTGCATTTAACTCTAACCAGATTTAGAGTGTTGAACCGGCAATCGATGGTGGAAAGAGGGAGCAAAGAATCCAGAACCAGTTGTCATAAATCCACTTTGTTTTTGTCATTTTCTTGAATTTTAAGTAAGATATGCCCCAAGCCAATTAACCATAGTCCACGTGAAGACTTATCCTTACACAAATACTAAATGAACGACAGTCACTGTATTATAATATTTGTTCCCATGCATTTAACTATTAGACCCATAACTCATTAGGTATCTTTATCTGTAGAGCCAAATTTGTCATTAAAATCGATAAAGAAATAACAAAAAGTGATTAAAAAAAAAATGTGCTACGAATTGGGTCATTATCTCATTTTTAAAAGACATATTCATTAAAATATGTAAAATTCTATTATAAATTGTAAAAATATTTTATTATTATCTAAAATAAAATTTAGTTATATTTTTTTCTATATAATCTTGTGATACCCTCATCACAGCATAACTCTATATATATCTGTCTTATTTTACTTTGAGACTTATAAATTTTTTATAAACGCATTCATTACACGTGGGTACTTTGAAATATGATAGTCAGAATGAGATTGGCTCTAATGTAACTGGTTATAAATTGGATCACTACCTAATGAAGTGGGTGTATTTAGGATTGTTTGGGGTACATTTATATTCACTCGTAACAAAATTGCAGTGTACATTGGGCCTAATGGGCTGAACCGAGGAGAGCCTGTTTTTAAAACACAAACAAAACGGTACGTTTTTGGAGACAAGAATCGAGGATCGAAGTCAGAATCGGACGCCTTCGGAATTCAGTTGCTCTCTCGCGCGAGGAAAATGCGTGCAGCTTGTTGAAAACGATGCGTCAGCGGACATTTTGAGAGCTCTGCTCCCGATTTTCTTAAATTCATTTTCACAGTATAATTAATCGTCGTGAATATAAATATGAACAAGAAAACATTGGCCATTCTGTTGCGAGCCAGAATGACACCTAACAGTTCAAGCAAATTCGCTCTTTCTCCTCTTCCTGTAAGTACTTCAATTCCGAATTTCACCGTTTTTCTTTCTAATTCGGTTTCTAAATTGAATGAAATTAATTAATTTGGTCGATTATTATCGGTAATTAAATTTGATTTCAAAACAGAAGGGGGCTAATCAAATGCAATCAAATCCTCAGCAGCCTGTTTCGGAGAACGGAAACATGCCGCAGAGGTCCGCTAATTGTTTCTATTTTTGTGATTTTATAATTTATTTTACAGTTATGTGAACTATATTGTCTATGTTTTTAGGGAATTTGAGCCTGTACGAGATTCAATGCACTTGGCAATATCAATGAATAAAACAGAAGTTATAGATCCCGTGCTTGAAGATTTTTCGGAGGTGAAATTAGAGTTGTAATTAATAATCGTATATTTTTGTTTGAGGTAATGAGTATTTATAGAATTAGCATTGTACGATGAATCTATGATGTAGGGTTATTGTAGCCTTTCTTTTGAAAATCGAAAGAGATTATTACTTGTACTGGCCAAAGAATATGATCTTAACCGAACTCACGTTCGTGAATTGATAAAGCAATATCTTGGAGGTTAGTTTTGTATGTGTTTCTGTTTTTTATAGTATTGTTTTAAGAAATTGTTTTTAAACTTTCTTGTGAAATTGATCAAGTGTTTTAGAAGTTTCTAGTGTCAGGCGAAGAAGCTCAATTGGCTGGCCCTGAAGAGGAAGGTGTGCTAGCTACTTTTTATCGAATTGAGCGAAACTTGAGACATGCACTTAAGCCAATGTATGAAACTCTTTTTGAGCGGCTCAACATGCATCCTGGAGGGTTGAAGGTTTTATCCAGTCTTCGAGCTGATATTCTATCTATTCTCAGGTAAGGTTATGGTCTTGATTTTGTGATTCATTTTCATGTGTTCTTGGTGTAGTTTGTTTCTCTGAATTTGATGGGTTGTGGCTTTGGCTGAAGTGTGGCAGCTGCTATCTTGGATTTCAAAATATTTGCCTATTTATCCTTATTCTAAGGAAATTACATATAAACTAGTTCAAAGAGTTTTCTTTTCTTATTTTGAAGAATTTTTCATGTTTAACTGTTTGCAGATTTAGCTCATTAGGTGCCACATTTCAACTATTGAAAAATCTTTCAAAAGGAATTTAAAAATTTCATGACTTGGTACTCTTGTAACAATACAGAGAGGAAAATGTTGCATCTTTGAGAGTTCTGGATTCCTATCTAAAGGAGAAACTTAGTACTTGGCTGAGTCCTGCCACTCTAGAACTTCACCAGATAACATGGGATGATCCTGCTTCTTTGCTGGAGAAAATTGTGGCTAATGAAGTATGTTTCTCTTCTCTCTCTTGCTCGGTTGCTCTATTCATAGATATAGATATGCATAATAATTGTGTTTGTATTTGGTAAAATTTATCCTTCTGTGTAGGCTGTCCATCCAATCAGCAACCTTTTAGATCTTAAGAGAAGGCTGGGAGTTGGTCGTCGTTGTTTTGGGTATATACATCCAGCAATACCTGGTTAGCTATTCTTTACACTGTTAGTGTGTATATATTATTTTACCATGCTCAAAAACTGTGTAGTGATGCAGTTAATGTGCATTCATAAAAAATCATAGATAGATAATAGGTGACAAACTTATTTCACCAGCGTTCAATCTATATCACAGTCACTAATCTGTTTAACAAAAATAAGTAACCATCATCATTGGTTGTGTATTCTATTGATGAGGTTTTTGCTTCTGAACAATGTTGTAATGTGGACTTACAGTCATATATATGACTTGGTGATTTTGGCACCTAAATTCCCACCAAAGGTTGTTGATCATGCTACTACAGCAGTCCATAAATACCAAAAACTTCTAATTCTCTCTATGGTGTGATCTGATAATTTGTGATTTAAATTATTCCAGGTGAACCCCTTATTTTTATTGAAGTTGCATTGTTGAAGAATGTGGCTCAGACAATACAGGTAATTTTTTCTTTCATCCTACCATTGTCCTTTTTCTTAATAGGATATTGCTGATCAATTTTCTTATTCAATGGCAGGAAGTTTTATGGGATGATCCTCCCATACCTGAATGTGAGGCAACTTGTGCATTATTTTATTCTATTTCTTCAACTCAGGTAAAACTAGTCATGTCTACCATTATACAAGATGAACACAATCAGTTGCCAAATACATTGTACCTTTAGCTGACTGTCTGCATACTTCTGAACTTCTACAGCCTGGCTTGGCAGGGATAAATCTAGGAATGTTTCTAATTAAACGTGTGATTACCTTGGTGAAAAGAGATATGCCGCATATTTCTGTAAGTTGTTCTTTAAGTTAATCCATATGTGTTCTTGAAGAGACTGCATCCATTTCATACAAAATTTCCCTTGTATTCAAGATTGCTTCCATAGTTGGAGCATTGAAATTCATTCTTGTATGTATTTTATAATGCATTACTCAGCCTATGTATTTCAGTTTCTTGATTTTTGGTCTTTAATCTGTATTCCTTTGTTGAAATTATAAGTTTTCTCATATGTACGTAAACATAAGTTGACCACATGGCATATTCAATCGAGAGAAATTACAGGCACCTGATAGGCTGTTAAGCAAGTGTTATGTTTTGCTGCTCTATTGCATATTTTTAATCATACATCAGTCTAAGTCTTATAACTGGTGGTACTTGCTGACATTTTGTTTCCTATTATTTCTGCCAAAGACATTTGCAACAATAAGCCCAATACCAGGGTACATCCAGTGGCTTCTATCAAAGTTGGCATCTCAATCTAAGCTTGCTGAAGTAGAGGACAGCTTGCAAGCGTCTGCAGATAGATCTGGTTCTACTTTTCGGGAGAACTTACTGAAACCAGAAGAAGAAAAGGCACTAATGGATTTATCTGAGTAAGCCTTATACAGTTATACTTCCTTGCTGCTTTGAATTAAATGGTGCATATGCCGCCATGGAGTTTCTAGCGAGCTTCACAGGGTTCATTTTATATCTTTACTTTGTACCTTTTGTGTACTTTTGGCACATTGAGCTTGAAAAAATTTGGTTTTCTGTTTCTTAGCTTCACGCTCCTGAGATGTAATTAAATTATGTAGCAAGACTCTGTTGCTCTGGTGTCCATGATAACATTTTCACTTGCAGGGAGTTTGGTGCTGGAACAAATGGCATGGAAGTAATGTTCAACTTATTGACATCAAGAAACCAGGAGTGGATCAATTCAGCTAAATTGCTTTCTGCTTTAAAACCCCCTCTATTACGATTATGTGCCAGGTACATTATATGCCGATAATGCTAGTTTGCTGGTAAAATTCATGAACCTATTATAATTGCTGCAAAGCTTTGTCGAGTTAAATTCATAGGTTGATTATAAATGTGACAAAATTTCACAAGAAATTGCAAGTGAACATTGGATGGTGGTTAGGTAGGAGATAGGACTACATAGTTTTTATTTTTACGGGTATTGGAAATTCAAAATTGGTTAGGTCATGCTAGGTAGAAACACAGTGTGGAAACTGAGTGATTTAAAGATGACCTCATTTAAATCAGTTATGTGTTTTTTATAAAAGCTTGCCTTTATGCATTTTAGTGAAAGTAAAATTCACAGATGTTTGTTCTTTGGATGTAGGTATCTTCTACAAGAGAAAAAGAGAGGAAAGGCTCTAGATTCTGTTGCAAACTTTCACTTGCAGAATGGAGCAGTATGACTTGCCAACTTTATTTATAGAGATCTTAAGTACCTACTTTATGACAATAATGTTTCAGGGTATGGCTTACACGGGCTAACATATTCTAAGTGGTAAAATATATATGTATTCCTAGTCAATAAGTTCTTCTCTCCCTCGGATATCTGCATTTTTAAAATGCGGATACCGTGCCAGTCAGCAAAAACAACACTGGTTTGGTACATAACTACTTTTTATAGCTCTTAACAGCGCTGATTTGCATCAAGTCCTCATTGTATAAAGTGCGGATATGGTGTTAAATATGTATTCCTAGTAAATAATGTTATTTCATTAGAAGTTGGCTGTAGTTTATACATCAAATAGACGGGTACAAGGAGAGAGCATGTTATTAAAGTTGAAAACTTTGCACTGATAATTTTGAACCTTTTCCTTTTCTCTTCTTTATATAAAATAGATGATTGAAAGAATAAATTGGATGGCGGACCGATCAGAGAAAGGCCTTCATCAAAGTGCAGGTATCATGGTGAATTATGTTTACAGGTAATTTTCCCCTTACATTCAATTTCTATTTTTTTGATTATATCACAATTGCTCAGATGATCAGGAAAGCTAAATCAACAAACATAATGCTCCTGAATTTAATTAGATCTACAATGCTTCCACGTCGAAGACCTACTTTAAGATGATCACTAAGAATTTTTTTAAGAACTTTTTAGGAATAGTTTTCATCCTTCTAAACCTGTAAAAAATAGGGATCAGATGATAGTTGACATCTGTTCATATCGAAGGCAGATAAATCATTTTCAAAGTTTTAGTGCATGGAGTAGTGAATCTTAACTAGAAATTGCCAACTAAAACTATCGTATTATTAATTGCAGGCTGGATAACATTGAAGAATACGCCCAATCATATTTCAGCAAGGGGGAGATCCATGCATCAGATGATGTCCGTTGCTATATTGAGGTACTTTGTTGTGAATGAAAGAAACCCAAGTCCCTCTTTAGGGGTGAACATTTCTATTTTCTCATCCCTGATTTTGCTTTTGTTTGCAGCCACTGAAGGAACGTTAAGGGACAACCGATCGAAGAGGATAGCATGAGGCTTAGAATTATTTTTTCTTTAAAATTTATAGATATACAAATGCATATGCATACTCGTTTGTAACTGTTAGTCACATCCCAACGGTGGGCGCTTGGCAAGTGAACCAATCCCCAGAGCTGGATAGGATATGATCTCATTTGGCTCGAGAATATACCTCACTCGGGTCAAGGACTTGATGGAAGACATTTGTGATGATGCTTTCATTTTGTACATCTTTATCTCAATGATAATCATGTTCTTACCTGGGCTAATTGTTGGTGTAAAATCATATGTAGTAAAACATCCCATTATACTACACTCTTTATTTTCTTCCTGAAGTCTATAGGTGTACCCAAATCTTCAGGTTTTTACACCGCAAAAATTGCTTCTCTAACTGGCAGAATCATATTTATAAATATGAGAAACAAAGCCTGTTGTTGCAGGTGAAAGTTGTGATGACTGAATTATTGAGATATCAAATCTTTTATTGTTTGAGACTGCCCAAGATGACAGAATTATATGCTAAGGGTTGACAAATCTCTCTCTATAAATTTATGTAAGGAGAGTTTCTGTTTATTGCTAATGTATATATTTAAGCTGAAGAACCAAGGGCATTTCACACACAACCACAGGCATCAATGCTGGGGCAAAGACCGATCCAATCACTTTTCGCTTTCGACATGGCTTGTTTCCTGGACATAATCTCTCATTAGTCTCGTGTTCGACTCATCTACCATCTGCCAAGAAAGGGCAAATCATCCCCTCAGAAGAACTAGAAAAGCATTTGAAAAAAAAGAAAAAAGAAAAGAAATTAACAAGAAAAAGAAAATCCTGACCTTAATCGCCAACCGTTTCAGGTTATCCCACTCAAAATCATGTTTACAGTATGCTGAACGCACCTGCAATTCAGGATCACGGTGTATTTTAAATCAATAACTTCAGCTAATTAACACGAACAAGAAGAATGAAGAAACCATCCCAAGAAACTGACTGACCTCTAAGATTCGCAGAGCTTCGCATCAAGGCAACATGGGAGAATTCACATCAGTTCAAAAGCCAAGAAATCAAAGTGAGTTAAGTGGTAGAGAGAAAATTCATTAACATATACCTAAGCCCTTATGCCTTGAAGACTCTCGCATCAAATCAGCGCAGAACTTGTCTCCATCATTCAAGGAGTGTCTTTCCAGGAATTCCATTAACTCTCCATACGCTTCAGGGTTGTAGCTCTGTTTCGAGAAATAACTGTCAACAGACGAAATAATCCGAATATACACATGATTGAACCCAATTTCATGCATATTCTCAACATGTATTTTCTTTTTTAAACTTTTAAATAATGTTTTCTACACGACGGGATTGGCCGTTTCTGTCAAACTCCGGCAATTAAGTTCATACCCATTAGCGTGTAACGGAGGAACTCTTAAGAAAGGACGTAAGAAGGAAAAGACGAACCTGAAGCTGGGCAGTGACAATCGTAACTGCAATATAAGTGAAGAAATTGTGAAAGTTTTTGGCTCCCTTGGCTTCTGGTGATCCTGCTCCAAATCCTGTATTAATAAATCCAACATCGTCAACAAAATTCTAACATAAACAATGCACGCAGATACATAAAGAAAGAGGAGAATTCATAATACCCACCAGGGACATACATTTTTTGGCAACGTAAACGGGTGGATTGAGAGTTCCTGTGCTTAAATGGCCGAGAAGGGAAAGCTTTGTTTCTGTCGAGTTTCGGAGGGAGAAAAGAGAGCCGAGGAAGCGGGAGGACAGTGTAGGTTTCCATTGATAATGAATCTGAACAGCAAGATTAGAGCAGGAACAATTGAGTATCTGAAGTTGGGAAATGGATAAAGGTGCGATGATGCCAGCTTAAATTGACCCAGGAGTTTTTCAGACAAATATCTCTAGTTCCCTACACAAAATATCTCTGTGTCATTACGTGCCGAGACATGAATCTATCAATGTCAAGAGTTCCTCCAGCCTACTTGGAACCAACGTATTGTTTTTATTACAATCACCTTAAAATACCAATTGCGTGAGTTCAAATTTTAAAAGTAGGGACTTCTTAACCGGGCAAAGACTCTACAATCAAATGCAGAATCCTCATTATCTCCTTTACCTTTCATCTTCTTCATCTTCAAGTCCATGCCAAATGTAAAACTATCAGCTTGCCCTAGCTTCATATTACGTCTAGAAAGGTTCAAATCTTTCGTATATTAGCTCCATATTTCGCCAAAAAACCTCTGAAATTCTTCTTTACAATCCTGAAGCTCCAAACCTAGACTTTATTCGTGTTCAAGAATCAGCGTGCCATTTTCCAGCGATTGCTTGGATGGTGATTTTTTAGGCCACACTTACAAAATTCTGCTTGGCGATGACTATGAAAAAGTTGCTAGCTTTGCCTTTGCGAATCTTATCACTGAGGATTGGGTGCATAGAATCAACGTATATGAACCAACGAGAATTCCCGACAATGTTTTAATCAACGTAACATTGAATTGCTCCTGCTGCGATAAACGCACGTCGAGAGATTATTGACTCTTCACGACGTACCCTCTTCGGCCAAGTGAGAATTTGTCCTTCTTTGCCACAGAGTCCGGCGTTGCAGCTGAGTTGATACAGAGATACAACCAAGGATTCAATTTTAGTGCTGGAACTGGACTTGCTTCTGTGCCGGCCAAAGGTTAGTGTCTAATTTTTTTTCTAACTTCTTTGCCTCATGCTTATCAGGATGAGTTCCCACTTCTTAGGAGAAATATAGTTTAAAACTCAGTTGTTCTTTGTTTCATCGAGCTTTGCTGATGTATAATTTTCGAGTTTCTTATTTCCTTTAATGCAATCTAAATCATGCAGGTGGCCTTAATAGGATATTGTGTTGAAGGTTCCTTGTTTTTAGTGTACGAGTTCATTGAGAACGATAACTAAGTCAACATTTGCATGGATCGGGTGAGAAAGTTGATTCATCGACAGAGTAGACTCCCTATATCTTGCCATCAGTTAAATTCTTCTTATTGTCCATTTCGTGTCTGTTCTCGGGAAGGGATCCATTACCATGGTTAACTCGGTTGCAAATTGCCTTAGCTTCAGCCAGAGAACTTGAATATACCCACGAACATACTGTTCCGATCTATATCCATCCCCGATGTTAAATCAGCAAACATTTTAATAGACAAAAACTTCCGTGCAGAGGTTGAAAATACGTCCATACTAATGAAATACTAATCTCTGAAGTTCATTTATATTGTTAACTACTTCTATCTACAGGTTGCAGATTTTGGGTTAGCTAAACTGACTGAATTTGCAGATGCTTCATTGTATATTGGTCTACTAGCTAGGCACATCCGGATACATGCCTCCAGAGTAAGAACCATGCTGAAAACTTCCTACAAAGATTTTTACAGCAAGAACAGTTTGAATAATGTAGAAGACGAGGTGCAGGGCTGCTTTTGGTAAAGTTTCCCCCAGGACAGACGTATGTGCTTTTAGCGTCGTCCTCTATGAACTTATATCCGTCTAGGAAGCTATTGTCACAATAAATGCAACTATCAAGGAATCTAAAGGATTTCTTGTTGCTTTGGTTGATATTCTTGCCCTTCATACCACTCGTTCATATACAAATTTCCGGAACTATTTCAGTCTAGAACTAAGTTGCATATCTTGTTCTTGTTACAGTTTGAAGATGTTCTGAGTCACCCAGATCCTAGGGAAGATCTTCCGAAATTTGTTGATGCTAGGCTTGGGGATATTTACCCAATTGACTTAGTCATTAAGGTAATAACATTTCATCAGGATGAAATTAACTATGAACAATGGATTAATCAATACTCTCAAAACTGATAAGCAGGATTTATTGTTTTGGTTTACAGAGAGCTCAGCTTGCTAAAGCTTGCACATAGGAAGATCGTTAATTGAGATCAAACATGAGGAGAATTGTGGTTGTATTTTCAGCTCCTGTGCCATGAAGTGATTCCTTCTCTAGTGCTTCTATAAGAAGGAAAGAGATAAGTTACTTGAATTTTTATGTCATATGGCAATTCTTCTCTGCCAGTCAGTTCAATTCAATCAGTGAATTTATAACAGAAAAAACAAAAGAACAGAACCCACTTGCTTCCATTAATTCTTTAAATATTGCTACCCCTGGAAGAAAACAAAGACATCATCAAGCAGTCAACTAATCAATTCTTTTCTTAGAGAAAAGCACTTCCAAATAAGTTGATCTACTTTCTGTTAATAGAAGAAACCAGAATGGTTGCTGAACCAAACATTTTTATGTCACATCTTGAAGAGCTGGATTCCATTATCAAATATTATCCTGGATTGTTTGCCAGCCAGCCACTGAACAAAGCACTTCCAGCTACAGTCCTTTTGTTACAATTTCATTTTATAATGAAGCCAGTCCAAATCGCAACATTTTATTCAATTCCCAAATGTGAATGAGAAAGTGTCAAAGAATTGAACTCTAAGCCTAAATTGCATTAGGACCCTTGGATTTCATTTCCTTATTGGAGTATCCGACAGATAGATCATAGATACACATTATATTCAATAATTTTAGCCTGCCTTCATTGATTTCAACCACAAAATCAAACATGGAAAGGGTCTTAAAGTCATCTAAAGTTAAAAATTCTTAAAATTAATAACATTTGATAGCTTATAATTATCTATTTTTAATTTAAAAATTAAAATTTACAATAAATTATATTTTTATTTTATTGGGTGCCAACGAATATCAAAATTTATTTAATTCTAATTTTAATATTAATTATAATATATTAAATATAAGATACATTTAATTTTTTTAATTTTTTTAATTTTTATATTATATATTTTAAGTTTTATATATTATTTATTTTAAATTTTATATTTTAAAATATAATTAAAAATATAAACTGTGTAAAATGTATAGAAGCCAAGTCCGACAAACTGTTGAATTTATAAGTAGATGTTTAATTAAACACGGTTCATTTGTCAAACCGGGATTACATCAGCCGAATCAAGAGT
The DNA here is from genome assembly GCA_032402905.1 of Khaya senegalensis. Taxonomy (NCBI): domain Eukaryota; kingdom Viridiplantae; phylum Streptophyta; class Magnoliopsida; order Sapindales; family Meliaceae; genus Khaya; species Khaya senegalensis. The sequence goes on along the minus strand of CP135550.1, from coordinate 5,963,458 downwards.
CCATTTTCTAACAGTAAAGTAGCGGGCCGGTCCAAACCAACTATGTCCGTGCTGTCTTGTTCCAATGCACCACGTAGTTAACGCTATATCCACACGGGGCGCCAAATAAAATCACTTGCTCCAATCACGACCTTCAACGTGGAAACGTCATCCAATCGAATCCACTCGTGCGATCCACGCTCTTTGAGTTTGCGGAGGATAGAAGTTATCGTTGTGTACGAAAAGTAGCCGTTGGAAGTCCGAAATCCCACAGGGAAGCGGGCCGACATGGTAAGTTACGGACGACTCGTCGTTTAATCTACTGTTCTAAAAATAATCCGCGAAAACGACGCGGTGAAGTGAATAAAACGTAAACATCAAGGCTCAGAAAGCCTGAATGACCCACCTGCACACTCACAGCTCAGCACTGGCCATACCCTTTTAATACGACAACGGGTACCGATTCTTGTTTGTGGAGAGTTCTGTTTGATTGTCCCCATTTCTGGTTTTTCTCTCTTATCGGTTTTGTGGAAGCTTGGTTTATAGTTACCCTGGAAGACAGGTTCAGGAATGTTCTTAGCTTCGATGGAATCTGCAAGTAATCCAAGCACCCCGTAAATCAGCCACGGATCCTTAGAACTCTGAGGTTTTCTTCCTCTTCCAGGCTATTATTACTCGTTTCTGTTCTGTACGAGGAAGCTATAAGTTGGTGTTGCTCCGAGGTATCGCGGAAAAAAGTATGAACTTCTCTTTTACAGTTTTATTTTTGGTTGAATTTTAGTTTATGCTGTTGTTTATGTTAATCTGAATGAGCTGCGTTCGAATTTCTTTTTCTTTTTAAAAAATTTTAACTGTATGATTGAAGCTTAGTGATCGAAAAGATTAGTTATGGAAAGTTAAGTGGATGTTGGTAAATGTTTGGAAGCTGCTTTTTACTTTTAATACAGTGCTAGTATTATGTACAGAAATTGTACGGTTGGTCGTCTAAAAGTTTCTGCTTTTAGCAAAATTTTGGGCTGTACTTTTGATTAAAAGTTTAATTTTAGCACCAGAAAATTAAATGTTATAATTTGGAGATATGACTAGCATTAACATGTGCTTAATTTGCTTAAAATTGTATGGTTTCTGGTCAAAGTTTCTATTTTTTGCTATTTATTTAAGTGGTTGTTTGATTTTTGTTTCAGTCCTGATTTGTGTATAAAAGTAAGTAGGATTTATAATTGATTTTTATTTGGTAAACATTTTACTTCTTGTTTTGTTGTAAAGATTTCACATTTTTTAATGGATATTATTTTTTTGTGCTCGCTTTTGTAGGGGGAAACCAATTTTTGTTGAAAGATATAAATGGCGACCATTGGAGACATAGGGGTTTCAGCAGCTTTTAATATTCTTAGTGCCTTTATTTTCCTTATAGCATTTGCTATATTAAGACTTCAACCATTCAATGATAGGGTATACTTTCCAAAATGGTACCTTAAGGGCTTAAGAGAGAGTCCAACACACTCAGGTGCTTTTGTGCGGAAGTTTGTTAATTTGGACTTTAGAGCATATATAGGGTTCTTGAATTGGATGCCTGCGGCATTGAAAATGCCCGAACCTGAGCTTATTGAGCATGCTGGATTGGATTCTGTTGTCTACTTGCGGATTTACTTGATAGGACTTAAGATTTTTGTTCCTATAGCAATTATTGCATGGGCTGTTTTGGTACCAGTTAATTTTACTAATAGCACATTGGAGAAGCTATCAAATGTAACTGCAAGTGACATTGACAAGCTCTCAATTTCAAATGTCCCACTAAAATCCGAAAGGTACGAGATCTTTGTGATAATTTTTTTTTCCTTTTTAACTTATTGTCTCTATATGTCAATGAACTGTAGACATATTTGGAGTACCCTGATCTCAAAACATATAGAGTCTATGCTCCACATGGTCATTTTGAACAACCAAAAATGTAATAATTTTTATTTCAATTCTTCATAACAACAGTTTTACTTGTTCTTGGGCTGCAGGTTTTGGACACATGTTGTGATGGCTTATGCCTTTACCTTTTGGACATGCTATGTTTTGCTAAAGGAGTACGAGACAGTTGCTAATATGCGGTTGCAATTTCTTGCATCAGAAAAACGTCGTCCAGATCAATTTACTGTAAGATCTTTTCTTTTCTTTGTGCAATTACTTTGAATTGGTAATTCTGTTTCCAAATAACTTTCAGATTGTTGTAATTTATTTGTTATAATTAAGAGAACTGAGGATTTTAAATTATTGTTCAAAATGGATAGACTGCCACTATGGTGGAAATTTTTTACTTGGTTTAGTATTCTTATCATGATCCCGTTTGTTTATTTCTATTCTACTAGTGTTCTTAATTGTGCTAGAAAGCATCTGTCAATGCACTTACCCTTGCAATAGGAAGTATGGTTCTTGAACTTTGTAATCAAACCTGACAGTCTTACAGCATACCATAAGAATTAATAATTTCATACAACAATATTGTCCGTGGTAAAAAAAAATGTTATTTGCATTTTCCTTTTTCGTTTTTTCCTTTTTCTAAATGCTTCTTATAGATCACACATCTACACCAAGTTATATGATGGAATCTTGTTGTTCTGCAGGTCCTTGTTAGGAATGTTCCTCCAGATCCGGACGAATCTGTTAGTGAGCTAGTGGAGCATTTCTTTTTGGTGAATCACCGAGATCACTACTTAATGCATCAGGTATATTTTTGTTGAATCTGGATATTATATCAATATTCTTTGGTAGGGAGGCATTGGTTTTTGATGTCATGGAATCTGATTATTTCAAGGAATTTGTTAAATATGAAGACTGTCTTGTTTCCCATTAGAGGTCCATTAAACTTGTGCTACAAAATGGGGGCCAGCCCTTTGCCACCCTCGTAGAGTCAGCATGATTTGGTTCAAATCTTGTTGTGCAATGACTAGAAACTTTACAAGCTCAGCTACCTGGCAGTCACAAAATTTTAAAATGTTTTGCTTTTTGACTGAGATATAGTTTATGGAATCATTCTATATTGACTTTGTTGGAAAATCTTATGCAGGTTGTAGTCAACGCAAACAAACTTGCCAAATTGGTGAAGAAGAAGAAAAGCATGCAAAATTGGCTTGACTACTACCAACTTAAATATTCTAGAAATAATTCAAAGAGGCTGATCATGAAGGTACTGATATTCAATCTGATATGCCACTGTAACATGTTCAAGTTAGTAATTTATTTATTATCTTTTAATTTTGTATTTGACAATGTTTTCCCTCTCTACCAGACTGGTTTTCTTGGGCTATGGGGAGATAAAGTGGATGCAATTGATTACCACATAGCTGAAATAGAAAAATTGTCAGAAGAAGTGAGTATCCTTCCTGCAATATTTTCTATGCCACTTTCACCTATGACAGTTTGTAATTGGTAAATAGTTTTCTTATGACAGGCCTGGTGGTACTATGCTAAGCCTAATCACAATAACTTATTTAAATATTGAAATTGAGCTCACTTAGGTTAGCATTTGTTAACTACTTGTGTATCGTTGGTAGCTGTTTCAGAACTCTTGAACAATGTATTTATATAACATAAAGCCTAGATGAGCTGTATAACACTGTTTTTGCCTCACTTGTTGGCTCTGCATCATTGATCAAACCGTGTGCCGGTAAACATTTGATTGTTTTTTCTTTTTGTCCTGTTCTATAGCTGTGGGAATGTTTTGGGTAAAACTCCGGCCTGTCTCATAGTTATTGAACTGTGGAACATGGTTTTATCCATAGAAAGAATAGTAATGGATTTATGAGTTCTGTTTGTTCACTAATTCATCATTTGATGTTGTTCAGATAGCTGAAGAGCGAGCAACGGTTGTTAATGATCCTAAGGCGATCATGCCAGCAGCATTTGTTTCCTTTAATTCTAGGTGGGGTGCTGCTGTTTGTGCACAAACTCAACAATCAAGAAATCCTACTTTGTGGTTGACAGAGTGGGCACCTGAGCCACGTGATGTATATTGGCAAAACCTGGCAATTCCATATGTTTCACTGGCAGTTAGGAAGCTGATCATGGGTGTTGCATTCTTTTTTCTCACCTTCTTTTTCATGATCCCCATTGCATTTGTACAATCTCTTGCAAGCATTGAAGGAATTGAGAAAGCAGCACCATTCCTGAAATCCGTAATTGAAATGTACTTTCCTGTCATCATCAAAACCCCTTGAGTTAGTATCTAAGTTACATTATGTTTGTTTGCTGATCTTATCTTAACTTATGATGCAGCAAATTTATTAAGTCGGTCATCCAAGGTTTTCTGCCTGGCATTGTGTTGAAGCTTTTTCTCATCTTTCTTCCAACAATATTGATGATCATGTCTAAATTTGAAGGCTTTACATCTCTATCTTCGCTAGAAAGAAGAGCAGCTTCTAGATATTACTTTTTCAACTTCGTGAATGTCTTCCTTGGGAGCATAATTGCTGGAACTGCATTTGAACAGCTGAACACCTTTATTAAGCAGTCAGCAAATGAGTATGTTTTCACTGACTAGAATCGCTATCTTTTCTTTTTGCATCTCCCATCACCATTTGTAATGCAACTATATATTTCACCTTGTGTTGTTTTACTGTGAAATCACATTGCATACCTTTTGTATAGTAAGAGTGGCATTACTCTTTGCTGATACATGATTCCATAATTGATTCAGCTGTACATTCTGGGTTGCATATTCCTCATCCAATTTTGTTATCTCTTAGTTTCCTGACATGAAGCTTTCTCTCTTTTTTGGCAGAATTCCCAAGACGATTGGTATAGCCATACCAAACAAAGCAACTTTCTTTATAACTTATATAATGGTGGATGGATGGGCTGGTATTGCTGCAGAGATTTTGATGTTGAAACCACTGATAATCTTCCACTTGAAGAATTTCTTCTTGGTGAAGACTGAAAAGGATAGGGAGGAGGCAATGGATCCGGGAAGTATTGGTTTTAACTCTGGAGAACCTCGTATACAGTTTTATTTTCTGCTAGGCCTTGTGTATGCTACAGTGACACCTCTTTTGCTTCCTTTCATAATAGTTTTCTTTGGGCTGGCCTATGTTGTTTTCCGTCATCAGGTAAACAGTTGATATTTGTTTATGCAATATTTAAAGTGGGGATAATTTGTTTCTGCATGTGGAAATGGCTTTGTTTATCAAATTAGTGAAACACAATATTTCGTAGGTTCAACCTAATGGATGATGGCTGAAAATTTGTATTCACACATGTTTTAATCCAGAAGCAATTATTCTTTCTTTAGAATCTTGAAATAGCTTTTCTACAAATTGGTGGGACATGCCATTGTTACGTTTTAAGAATTTGTTCTGTGGGCAACTAAAATTTCCATTCTACAATATTTCTTTTTCATTGACTCAATTATATGTTTTCTTTGTGATATTTGGTTGTTTATTTATTTGTTTGTTTTAAAATTGTAGATTATCAATGTTTACAACCAAGAGTACGAGAGTGCAGCAGCATTTTGGCCTGATGTCCATGGACGTGTTATATCTGCATTGGTCATATCACAGTTGCTTCTCATGGGATTGTTGAGTACAAAGGAAGCTGCTAAGTCAACACCATTTCTCATTGCTCTTCCTGTGCTCACGATATGGTTCCATAGATTCAGCAAAGGCCGTTATGAACCTGCATTTGTTAGATATCCTCTACAGGTTTGCAGATGCTTTACATATTGATATTTTCTCTCTAGTTTATACAAATTGTTTATGGTTTTCCGGCATTGAGAAAATAAAATACTTGGGATCACATATTGCAATTTCTTTCTTTCCTTCATGATATTAGCTTATTGTTCTTTTATGTCCTGTGTTTCAGGAAGCAATGATGAAAGATACTTTAGAACGCGCAAGGGAACCAAACCTTAACCTGAAAGGTTACCTTCAAAATGCTTATATTCATCCAGTCTTCAAGAGTGATGATGACGACGACGATGACATGGTTTACAATAAGGACGAAAATGAAAGTGTATTAGTCCCCACGAAACGCCAGTCCCGGAGAAACACACCAGTCCCCAGCAAGATTAGTGGCGGATCCTCACCATCTTTGTCCGAGGCTGTTCAGGAAAAGGCAGAACCTTGATTCCATAGAAGACTTTTACTTACCGTAAGCATCTCTGAACAGCTCTTGAGTGGAGGGTAGCGAGATTGTAAATAAATTGAGCAAGAAGAATACACTTCAATGTATGGACTGAACGAGAGACACACAACTCCGGCAAGAAGCAAGTTCTGGCTTTTATGGCAGTCCGATGAAGAACACTTTGGTAGAGGAATACAGAATTAAATTGTGTGAATGGTGGGTTTTGTAATTTTTTTCAAATTTGTTTGTATAACGAGAGAAATGAGACATGCTTATCACTGCAATCCAACAAAAATTCTGGATTAATTTTCCATTTCATATACCTGCTTGTTGGCATTGTAGTGCAAGTTTTGTAAATTATGTGACTGCTGAACCAGTGATGAACCTTGTCTTGTAAAACTCTTGAATCATCCATATGAATAAACTTGTCTTTATCATTTTGTTCTACGTGCGTTAAGCTCTTCAAAGTCATAAAGAAGAGGACAAGGTCAACTCAATGTTAATATACCCAGGCGTGTCTCGTTGCCTGTAAACGGAAACTTTGGCGGACGCCGATGAATCTTTGATCCAAGTGTCAGAAAAAAAGAATCGTTTGCAGACTGTGCATGGAGTTTTGATCCACAAGGAGTTGGAACATCAATTGCAACAACAAGATGCAATTATACCGCGCTCGTAATTTCTTCTTCTCTCTTTGTTCTCTGAACTGAATATTCAGTAGCAATTTTACTCTGAGAGCACTTGCATTGTTAAAGAGTTTGATGTTTAACGAAGGTTCATACTTCTCGATTGCAGGATACAAGAAGGTTCAGCCCGGGTGTTTGGTTTAATCTGTTTTGTTTTGATTAATGCAGTGACGACGTAATCTGTGTGCTTACATTGTGTGTGTATGTTTTTTCTTTTCAATATTTATGAGAATTTGGTCTCTGTTTGGTTTCAGGATTTCCAGAGATGAGACAGAAGGAACAGCATTTCCTCGTTTTCCTCCAGATGGGATCACGGAGGAATCAGACGGTGCTCTGTGCGATATTTTCAGGAGAGGGGATGTTCCCAGGTTGGAAGCATATCTACGAAAGCACTTCACAGAGTTCAGGCACGCAAGCTGTTCACCAGACGAACAGGTCATTCATCCAATTCATGCTCAGAGTTATACATTTTCTAGGAATTGAGCCATGGACATTTGAACAGGAGAGGCGGTTTGTATTCCAGTTGGATGCCCGCATCAAGTTAGGAATCTCAAGGTAAGAAAATCTTGATAATTTTTCTGTCTTTCCATTTTTCATCCATGAACCAGTTGGTTTTGCATATCTTACTCATCGAATTCTTTACAGCCAGGTACAAAAGAAGCCATGGACTTTGTCTCTCCAGAAAACGTCAAGGAATGCCTTCGTTTAACCAAGGAGTTCAGACTTCTTCCAAAGAACCATAGAGCCAGAGAAGATAAACTCTAAAGTAATTTCCTTTTTTCTGTGATTTCTTATGTATTTCTTTCATCTTCTTCATTTATATTTCTTCTCCTAATCCCTTTTTTTATTTCCTTCTGTGTCTTGGGCAGATCAAGCAGATGAGACTCTATGCAGTTGACGTTTAATACCAGCTTCTAATTGAACTTGTGGAAGCTGCTCTGCAACTCCCAGTAATGGAACCTTAGAACACTGACGGATTCTGTAGTTTTTTCCTTCTCTTATTAGGCCATTGTTCTTCTGATTACAGATGATTCCTAACACACAACACCCTCAGTCATAATAAAATTCAGCCGTCGGCAGTTTTCCTTATCAGTCTTTTTCTATGTATACAATAATAGTTGTTGAGACTTGAGAGTTAAATTATTTAATTATTTACTAAATTCTAGTGATTTTAGCCGCACAAAATAATTTTACCTATTGCAGGGCTCGATGACCATTTTTTTTAAGATGCTTAAAATTTTAACCAAATTTCAATGCGATGTGACCATAATACCCCGGAAATAGGGGTATTTTTGGTCGGGAATGTTTTATGTCGAGCAATAAACTTAACAGAAGTATTTTTACACGAAAACCAAATCCTTTAACGGCCAACACAAGTACATAACTACGTTATCTCCAGTTCAAGTCACAAACAGAAGACTTTCTACTCTCAACTTCCTCCAATCTTCCCTCTTACTTTCTTGCCACCGTGAAGATGAATGCGCAATGTATTAATATCCAGACTCTTCCTCCTCAATCTTTATTCCCTTTTCAAAATCATTCCTTTTTCTTATCCCCACCAAAATTACACCGTAAAAATTTTGCATCTTTTACTGTAAAGAAACCCAGTTGGCTCAGTTATGGTGGTAAAGATTTTAGTAGGATTAAAGTTAGGAGCTCAGAGAGTGAAATTGAAGAGCAGAAGCAAAAGCAGCCGCAGCAGCAGCAACAAGTGGTGAAAAGGGCATACCCATTTCATGAAATAGAACCAAAATGGCAGAGTTATTGGGAAAATAATCGAACGTTTAGAACCCCAGATGAAATTGACACCTCTAAACCTAAGTTCTATGTTCTTGACATGTTTCCTTATCCCAGGTATCTCTCTTTCTCTCTTTCAATCTCTCTTTGTTCGGGCGCGTGTCGTGGGAATACCATGTTACGGTTAGTTTGTGTTATAAAATTATGGATGAGATTGTAATGGTTATGGCCTTAGTATGCTCAATTCAGCAACTGGCTTGTTTGAATATTGGTGAAATTGATTTTTTGTGAGGTTTAGTTTGTAGGTATTGTTGTGGTTTTTGTTGGTTGAGTTGTGGCAATGGATTTGTAAATGATGATAAGCTTTAGCTACTAGGATTTTTTTGCTTTCAAATTCTCTATATTCTGATTTTCTTTTTATTAGTTTAGAGTGTGGATTTGTTGGGTTTTTGCAGTGGAGCTGGGTTACATGTAGGCCATCCATTGGGATATACTGCTACAGATATTCTTGCAAGGTTAAAACGAATGCAAGGTTACAATGTTTTGCATCCAATGGGATGGGATGCATTTGGCTTGCCCGCTGAGCAGTATGCAATTGAGGTCTGCTTTGCAATTGTTTTATACCACGGGGTTTTACAAATATACATATCAGGATAGTTGCTCTAATTTGTTAATTGGTTGCATTATTGACAGACAGGAACACACCCTAAAATCACAACATTGAGAAACATAAATTGCTTCCGCACCCAGGTAATTTAATTTCCCCTTTTTTATCTGTAATCAGTGAAGGAGCACATAGCTGTTGCCAGTTTGTGGTGAAATGCTGTTTTGTAGCTCAAATCATTGGGCTTCTCATATGATTGGGACCGTGAGATCTCCACAATAGAACCAGATTATTATAAGTGGACTCAATGGATCTTTCTTCAGCTACTAAAGAGAGGATTGGCATATCAGGTATGTGATCATTTGTAGTTTATAAACTAATAGTCACATTTGACGAGAAACCTGACATGATGATCTGCTTAATTTCAATTCAGGCCGAAGTGCCTGTCAATTGGTGTCCTGCTCTTGGCACTGTCTTAGCAAATGAGGAGGTGGTGGATGGTGTGAGCGAGCGTGGGGGTCATCCAGTTATAAGAAAGGTATGCCAGATCGGTGATTTGTTATGTTTTCTAATTTATGTGTCCAAGTTACGTAATTCTTCTCTTACTTCTATTGTTTGAATGGTCTCATAATTTTACAGTGTAATTGTTTATTACCAAGCAGCCAATGCGGCAGTGGATGCTGAAGATTACTGAATATGCTGACCGTCTTCTTGAAGATTTAGATGACCTTGACTGGCCAGAAAGTGTTAAGGAAATGCAAAGGAACTGGATAGGGAGGTCGGAAGGAGCTGAGATGGACTTTTATGTTCTTGACAGTGATGGCGTGGAGAAAGATGTAAAAATAACTGTTTATACTACCAGACCTGATACCATCTTTGGAGCAACGTGAGCATCTAACACTGCATTCTTATTTTCTGCATTTGAATTGTTCTTGCTTAATATATACCTATATTTTTCCTTGATACTATTTGTCCATGGATTATGACTTATTCTTATCAGCTGTTAATATGCAGATATTTAGTCGTGGCACCAGAGCATCCCTTGTTGTCATCATTAGTGTCCACAGCACAGAGCAAAAATGTATTTTCTTTTTTAATCTTTGCTCAATTTTGTGTGATAGGTTTTCTGACTGTAGGTAATTTGAAGATGATGATTTTTGAGACAGGTTGAAGAATACAAAGACCTTGCCTCAAGAAAGAGTGATCTTGAGAGGACTGAGCTTCAGAAAGAAAAAACAGGGGTCTTTAGTGGTTGTTATGCAAGAAATCCAGTAAACAGGGAAGCAATCCCTATTTGGGTTGCAGATTATGTCTTGGGGAGGTATGTTTGACTAAATTTACTATTTTTAGGATCTTTGCAACTGCTTGTCTTATGCATACGCACATAAACTGTAACATCCACATATGTTTCTTGTTTACAAAATGAAACATATTACTAAAACATTTTAAATCGTTATGCAACTTTTTATTATTGATCACTCATGAATATTCATAGACTTTGGTTACAAGTGAAGTGGAGTAATGATGGTTTGGTTCAGTTATGGAACAGGAGCAATAATGGCTGTGCCCGCTCATGACACTCGGGACCATGAGTTTGCTACGAAGTATAATATTCCAATTCGTTGGGTTGTGACCTCAGATGATGAAAGTTGCATTGAATCTGGGAAGGCTTATTCTGGTGAAGGCACAGTTATAAATTCATCAAATTTGACAACAGGGCTTGATATCAATGGCTCATCTTGTAAGAAGGCTGCTTCTAAAGTCACTGAGTGGGCTGAGAAAACTGGAAATGGAAAGAAAAAGGTGCTTTTCTCAGTTTATCTGAACCTTCAGATTCCATTGTTCTTTCTGGTTTTGGGAGGAAAGGTGGGGAGAATAATTGTTGTCATCATTGAAATAATGTTTTAATTTGCATGGCTGACCCTTTTTCAGGTAAACTACAAGTTGAGGGACTGGCTTTTTGCTCGGCAACGTTATTGGGGTGAACCTATTCCTGTCATATTCTTAGATGGCAGTGGTGAGAGTGTTCCACTCCATGAAACTGAACTGCCTCTTACGCTACCTGAGCTGGATGATTTCACTCCCACGGGAACAGGGGAACCCCCACTATCTAAAGCAGCATCTTGGGTATTTCTTCCTCTTTTTTTCCCATTTTTCCAAACGTTTTCTATGGTTATAGTTCAATATGCCTAACAATTTAAGTGATTGGCTTAGAATAAATCTTAATCGTCAATTTAAGAATAATTTAATCTTGAAACAGGACAAGTTTCCTATGGGATGCTTGAGGTTAGTTAACATTTTCTTCTATACTTTTGTGGTTTATTTTCAGGTTAAAACTGCAGATCCCTTGTCTGGAAAACCTGCTACACGAGAAACAAGCACTATGCCGCAATGGGCTGGTTCCTGCTGGTAATTTTATTTGTCTTACATTCATTAGTCAAATTTTATTAGTCTACACCTTCTATTAGCTATTTTCTTTCTTTTCTTATTGTAAGTTAAATCTGTGGTTTTATTTGGATTTATTTTGTTGAGGTAACTGTGGAGTAAGGTTAAAGGAAATATCATTGTTGCATGTTTAACATTTTTCTGATGAGTGGGTGATGGATCTTCTGTTTCTTTCAAATACTGATAATTGCTCAGTTCTTTATTTATTTATTTTTATTTCTATTTTTTTAGATTTTGAGTTCTATAATTTCACTATCTATGTTCAGGTACTATTTGAGATTTATGGACCCAAAAAATTCCACAGAACTTGTTGATAAGAAAAAAGAAAGGTAAGAGCAGCTTTTGCTAATTCAGTTTGTTTCCCTTGATGTCAATTAACGGGTAATATACTTTGTACTTCTAAATGATAAAAGAAAATTTTGTTTTGTGCGATTTGGTTTCTTAGGTTTTCAAAAAGTATTTTGATTGCAGGTACTGGAGCCCTGTTGATGTGTATGTTGGCGGTGCTGAACATGCCGTTCTTCACTTACTTTATGCCAGATTCTGGCACAAGGTTTGTAAGTGGGCAGGAATAAATTAGTTTCAGTTTTCAATGTACCATTTGTTTGTTTGGTTGGTCATCATTCTTGTTTATACTCCTATCAGTTTATCTTCATTGCTGTTATTATTCCTATTCGTCTTCAATGAGAAAATTTGTGCTTCCATTCTGGAAGGAGATAACACTTTATTGACTTTGCTTGTACGAGGGAAGTGAGTCCAAACACCATGGATATATATATTTTAAATAGCTGAAATTGATAGAGCTGCCAACAGTCAAAATCAGGTTGCCCAGTTTATTTTTCATATTGCTGCATCACTCTTATACATTCTGATCTTCTTTCAGGTTCTCTATGACATTGGTGTGGTGTCAACCAAAGAGCCATTCAAGTGTGTCATAAACCAGGGGATTATCCTTGGGGAAGTAAGAATAGCTGCTTGTGCTTTTCTGGGCAATACTTCATCATTAAATTTCTGATGTTTTGATTTGTAGGTCCAATATATGGTTTGTAAAGATGTGAACGGAAACTGTATATCTGCAGACTCCACTGATATGCTGGGTGAATATCATCAGGAAAGCATTCCTGAGGAGAAAGTATGTGCTTTTAGATGTGTCAATATATTTTTCTTTTCCTCTCCATATGTCTGCTACTACTGATGGATATAAAGTTACTAGTTTTGCATTTCCTCTTGGTAGTTTTTCAAAAATCACATTTTCCTGATGCAGGTCATGAAATCTGGGGACTCCTTTGTACTGAAAGATGATCCTAGCATTCGGTTAATATCTCGCGCCCACAAAATGAGTAAAAGTAGGGGAAATGTTGTCAATCCTGATGATGTTGTCACTGAATATGGTGCTGATTCTCTTCGATTATATGAAATGTTTATGGGGCCATTTAGGTATTATTTGTTCATATCATTTGCGTTTTTGTTGTTGTGCGTATAGAGGAGGCACTAACAAAGATGCTTTTGTTCCTTGTGCTGCATTGTGCTTCTAGAGACTCCAAAACATGGAATACTAGTGGCATTGAAGGCGTCCATCGATTTTTAGGAAGAACTTGGAGATTGATTGTTGGTTCACCCTTGCCTAATGGAACTTTCAAAGAAGGAAGTGTGATGACCAAGGGGGAACCCACTGTAGAACAACTGCGTACACTGCATAAATGCATAGCAAAGGTTTCTCAATCTTTGGCAATGCATAATCTCTCTTTTTTTTTTTTTTTTTTCTGAGTGTCATTTGCTTAGAAAGTTTCCTCAAAACATAGTGACGCACACAATAGTAGCTCTCTGATCGAGTACGTTTTATTTTACAGGTGACAGAAGAAATTGAGGGGACAAGGTTCAACACTGGTATTTCTGCAATGATGGAATTCATTAATGCTGCATATAAGGTTTAATCGCTGTGATTGTAAACTTTTTTATGTTCCTCTTTTATTTCTCCTAGTTTGTTTCATTAGCTTGCTTTCTGATGTTTCCAGTGGGAAAAACAACCGAGAAAAATCATTGAACCATTCATTTTGTTGCTTGCTCCATATGCGCCTCACATGGCTGAAGAACTTTGGTTTCGCTTGGGACACTCAAATTCATTGGCCTACCAATCTTTTCCCAAGGTAAAATGTTTGTCTCCTGGCATTATTTATAGTTGTCCTGACAATGAAAGAAACTGTAGATAAGATGAACTAGCCTTTAAAGCTACAAAGAACAAAACGGATTTGTTTACTCATTTCTTTCTTTGGTTCTAAAATTTCCAGGCGAATACTACTTACCTGAAGGACTCTACTATCGTCCTACCAATTCAGATCAATGGCAAGACGCGGGGTACCATTCAGGTAGAAGAAGGATGTTCCGAGGAGGAAGCTTTCAAACTAGCTTCCCTGGATAATAAACTCTCCAAGTTTTTAGATGGGAAATCAATCAAGAAAAGAATCTATGTCCCTGGAAAGATCTTGAATGTAATTCTGGACCGTCAAAATGCCAAGGCGGGTGTCCGGTAATACCTTCAAAATCCGAGTTCTTACATTGTTCAGCTCAATCCACCATCTCTGTGCTACAACTGCAATCAAACATGCAATACTCTGTACGAAAAAATGGCCAATTCTCCATCAAAACAGTGGCACTGGTTCTGCTTCCCCGCCGGCGACACAGTTCATCGTAGTAATCTAGAAATGCAACTGTTAATTGTGTATGGTAATTGCCTCATTTTCTTCAGCAATTTCTGTAGCTGCACTCTTTGGAAATGTTCTGGTTTATTAATTAATTAATGCTGTAGCCTGTAGACCATTGTAAGCCATCCTTATTTTAAAGCCAAGCAACACTGTGAGGGTAATTTGGTCATTATACGGACACGGATAAATCCAATCAACGTGGCGGCAATTCAGTCCGTGTGAACCGGCAAGTCTTGGTCAATCTCAAGTTTGACCACAAGATGCCAATCTGTCCCCTCACTCTTACATCACGATTAACGGCAGATCAACGGCTGTCAAGATCTTTGATTCTCGTCTACTCCACTCATCGTCTCATCTCATCAACTCTGGCCCACCAAACGCCACCGTTTCGCCTGCACACTTCTTCTTCAACGCACAGCACCGAACCGTGTCTCAGTTCCCACGGTTTTAATTCTTCTTTAAATTACAAACGCAGATGCTCTGCTCCGTCTCTACCATTAAACAAACCGTTCGATGTTATTGTATAAATCATCCATTCAGTTACTTCTGGTTTATAGACACATAATAAACTGTAAAGTTTTGATTTTTGGTTTTTTTATTTGGGGAATTTGAAGGAGGAAGTATGACGAAGAAAGCTGCACCAGTACCGGCGCACCATGTGCTCTGGTTCAGCTGGAAGCTGGTGACCTTCTTCTGCATAGCGTTTTCTCTCGTCGCTCTTCTTCGGCTCCACTTTCTGTACGATATCTCGTCGTATCCTATTTCTCGTTTGAGATCGAGGATTCGTTACGATCATTTTGACGGCCCTCCCAAGATCGCGTTTCTTTTCCTAGCTCGCCGGGACCTTCCTCTCGACTTTCTCTGGGGAAGCTTCTTTGAGGTCCGTGAAAATTGAATAAAATGAATAAAACAATCTCTCTCTTTTTTTTTTTTTTTTTTGGGGAATATTTCTCGCAGTTTCTTGGGAAAATGAGATGGTTTCGGTTGTTTCAGAATGCTGACGCGGCAAAGTTTTCGATTTATATACATTCGGCGCCGGGGTTTGTGTTCGATGAGTCAACGACAAGGTCAAAGTTCTTTTACGATCGGCAGTTGAGTAATAGCATTCAGGTGATGATGGTCAACAAGAAAAAAGAAAACATCAAATCTCCTTTAACTTTCTTGTTGGCTTTGTTTGGTTGCTGGTAAAGAAAGTGATTGGAATTAACGAAGAATTCATTTGTTTTTCCTCTTTAATGATTAGTTTTTTATAGCGAAGATTTTATCATTTTTTATGTTTCCATTTTTGCTAAATCTATGTTTTTTCCTCAACAATTTGATTTAGGGTAATTATTTGTTATTAATCATGAATAATTGACGAATTAAATTTCTGCATATCTATTTTTATAGAAAAGGTATATTCTTAGCTATGAAAAGGACTTGCGATGAATTTTTCAATCTGCAATTGATTATCTTAATAAAGAAATGAGTTCCTGTTGAATTCTTGTAAGCGAAGAAATGACATGCCGACAATGTGTTAAAGGTGGGATGGGGAGAATCCAGCATGATTGCGGCAGAGAGGTTGTTACTTGATGCTGCTTTAGAAGATCCAGCAAATCGGAGATTTGTCCTCCTTTCTGACAGGTTGTTTTTCATTAAGCGTTAACCCTTTTTTTTTTTTTTAATCTAATTCTATTGAGATCGATTTGCTTGTGATTGTCAATGATGTGGGTTGTTGAAGAACAGTTGTTTTGAAAATGGTTTATTAACAAATCTTTCTTTCTTTGTATTGCAGTTGTGTTCCCCTGTACAACTTTAGCTATATATACAACTATCAAATGGCTTCTCCGAAAAGTTTCGTGGACAGGTAGATGGAGGGCATTGATTCTTGAGCTGCTAGGCCTAATGGTTTGCAAATGGTTCAATATCATGAAAAATTTTATCTAAGATCACAATTACATCATTTTTGAACTGCTGTAGGGTTTTTGAAGAAATACAAAGGTGAAATTTATATTTTTACTTTGTGTTTGTAGCTTTCGTGATGGGAAGGACAGCCGCTACAACCCAAAAATGTCACCTGTCATACCAAAGGATAAATGGCGAAAGGGATCTCAGGTTATCATCTCATTAATCATTTGCACTTGCTTGTATTCCAGGAAAAAAGAGTCGCCAGTAGAGCTTTTCAAAGTCTGCAACCTATGACCAAACTTAGTTTTTAAACTTCAAAAAATGGTTTAGATCTTGTTGTGGTACCTTTACTATCAAGAAACAGGATTATTGTCCACAATTTCAATGGCACATATTATAGATTTTAGAAAATGGTATTTTTACTGTCATTTACAGTGTGGGCTCTATTTTTTTATTGCTTGAAACTTGTATCAATGCGACAGAAAAAGTATAAATCTCATGGCAAGATCTTGATTTCCATTGAACTCTTAACTTGTCCTCATTAACTTTGTTGTACACATCCACCTTTCATGCTGTAAAAGCTATGATTTCAAAAAATTTATGCGCATCCTAGTTATTAACTCTGATGTCTACAAATATTTATTTTTTTACCAAGCATTGACCAATTTACTTGTGAAAGGTTGTAAGTGATAAACTTTCCTGACTGGGTTCAAAATGTTAAGAGGATTAAGTTCAAGTTGCTAACAACATCATTATTATCATCTTTATAATTAGTATTTCTTCGTGGACAGAATATGCATCTGTATTACTAGTGAGACATAATTCATGCTATTAACATAAATTGATCTGTTGCAGTGGATCTCTTTAGTAAGAAGTCATGCAGAAGTCATTGCAGATGATGAGTTTATTTTTCCAGTCTTCAAAAAATTTTGCAAGGTATTTAGTAATCATATTGGTCTTGATCCTGATAGATTAAAGTTAACTACTACTTTCAGCTAATTATCACTGTTAGGGTTCATGTAAAGTGGTGCTAGTATTCTAGCAACTATTTTCTCTGTTGACTGGTTTTTATAGAATGGCTCATTTGTATGTGTGAGCACTTGGCCCTTGCAAGTCACCACAAAGTAATTGTCATTTTGGAACTATGATTTTTCATCAACTGGGACAGTTGTCAAGGAGAGTAAAAATTTTGTACCTTTTTCTGGATCATACAAGGACTAATTTGCATATTTTCTTTTGCAGCGACGCCCCCCTGTGGATGTACGCAAGGGAAAGATGAATATTGTAAGTGATACCAACCTTGAGTTTATATTGTGAAGAGTGTCCCGATACTTGATATAACAGTCATTGCTTTGTAGTTTGTATGTTAATCTGTGTTGTATTCACTTCTTAATGCTTATGGCAGTGCTTAACCAAAGAGCAACATCATGATTGTTGTTTTTCTTGGAGACTTACATGTGATCATTGGGGTTATTTTAGAAATAGGCTTCCATCCCTGTAGGTGTTCAATTTGGTGTCTGCCATATGAGGGGACTTGTAAAATCCTCAAAATAATATGATTGATATTTGTGTCCCTTTCCAGAGATTGATAAGTTTTTTTTTAATTTGGGTGTAAATGCTAAATGCAGAAACTTCAAAAGCAGCACAATTGTATTCCGGATGAGCATTATGTACCGACACTGCTTGCAGTAAGCAATCATTCACATTTCATTTTTTGTTCCTCTTTTTTATCATTCTCAGTTTATTGCAGTGGTTCTTCCTGGCATTATTTTATTGTGATAGCACTTCTCGGTTCCTGTGTAATTTTTCTTACATATGCTTTTGGATAAATGGTTTTTTATGACTGGTATCTTTAATCTGATTGGTCATTTTTTCTGTATGTTCTATTTTCAGATGAATGGGCTTGAAGGTGAACTTGAACGTAGAACATTGACCTATACCCGGTGGAACCAGTCAGCTGGAGAGAATCGAAATTGGCATCCTCATACATTCAGCTATGCAAATGCAGCTCCTAGACAAATCAAGGAAATAAAGGTCATCAATTTACCTCATTTTCTCCTGTTCTTGCATTTCCAGGTTCTATTTTTCCATTTGTTACTTCATATGTTGTTTTGAAGAGCAGAAGAAAAGAACTTAATGTTTTCATTCTTTTTTCGTACAATTGAACAGAGTATCAACCATGTATACTATGAGACTGAATTCCGGACAGAGTGGTGTCGTAATAATTCCACTTCTGTTCCCTGCTTTCTCTTTGCGAGGAAGTTTTCTCGTGGAGCTGCCATGCGCTTTTTGAGCGAGGGTGTGGTTGGCCCTTTTGACACCTCTAAATTACTGGATGCATCTCGGTGATCCCTGATTGGTCTTCATCCCTGACACCTCTCTTTAACCGAACATTCTTTGGGTAGTCAGCAAGTAGCTCAACTGTAGTTTTAGTTTATACATGACAATCATATACGCCGAACAAATTTTGATACTACAGCCACCAAAAACAGAGAGGAGCAACTAATGTTTTAGAGAATATATGTTGGGAGACAGAAATGTTGCAGTGATTCGTATGTCATCATCACTAGCCTGCCATCACATTCTTTACAAGGTCGGATATCACCGTCGGTTTGTTACATTCTCTGTAATGCTTTCGTTGTTACTATACTTGTGAGGAAATTGTTTTTACAATGTTCTTACCGGATGTAAAGAGAGGTTTACCCAAAAATAACCTGAATAATGCCCAATATATTGTAGTTGCTATTGCAGTAGCCATTTATTTGTCTCAGATTGGTAGCGAGATGGAAAATATAATCAATGATTTTTATACATATCCGTTCTTAACTTGGTTGCATACTCTCCTAACTTCACCGTTTGATTCTGTAAGAACATTTGTCGCAGACAATTTGACCAACGCCTCAGAGAACCTGGAAAAAGTAGTTCTGGTTAGTAGCACGCTCACTAACAATGGACGCAGAGTATCTGTGGAAATCCCAGAATCAACAGTGAGCAAACGTTTCCCCATCAAAACATCTTTATAATATTGGTTATCAAAAATCAAGGGCATCCGCATCGTTGGGTATTGCGGTGAGATCTTTCGGAGTTGTTTCAGAGGACATAAAAAGTTTTAGTAGAAGTTGGAAACTGGGACCATTCTGGTCTGCTGGAGGGAGATCATATACTTTGCTCACTAGGTTTATGCAATGACAATGACCGGCACTCAGCCTATGTGCACCTGAAGCATTAAAACCTCAATTTCAGAAATTGAGGTTTCCTCACTTTGAATTTACAGATGTTCTTAACAAATTTTACAAGGCAAAATCCGAAGTTGATTTAGCCCAAGTGGGTCAAACTGCACGCAATTAAAAAAAATTTACCAGGCAAGTTGGAGGCAAGTTATGACCCTTGGAAGTAAAATGCCGACAGTAGTACGAGTAAGAGCGATTCTCGATAATGTTGCCTATGCTTGTACTGAAATAGATGCGTATTGATCAAGACAAAGTTTGTCTGTCACCAAGTTCGATGAAATGCTAGACAGTTGGAAAGCAATGTAGAGTTACCTGGCCTTGGCAGTCATGAAACATGAGACTAAGCAAAGCAGCTACTGCTGTAGCATTTGCAAGGAAAAAGCTTAGAACTTATGCCTTCACTGTTGCTTCCAAGTTTGGACAGGAATACTAGGAGTAACCATAAGCAAGATGAGGTTCACTAACAACAATAGAAACACCAACCATTAACGCTGCTAAAGAAGCAATATAGAGTAACTTCCCGCTGTTCTCTCTCACAGTCAACTTAGCAAGCACGATACGGCCGGAGAAGGAACAGTAATGTGTATACATAGAACCTGCATACATGGCTGCCTGGGAAATTCGAACTTTGTATATTTAATTTGGCAACTTTAAGGGTACAGCTTCATTATGACCCAACTTTGATCACAGAAGAATATAAAGATCACAGGATTATACCTTTACATAATTACATGTCAATCAGAGGAAATCAAATTCCTCTGGTAAAATCTAGATCTGAATATCAGATATAAACATACCTAATTTTAATTTGCATTCATCAGCATATATAAGAGTTCATATGCTCAGATATGTATTTCATCACTCTAAAGGCGTCAGTATGAATGACACCCAACATTCGCTGAAGCCAGAGAGCAAAGATAAACTATCGAGTCCAGAGATCAAGCAGATAAAAGTAGGTATATTAACACAAGTACTTTTAATGTAAATACAGGACAATGATCATAATGGTTTCAACATGGATGGAAGTAACTTTAGGATTAATTCTTCTTTGGATATTCCCTAGGACCAAATATGGTTGATCCAATTCTCACATTGGTACTACCCATTTCGATCTGCAAGAACAGAAAGCTTGTCAACAGTTGCATAACTGTACTAAGCATGCTAAATCAGATACACATATTTTAACCATTATGAAAATCATTCATATTGACCTTTAAGGATCACAACAATTTCCATCAAATAAAGGAAAAAAAAAAAAAAAATTCTACTGTACCAACATAAACTTGGATCTTGATAACATCTGTGAGTAAGTGCAACTAAGAATAGTTGGTGCATGGCATTCTGGACAAAAATAAATGCAGCACAACCTTTTCTTTTAGCCCCTAGTGAGCACAAGAACTTGTTTTCAGTGAGTATCATAGGACAGACTTGTAATGGGACTGTTGAATAATTCCAGTTACAAAGATTTGACTTCATCATCATGATGATGGAAGATTTAGTAAATAGCACTAGTTATTAGATTAAGGCAATGGTAGGGTATTCCTTACTGCTAGCTCAAAGTCGCCAGACATCCCCATAGATAGTTCACATTGGTCTTCCGGAATTTCAAGTGCCTTGCAAACCTCACTTCTGCAGTTTGCCAATGTCTGAGTGCAAAACACAGTTCTCTGTCAGACATCTCAAGTAGAACAAAGAAAGTAGAAGAAAAAAACAAGGAAAGAATATGAAAGAGTAATATTAAGATCCGACTATCACCTTGAAATTCTCTGGCGTTGATGTATAATCTGGCATCCCTATTGTCATTAGCCCACAAAACTCAAGATTTGGGCACTGTTGAATAACGTGTTTGACAAGTTCCACACACCCTGACGGCTCAACTCCAGATTTTGCTGCAACATTAACAGAAACCAAGCAATAGCTCAGAACTATTACAAGCAGCAGATAACCCGAGCTTGGGAAAGTTCTAAAGTAAACGATATTTATCTAAACAGTGATCAAAGATTTTCAAGAGTAAGTTATAACTTCTAATGTATTAAAAAACTACAACATAAATAGGGTATATTTTTTACAAATAGCTATCAGCATTTAATACAGAGCTATCCACGCATAAGAGCTAGAGATTCAACCATCAAATGACTGCAATGCTGTGACTAGTGACAATTTAAAGGTATCATAAACTAATATACTTACACTCTTCTCCGCTGGTATTCACTTGGACCAAGACCTTTAATGGCTTTCTTCCAATGGTCACAACCATATGATCAAGACGATCTGCGATCTGCACAACACAATAAGGTGTAGTGAAACAAAAAGAGAAGCCTTATGGGCTACCCAACTTGCTCAGTTGAGTGAACATGACATCCAATTTCAGTACATCTGTTGCTATATACTCAAATCACTAAAAGTTGAAAGAAAGTGCCAATGAAAGGACCGTAAATTTCCTATCATCTGACTGGGGCCATCAAAGCTATCATTCTCTTTGGTTTGCATGCACCAAAGTTCATAAACCTTTGAAGAAAAGATACTTAAATTGGAGAAAACATTTACCTTCTTGTCGTCTACACTTTCCACCATTGCAAGGTTAGGTACGCCAGCTGTACAGCAGTAGATGAGTTACATACAAAACATCATATTTCATTCTCTCATACGTATGGTATAAAAGTTATGCAACATAAATGCAAATAAAGAAATTAGCTGTAATAGTTCGTGAATGTCACCTTATTAAACAGAATGAAAGCTGAATCAGTCAAACAACTAAATAATGGCAAATAATCTCAAGACTTCCTATGATTCAACGTTAACACATGCATTTCAAGACCATCAGTTCCACAGAGTAAACAAGAAAAACGTAATTTAATTACTGTTTCAATTTCAGCTCTACCTCGCCTGTTAACAACATTTCATATATTCATGACAAAGTGATAAATTGGTCTCAAATTTTCGTTTCACCTAACTCAGGAATCGTGATAATGTCAATGTTAACAATTTAAAAAAAAAAATAAAATAAAAAACATATTTAACTGTGAAAGACAGAGAGTCAAAGCCATTACCCAGTAAAGGTTTCACTTTATTGCTCTGCAAATTTCCAATGAAATGCCATTCTATATCCCCTGGAAGCTGCAGATTCAAATCCAGCTAAGAAAGTTAAAAAAGAAAAACTTTCTTTCCAAATGCATCCAATTTTACATTTCATCATCCGAAACTTTAACTTTTTTTATTATTTTTGAAAAAGAAAACGACAACCGTTCAGATTATCAAAATAAATAATTTTTAACTTTTTTTTTTTTTCTGAAAGAGATAGGACCTGAGGAGCCTTTTCCACTATTTCTTGAACGTAATTTTCACCGAAAGATTGATGACCGGCCTCGTACACCTGGTGGATCAACGAGACAGGTTTGGTCTTGCTGACGGCCACGATTCGGATGCGGTCCGGAGACCGACCAGACCGCTCGGCGGCTTGGTGAACTCGCTGGATCACAGACCGAAGCGCCGCCGCTGCAACTCCATCTGTGGCGGCAGCGGACGTTGCCATGCTTGCTGCTTGTAGTTCTAGTTCTTCTTCGTTGATATAATCCTTCTCTCTCTTGTTTTTTTCTTCATTTTCCAGTTCGTTTATCGGCTGCTGAGTTTGACTTGACAAAATGTGCGGAAACGGTGCGTTTTCAGGCGCAGCGATGATCAAAATCACAGAGTCATTTGACCAGTCAAATAAAACGAAACGACACCGTTTTTCACGAGATTATGAAATTGATTAAAACAATGTTAGCTCAAGTGATATTGTAAATATTGTTGTCAATTGCTGCCATTTGCCTTTGAATTCTACACTTGAAGATCCATCTAAACGTCTCCATTGCGGCAGCAACAAGAGCTAAAACTACTTCCATTTTGCAGCATGACTTTGATGAATGATCCCTCTACACTCGGAGCAATTCTGCACATCCCCATAAGCTGATGAAGAATCTGCCAACACTTGCTGCATTCATCTACTCTTCTTGGTTGCAGAATCAATAAAGCTAAACTCTAAACAAAATTATGAGATAATTAGGTTTAATCATCGAGATTAGTTGATATCAGTTTGATTTAGAATTTCATACCACTTACTTGTGGGGTTGCAAATGTGAAGACGAGGATGCCAAGCCATAAACCGATGCCCCATTCGATTGCACCAAGAAGATATCCCGAAGTTTGACGAAGGACGTGAAGTGTGTACCACTCTTAACATATAAGCTTACATTTCTTACGTGATGCCGGCCATGCAAGAAGAAGGTCTGCCCTTTCCATGATCTGTGATCTGTTGTCGATCCATTCTCTGTGTGCTGTACAGGAATAGCATGTAGTTGTTGCTGCAAATAGTCATTTTTTATGAGAGAAAGCTGCTCGTTAAATTTTGATGCTTGAACACTCTTACAAGGGAGAGGACAGATCAAACTGAGGATTATAACGCAATATGAAGTCATGTTCATGTGTGTTTTTGGTGCTTCTACCTGGTCAAATCCTTGTGCCACAGCATCAAATATTATGATCATAAATCAAACATCTTCTCTCTTGAAAAATCATCTTCTTCCCAGTTTTTGAATACCTTAGATTTGTTGACAAATTCTTCAGAATTTTACTTTTTGTAATTTTGGCAGTTACTGTAAGTATAAAACTAAAATTAAAATTTTGTTTAAAAATAATTACGAAAACTTAAATAGGTTAACGAATCCTAAACTTATATTTTATTATTGCTGTTTGTTATTAAATTTGAATTGATAAAAAAAAAAATTTCAACTATCTCAATTCTCATTTAATGATAATTAATAAAAAAATAAGATTAAAAATTATTTACCATATATTTTTTTTATATATAAATTTTTTCATAAAAAATTGTACATAAATTATCAAGTATTAATTATAGTAGTTTTTATTTTTAAATAATAAATTTTACAGTTATAAAAATAAATTAAAAGTTTAATTGTAATCATAAAAATTATAAGCCATTTTTGGTGATTATTACCACAACTATGGTAATCACTGCTTACAGTTACATCTTAAAATCCATCTTAAAATTTTTCAGTCAAAGTTAGGATGTGACCTAGACTATTAGAGATTGTTGTCTGCCACATCCCCAAAACTTCTCTTTAAGCACTGTTTGGTTCTCGGGAATATTTGCTTTTTCTTACAGGACTAGAGAACCATTTTGCTATAATAGCAATAGCATTAGACAATTGTAAGATTTTATTCTGATCTCTAACTTGTTCCTGCTATTCACTAAGTTCTTTATTTATGGAAGTAAATTAAACGATCGTCTAGAGGGTGGATGATTTCATCCTCCATTTGAAATTGGAATGGTGAAAATATCTTACACGATCAAGTGTAAATATGGCAGCCAACGATTGGTGCCGAGGTAAGAGGCGAGATTCATTGTCTGAAGTAAAATATACAGAATCCATAGAAGGCCAACTTTTCTTTATATATAATCAAATGATTTCTTGTTAGAGATTTTGTGTGTTTTGTAAGCAGTCTATTGAATTAAGACCACACAGAAAAAGAAAACTTGTACATTTATTTTCTTATTGTCAAGTCTGAAACTCTCCCTCCCGCCTACCAATTTCTCTATATAAACACAGGTCCTTTCAAGATATTCTCACACTTAATTATCTCTTCAGGCACAATCTTCTGTTTATAGCCATGAAACTGCTTACACTCTTCTTCACAGTCACAGTTACATTTGCCATTGTTGCAGCTGCAAATGATCTAGACTATTACAATGAACAAAGCGAACTTCAAGAAGCAACTTCTCTGCGAGGAGTCAGCCGCTTCCTGGCGCAGCAAAACCTGATGGCCAACATAACTTGCGATAAATTTCCTCGTGTTTGTCGTCCGAAGAGCAGTCCGGGACCAGATTGCTGCGAGAAAAAATGCGTTAACGTGAAGACAAATCGATTTAATTGCGGGATGTGCGGGTATAAATGCAAGTATACCGAAAGTTGTTGCAAGGGAAAATGTGTGAATGCTTCGTTTGACAAGAGACACTGTGGTGGGTGTAATAAGAAGTGCAAGAAGGGAGAGTTCTGCGTTTATGGGATGTGCAATTATGCATGAGAACATGATCGTAATCTTAAGTCCAGCAAATGTTAGATATATCAATCCTGTTTATTCTAAGTTACATGCATTAAGAATATAAAGATTAAGCATATTCATTCATGTTCAGTTTATTTTTTTGTGATAATTGCACTATCATTGATAAGCTGAGTACTAGTAACCTTGGCGTAACATACCAGACGCGTTATACGTTTTGCAAGTCAAAAGAAACTATTGATGCCTCTATATATTTGGTAAGACTCAAAAATGTGGTTGGGAAGGCACGTAGAAGTTGCTTCATAGTGTAAAAGTAGAGCAAATTAAGCACTTAATGCTGGAAGCACTTCCTCTGGTAAATTCAAACGTAAGTCTTGTTAATTATGCCAAGTCGTTTCCTGAACTTAATGAGGTCTCGTCAAGGCTGCGTTGCAGTTGCAGGATAGCCAAACCTTAATAAAAGTCAAAACATAGCAGAGACGTGAAGGCAAGAAAGAACAAAGCTGTTATCTCTTAACAAATAAGTGCTTCTGGAACTGATTTTCAGACCAAAATTTTAGAAAAAAAATTGTTGTGTGCTTGGGAATATAAGCTACGTGGGGCTGTGGGCTTAGCGTTGATCACGTAATCAAAGCCTGCGGTTTCCTCTAACTTGATGACGAAACACATTTGCCAGGTCACTCGCCTTTGACCTTACTTTTTTTTTCTTGTATTTTATAACTTTTATTATGAATAATTAGTGATATTCATTAATGGAAACTTTTGTTTAATGGCAATAATTAAGCTGCTTTGTGTGACGATATATTGTAGTATATAACATACGCAAGTGATTCCTTTGACTGACCTTCAAGGCCGGGGGAGGTCTTGCCTTGCTTCAGAAAGCGTTCTATCAGCCTTTTGACATTGGGACGATGACGAATGTCTATATAGACAGAGGTGATTTTAGGCACAGAGGGCTGATTAAGCCTTCAAAATTTGGTTTATTTTTCAGCTTAGTATTAAACTTGATAGGAACCATACATTAAGAATTCGCTTATGACACCTAAAAACTTAAGAAAATTTGGAATCATTCGTGGTATAGATTTGGGTACTTGTCCTTTTCCCAATTTCCCGTAGTGCATTTAAACGAATACATATAATTTCAATTTTGAGCCTAACTTACTCCATTCACTTAGCCATTGACAAAGACCTTATGGAAAAACTTGTTCATTCTTTCCCAATGTAGTTTCTGAATATAAATACCTTAGCAATCCTGACCTGACCGTTCAGCATTCAGCAACAAGCAATTTACATACATAGCCAGTAACAATGAAGTCACAAATCCTGTTTGCATTGGTGGCAACAATACTTTTGGCCAGTTTACTGCCACAACTTCATGCAACTACAGAAGAACAAAATCGTTCCAATGAGCTTTCATCACCCAAAAGTGAAGAAACATCCGTTAGTCTCCAAGGATTGGGCCGATTCCTTGCAGATAAGCCTCGGGGTGTCATGACTTGTGACAAGTACCCGAGTGTTTGTGGAGCCAAGGGAAGCTCCGAGCCTCATTGCTGCAACAAACGGTGTGTTAATCTGTCGACAGACAAACTTAGCTGCAACAAATGCGGCAGGAAATGCAAGTACTCGGAAATTTGTTGCCAAGGAATTTGTGTGAACCCTTCCGCAAACGATAAACATTGTGGCCGATGCAACAATAAGTGCAATAAGGGAAGCTCCTGCGTTTATGGACTATGCAGCTACGCTTAGATGGCTGATAATTTTCTAGTTCAGCAATTGTTATGAAGACTGCAATTAGGAAAGGAGAAGATAAATTAAGAAGTCTGCAGAAACTTGATAGTATGTATGTGCTAGACCGAATAAGGCAAGCCATATATGGATGGGTTTTTGCCAATTCGATTAGTTTCTGTCTTCTCATTAATCAATTTTCTTGATCAAGTGAAGTTTCTTAGATTTGTAACAGATAATTAACAGATAATAAAATAAGAAATAAAGTTAAATATTTCAAATTTTAGTTTTAAAAAAAGATTTTAAATAATGTAATATTTAAAAATTATCGATAATTAAATAAAATTATATTATGTATATATTTTATTTTTTATAATTATTAAATTTTATTTTAAAAAATATATTATAAATAATATGTATTTTGTACCTATCAAGATAACAATTTTCACAATGAAAAATATACATACATATCATTATAGCATAGATCCTGTCTCGAGGGATTTAAGACCCAGAGAGAAGAAAGGAGGCCAGAACGTGTGTAATTGCCAACGAATTCATGCAGGAAAATAGATAGTTATAATTACGTAAGACCTGGGATTGTTAGCAGTAATTGAAGGAATGACAGTCGTACCTGCGCCCACAGTTGCACAGTTGGAAGTGTAAATATTGAGGTTTCTTTCCTAATTTTGCCTAATTTAGACCACAATATTTCCCCAAGATCCTAACTTTTCGTTTACTTCCAAGTTTCTCAGCTCCTGGAAATTTGACCACTCCACTAAGAGTCCACACAATTTGAACCCATCCATGCAGCGTTGCAGCTTGCACCTTTCACAGCAACTCGTCTATAAATACCAAATCCGTAATTCATTTCTCCATCAATTCATCAATATTTCTCTCTTGCACGAGCATACACAAGCCCATATATGAATTGCCTTAAGAAATTCCTTGTGTTGGCCTTGCTGATCATGGCAGTGGCCACTTCTCTTACTGCTACAGCAGAAGTAGACCTGTCCAACGATGGTGATGATCCAGATTCCGATCTTCCTTTGGCAGCTGACAAGCAAGAAACAGGGACGTCGCTGCGAGGACCAAGTCGTTTTCTTCGAAGTTACAGGTTCCATCTGACATGCAGTAAGTATCCTAGGATTTGTCGCATCAAGGGCAGCCCGGGGCCGGATTGCTGCAAGAGGAGGTGTGTAAATGTGATGAAGGACAGATTTAACTGCGGCTGGTGTGGTAAGAAATGCAAATACTCGGAGATGTGCTGCAAAGGTAAATGCGTGAACGTAATGACCAACAAGAAACACTGTGGGAGGTGCAACAACAAGTGCAAGAAAGGAAGTTCATGCACATATGGTATGTGCAGCTATGCTTAAAACTTGTATCAGCAGACCGATAAAATTAAGTTTACTTAATATTACAGCTATGTATATAGTTTGTTAATCGTGTATTCAATAAGGCAAAACCATTCGTTTGGTTGATTATGCCAATGTCTGATTATTCGTTCAATTATTAATTCATGTAGCTTGTTGTAAGCATACATCTATATTATCAGAGTTTATAAATATACTTCACTCTTTATTATTTTCTTTTTCTTTTTGGGTTGGCTTGTCAAACATCATCTAATTAATTGAAAACACTTAAAGCAAATGTTGCCGTCACTGTACTAATCGTTCACATTAAACAAAACCATAAACTAGAAACATAGCTTCTGAACATTCTTTCACCGGCCATTGAAATTCTCTGAGTTGCTGAATATTTTACGATTTCTCTGTATGTCTTCATAACACTCCTTAGAAATTTGCAAGTCAACAGGCCAAAAGAGAGCTCGTGCAATCACGTTTAGTGTCCCATCGAAATTGGGGCACCTCCTAATTTCCTGTATAAATTCTCTCTTCTCTATTTTCCCTCCATCCCAATCCAAAATCCATGGCTTCTCTTCCTGCTCTCCTTTTTCTTTCATGTCTTTTCGCAAACTTTGCTTCGACCCTTTTTGCATATTCACTAGACGGCTACTTGCCAAAACCTGTCAGCAAACTGACTCTTAACGTAATAGATTCTTGCTGGAGTGCCAAATCCAACTGGGCTTCTAATCGCAAAGCGCTAGCGGATTGCACCGTGGGGTTTGGAAGAGACGCCATTGGAGGAAAATATGGTGCAATTTATGTTGTTACAGACCCTTCGGATGATCCCATAAACCCTAAACCAGGCACGTTGAGGTCTGGTGCTATCCAGTCCAGGCCGCTCTGGATTATTTTCGCCAAGGACATGGTAATTAAGCTTAAGAATGAGCTTATAGTGAATAGTTTTAAGACTATAGATGGAAGAGGAGCGAATGTTGAGATTGCATATGGGCCATGCATAACGATACAAGATGTTAGCCATGTTATAATACATGGGATTAGCATTCATGATTGTAAGCCAGGGAAAAGTGGGCTAGTTCGGAGTAGTCCAACGCATGTCGGTCGTCGCGGTGGCTCTGATGGAGATGCCATTAGTATCTTTGCATCTTCATATATTTGGATTGATCATTGCTATCTTGCTCGTTCTACTGATGGCCTTATTGATGTCATTCATGCTTCAACAGCAGTCACCATTTCCAACAACTACTTCGAACAACATGATAAGGTGGGCTGAAGCTTTTAAGGTTAATTTTATATATATATATATATATATATATATATATAATGAAATATACATCCTATAGGCTTCTAATCAAGCTGCTTTTACAGGTGATGCTGCTTGGACACAACGATAAATTCACTGCCGATAAAAATATGAAAGTTACAATAGCGTTCAACCGTTTTGGAAGAGGACTTATTGAGAGAATGCCAAGGTAAATAGTTAGCAAAATCGCTGTTAAATTTTCTGAAATCAGGGTTATAAAAGAAAAGAAATCTTATATGGATAGAGAATATATAATGCATACAGGGTCAGATTTGGCTACGCTCATGTTGCCAACAACAGATACGACGAGTGGCAGATGTATGCAATTGGTGGCAGTGCTAATCCTACCATTTTAAGTGAAGGAAATTACTTCGTAGCTCCAAACGATGCTAATTCCAAACAGGTAAAACTCAAATCAAAGGCAACATTTTTGTTTCTTAATTTGTACAATAAAATGTATTAAATTCATATTTTAAAAACGTTGTTGTCCGAAAGATCGAGAGAATAACTATCTGTATACTCATGTTTTGTTTGTGTACAACAGGTTACAAAGAGAGAGTCTTACGGGGGTTGGAAAAATTGGAAGTGGAGAACTTCTAAGGATGTATTTCTGAACGGTGCTTATTTTGTTCCATCTGGGTATGGAAGTTGTGCTCCAAATTACTCACCAACTCAGTCTTTTGTTGTTGCACCAGGAGCGATGGTTCCTGCTTTAACAGCAAACGCAGGTCCTCTGCGTTGTGTTCCAGGGAAAGCTTGTTGATTTATATATGATTAAACATTTCGATCGCCCGTGACTTGTTTTAATTCCTCGTTCTTGTAAATTTCTCCTTTTTTTGTGTCTTTGTTTTTGCTTTCGAAAGGGTGCTACATTTACATAATTTCTTACGCATTCTTAGGTTTGTTGAAATATTGGATGTGGGCTGACTTTGTATTCTCCAGGCATGGCCTGAACTAGGATTGCAGGTCCACTTAGTTCAGAAGTTACAATATAACTTAGTAAGACCTGGGATTTTTAGCAGTAATTAAACAAAACCCACAGTTGCATTTACAATGTGGGTTTCTTCCCTAATTTTGCCTAATTTATAACACAATATTATTTCCTCCAACGAACCAACTTCCTTTTTAACTTCAATTTCCTCGATTATTTTGAAATTTGACCACTCCACTAACAGTCCACAGAATTTGAAGTTGAACCCATCCATGCAACTCGTTTACTTCTTTCAGCCTCCATTTTCATCAGCTATAAATACCAAATCATGCATTCACATTTCGATCAATTACTAATCAATTCTCTCTCGTACACAATACACAAACCCATATATGGCTATCGTTAACTCTTTATGTTCATATATAACATAATATTTTCTTAAGTGTATCAAATTAAATTCCAAATATTCCGTTGGATCACTCCATTTCTAAATTTTAAACAACAATAGGCAACTCCCCTTTGATAGGGATCTCCTTCATTATATATAAACTTTCTTGCAAGAGTTGAATTTATGTTCATTCGTATGTGACAATATTTCATAAATTTCATCTTTACAATGTTTGTTAAAAAATAAGAAATTCATGATTGATCTAAAAAAATTTTAATTAGAATAATTTTATCATGTAAATATATCTAATATGATGAGACGGTCTTATAATATCAATATAACTGATGTATTTAAATTATTCAATTAATAAAATGAGAAAATTTTTTTTATTAATAATAAATAAAAAGTTAAATAAAAATTTTATAAATTTATTTCACAATATTAATTGAATATTAAATTTTTTTAATTTTTTTATTATCAATAAATAAATTTTTTTTATTTTATTGATTGAATGAAATATAATAAGATTATTTTACTTAATTTTTTTTATAATTTAATTATATAATTTATATTGACTAAAGAATCTTAATTGTGGTTGTAGAACAACTTCTTCCGGGCAATATGATTCTAGAGCTCCTAAATATTCATCTCTAATGCTTATGATTAATCAATTTGTTTTTCTTCAAAACCATCATAGAAACTACTTTCTATGTAATAAATATGTAAAGAAAATTCATAAATTCAAAACACTCAAAGCAAATGTTGCCGCAACTGTGTAAACCGCTTCTATTACATCAAACATAACTGTATAACTAACAACATTCCTTCTGAAACATTCTTCGCCGGCCATATCCAACTCAATTGGATACCTCGAAAACAATTGGATTCTCTGAGTTGCTAAATGTTTTACCACTTCCTTGTATATCTACACAACACTACTTAGAAATGGCAGGTCAAAGAGCCAAAAGTGAGCTCGTGCAATCACGTTTAGGACACCACCAAAATCTCACGAAACAATAAAATTTGCTCCTAAATCGTGTGCACCACCTTCTCATTTCCTATATAAATGTATCTCTTTTCTGTTTTCACTCGATCCCAATCCAAAATCCATGGCTTCTCTTCCCACTCTCCTTCTGCTTTCATGTCTTTTCGCAAATTTTGCCCCGACACTTTTTGCAGATGAACTGGACCGGTACTTGCCGAAACGTGTCAACAACCTGAAAGTCATGAACGTAATAGATTCTTGCTGGCGTGCCAAATCGGACTGGGCTACTAATCGCAAAGCTTTAGCAGATTGCGCGGTGGGATTCGGAAAAGATGCCATTGGTGGAAAATGTGGTGAGATTTATGAGGTAACTAACCCTTCCGATGACCCTGTAGACCCTCAACCGGGCACGCTGAGGTACGGTTGCATCCAATCGAAGCCGCTCTGGATTATTTTTGCTAGGGACATGGCAATTACGCTTGAGAATGAGCTTATGGTGAATAGTTATAAGACTATAGACGGGAGAGGAGCGAAAGTCGAGATTACAAATGGGCCAGGGATAACTATACAATATGTCAGCCACGTTATTATACATGGGATTAGCATTCATGATTTGAAGCCAGGGAAAGGTGGGCTTGTCCGGAGCAGTCCTACGCATGTCGGTCGTCGCGGTGGCTGCGATGGAGATGCCATTGATATCTTTGGGTCTTCGCATGTTTGGATTGATCATTGCTATTTTGCTCGTGGTCCTGATGGCTTAGTCGATGTCATTCACGCTTCAACTGCGGTTACCATTTCTAACAACTACTTCGAACAACATGATAAGGTAGGCAGATTCTTTTACGGTTAATATATATATATATATATATTAGTATTCGCATTTTAAAAAATCCGACAGGCCTCCAAGGCTCTAACCAAGTTGCATTCACAGGTGATGCTGCTTGGACACAACGATCAATTCATTGATGACAAAATAATGAAAGTTACAGTAGTGTTCAACCGTTTTGGCCAGGGACTTATCGAGAGAATGCCAAGGTAATTAGTGAGAGAAATCTCTGTTAAATTTGCTAAATGTTAAGAGTAATGAAAGAAGAGAAATCTTATATGGATAAAGCATACTGCATGCAGGGTTAGGATAGGCTACGCCCATGTTGCCAACAACAGATACGACGAGTGGTTGATGTATGCCATTGGTGGCAGCGCCAATCCAACCATTTTAAGTGAAGGAAACTACTTCGCAGCCTCTTCTGACACCAAAGAGGTAAAAGCAAAATAAAAGGCAACAATTTATTTCTTTGTACGACAAAAGTTTATAAAACAGCATGGTTTTGCACCAAATCTGTATCTTAAAAATGCAGATTTTGCAAGAGAGAAGAACTGTGTGCTGATGATTTTGTTCCTTCGTACAACAGGTTACAAAGAGAGAGACTTACGGCGGTTGGAAAAACTGGAAATGGAGAACTTCTAATGATGTGTTTATGAATGGTGCTTATTTTGTTCCATCTGGGTACGGAAGTTGTGCACCAAATTATTCACCTACTCAGTCGTTTGTTGTTGCACCAGGAGCAATGGTTCCTGCCTTAACAGCAAACGCAGGTCCTTTGAGTTGTGTTGAAGGAAAAGCTTGTTGATATGATGAAACATTTCGATCGCCATGACTTGTTTTACTCTTTTCCTTGTAATTTTCGCTTTCTTTTTGTTTCCGCAACAGTGCTAGACTACAGCTTCTAATGTGAAGCTTAGGTTCACATGATAGCACTTGAGAGTTAATGTATGGTTTAAATAATTAATTAGATTGAATTTTGAGAATCTTGTATGTGAACCAGATGGATAAAGTGAATCATGATGAGCACTCTCGGCGTTGTATATAAAAAAGGAAATATAAGCCATCAAGGAGAGGCCTGGCTTGGCAGGAGAGGTCTGGCTTGGCAAAGTGCAGAAAGCAATTAAAAAAGAAAAGAAAAGAAGGGGTTTGGTTCACTTTAATCTGTTGATATTATCTTTCAGAAAAGCCTATTATCACTGCTTTGAACCCCACATGTCACTGGTACTGTAGCCTCACTTTTCTCAAATACCAAACAGCAGCTCCAATTACTATGGTCCCAGCTGCTGAAACTCCAGTCACTGTCCCTGAAAATAATAAAATAAAATGCGTTAATCTTTCAATTCATACTTGATACCAGAAATTCGTAAAATACAGGTATATTTCACCTGCAATCACTCCAGCCTTGCTATGCCTCGAAATTTCATGATCTGAAAAATCAAATCAAGTTATCAATCAGATTCATGGATGATCTCCAAACATTCTGCAACTATGTAAAAATTCAGAGCTAGAATTAGAAATTCAGGGGTTAACATGTCATGATATTAAAATTGAAGAGATAAAATCCTAAAAGTAATTTATGAATCAAAGAGTAAAATGTTAATATTTTAAAACTTCGGGGTCAAAATATAAAAAGGAAGTCTTGTGGAAATTCCTGATCGGCAAACGTTCTGCAACTACTGAAATTCATGGGATCGGTTTTGACTAAAACAAACCTTTGCAGTCAGTAGAGGAATTTCCCTTCGGACAGAGACACAAGAAATTTTGTGTTCCAGTGTTGAATCCACATGTCCCGCCACTTTTTGTTATATCCTGACACTGAAGACAACGTGTAGTTGTCGGAATGTCGAAATCAACTCTGATTCCGTAATCTGCAACCTGATAATACGGAGGAACAATTCCGACATTTCTCCTGTAAATGCTAGTGTAAGAAGCTCAATATTTGAGCATTAATCTCAAAGATTCAGTTGCTTTAGGGTAATAACCGCAGCAAGAGCTTGCCTGCAATGCAGATGCACATTCCGGCAAGTGTCTACAGTGATAACTAGAACTGTCACACGACGAATCACATCGTTCAGGAAACCGCTCGCAGAATCTAGGCTTTGGTTCGATAATTACATTTTCTTCGCTACAATTGAAGAAGAGATAGTCGTTTTGAGAAGAGAGCGAGAAATGCATGCTTGCGTCGAGGATGAAAGGCCTGGGTGGACGAAAATTATCTCCATCTTGGCAATTCCACATGAATGGATCGGCGAGGAGAATGTGAGGATCGGAGTAACTTATGCTTCGGACAGGATAGCGACCGGAAGGTGTTCTGAACTCAAGCTTGCCGTAGTCGGAGCAGACAAGCATGTGTCTGTAGTAAGGGCTGCCGCAGCCGTCATCAATGCCGAAAGGATAGTTGATCGGAATGTCCCCGCAGGAAGTTCGACAAATGCTTGCTTCTGCTGGTTTTGACAGAATTAAAAGTGGAAAGATGAATAGAAATATTGTCAGGGAACACAAACAGTGAAAGCAAGAAGATGAAGAAGATTTGTTTTCCGAAATGGGATTGTTGCAGAAGAGAGTCTCCAAACAGAAATGAGATAGAAGACAACGTTAAGCAGGGATTTGTATGATGAAAGAACAAAAGCAGTAAGTTGAGTAAAGTGGTAGTGAGAAATTAATTAAATTGAAGAATCTTCAAGTGTTGTTTTATCAACCTTTTTTCTTTTTCTTTTGCAGTTTGCTTTTCGGGTTTAGAAGATTGTGGGGATTTAGCATATTAATTAAGCTAAGCTAATAATTGATTAGCATGTGTAATTTCCCAAAATCAAATTCTCAGTCTCTGATAATCAAATGAACAGAATGAAAATGAATCTAAAGTTGGTGTGTAAATAATGCAATAGACAACTTCGGCTTGTAGTAACATTGGTTTTGTCTACAATTGGAACAAATCGGATTTGATTCACATAAATGACCGAATATGTTCCAAACTACCAAATTGAACTCATAATATTATGTTAAAAGGATATCAAACCTTCCCAATTACTCTTTTACTTTCAGAATTAGTATCAAAATTTGGAAACATTTCATCTGCTCTGTGGAGTAGAATTTCTCTCCAGTCTGGGATAATATCTTCCAATCTAGAGATGAATATTCGGCTCATATCAGATGGTTCATGGATGGTTTTAAACTTTTAAGACCAACTCTAAATCCTTGTTAGTTAACTTTGGATCTACAAGCAAGATTGTTAATGATGGGCTGAATTGGGTTGATTATGATCAAGTCCAAAATATTCTACATCAAATGCCATGTGATCAACAGAGTAATGATAATGGCCCATTTTAAGCATGAACTTTAATCTTTTTGCTTTCTTTAGAATAGAATCCAAGGTAAGGTTGACTAAATATTACAGGTAATGATGATCGAAGTTGGATGCAAACACTAGTTGGAATCTCTAAATTTTTAAAAGTAGGGTTTAAGTTTAAAATTAATTATATATTATTATTTATTTTTTAATTTAATATTAAATTTAATATAAATTACATCTTAAAAATTTATCTGAAATCTTTTAAAATTAAGAATTAATCTTGATAAATATATAAATTATGAGTCTAAAATATAAATTAAATTATGTATTCTTAAATTAAGTTAAAATTTGAGGTTAAATAGATATGATAATATTTTTCTACACGGTAAGTCTGTCTATAATTGAAGTCGAAACTTGAGAAGAAAATTCTATTTTCCACGTTTGGCTGAGCTTAGATGGGGGAGAAAATGGAGGTCTCTGTGTAATAGTCAGTGGAAACGAGTTAGCATTTGTCAATTAAGTTTTAAAAATTCTTTGCATTGCAGACAATTTCGTTTGATAGAATAAGAGAACGATGTAATAAGTTTCTATCCTGCAGCAGCAAGCCTGGCCGACAGAACAAAACCGCAGTCTACTGAAAGTAGTTGGGACATTAACATCTGTTCAAAGTTACCCACAGGTTTGCAGAAGCAAATTGATAACTTGGGGTAGATTCTGGAAAGGCAGTGACATTACCTTTATCGATCTGCGGGGAAATGATTTGAATCCTTTCACTGTAAATCAAATCGGTGCTCAAATTCAATGCAAAAAGGCAAAGCTTTTCCGCACAATTTCTCGATTTAGTCCATGATCAATGTGTAAAGCAATAAAAATGGCAGACCAATTCCCCAAATTAGGTATTGAATTTATACCCTCGTGCGGTTTACTACCAACTTTTTTAATTAATTTACTTCCTCACCTGGATTTAATTACCAAATTTTGGGTAATTTGAATAGTATTGAAAGATTTATGTTTTTTTTTGTAAACTTAAACCTGGTTTAAATGTCCCAATCTGTGGCTTGATTCTATCCAATCATACTTAGCAATATGACTATGTGAGGATAAATTTTTGTCAAATTAAGACAACGAAAATGACTCTTCTAAGTTGATCTATACAAGCCAGTGTCTTTCTACTTTGAAGCTTATACACGATAATGTCTTATCAATGCCATCTAATGTATGATTTATCTCACAATCATCTGATTTAATTTTGATAATTAATTAGCAGCAACAACAACTCCTCACTTAACAAAGGCCAAAACCCATTTCCATGGTGATAATAAACCAAACGTCACTGAATTATCAGGACAAGCAGAAAGCATCAAAAGCAGGTAGGGTTTCTGGATTTTGTAATTGGATCTAGTTCATATAAATACAACCAGACAAAGGACTAAAATCAGGATCAAGTTTCCCTATTTCTTGATAATGAATTATTGGCTGCTTTCTGCCTTCTGTTTTCTGTTTTCTGTTTTCATTGTACAAAATAAATAAACCAAAACAAAAATTTGGAAGTTTTGTCAAACAATTATGGCCACGACTTCCACCCAATTGTCAGTCTTTAAGAGGTTTAAGCTTTGAAATTAAGAGGAATCTGTTTGAACAAAGTAAATGAAAAAGCAAAGGGGTGTGGACAAATTACAAAATTAAGCATGATTAATGTGAAAAGTATCTGTAAATTGCTTAGGGCAACAAGCAACCTTGTCTTGGTGTCGTTTACTTCATGGCTCACTTTCGCTGATTATACATCCTGGCAGGCTGTCTAAACCTAACCTCACACCAAATATTCTACGTCGTACAAGAGAGCCACGTGGGTTTGTTCGTTTGGTTCAAAATGGTCAAACATGAATCTCAGTCGACTTCTCTTTCATTCTACGTTGATTTTGCTTCCTGTTTGGTTTGAAAAACTTTTGATTGTTTAATGAGAAGACGCGGAAAGGAAATCGATCGAGTATTGACAATTTGAAACAATGCTAGCTGCTGCATGGGAGCTCCCTCGGCTGCTTCCTTTGTAATCACATAATAAATGCAGCCAGAGTTTCCCCGAAAGAGCCAGCCACAGCTACCTACTCCTTCATTAACTAGTTAGTATTTTATATTAATTTCTTAGCAGCACGTCACGAAATTGATTTGCTGGTGGCATCATTTGTGGCAATACTTTTATGGTG
>CP135550.1:5799211-5918106 GCA_032402905.1 Khaya senegalensis | reverse complement strand
ATGGGACATTGCAGAATTCGATCACGGGCCTCTCGTTTGGTTTCACTTTGTCTCCCAATTCCAATATATATACAGAATGCCAACAGCTTCCTGCAGCTGCAGCTGCTCTTTCCTGTATGTAAGTGGCCATAGGTCACATGCACTGACACTCTTCACTTCTGGTTTATTCTTTATTGTTCTTTCCTCTTCTGGGGCCACCACCATTTGCCCATTTCAAAAGCTACCTTTCTACTCAAAAAAAAAAATCCCATCTGTCCTGGTTTTGACGACTCTCTCATGGTTAAAATCTTTTACTTTCACCTTTGACATTCAAAATTTTCTTCTCAAGTTTGCTTTTGAATCACAAGATAACAGATACCAAAACCACTGGATGCAATTAAGAGTGGAGATTTTCTTGAATTCTTCGTTGTTCATTCCCTTTAGCTGGAAGAAGCCAAGGATATAGCAACGTACTTGGCCTAAACAATGACAAGACTTGTCCACTTACACAATTTTGTCATTCTTACACAGCACAAAGTACAGGTATGCATGCATGCGCACAAACACAAAAGGGCAAAATGAGGGGGAAATCACTTTGGATTTTAGTACATGCATAGCTCCTTGAATCACTCTTACTAAATTTGTTTTGTTATCTGTACCAGTATGTCTACCTCTCTTTTGAGAGTAATTAGGGGTCCTTTTCTGTCTAGTTATTCTCTGATATTTCAATGTTCTAAGCCCATATTTTCATCTATTTCCTTTGTCTCTTTCTGCTTGACATATCTCTCTGCAAATGGACATGCCAGGCTCAACTTTCTATTAAATTCTTGTCTAGTTGCTGTGGCTGGCTGATCTCTCTTTCCTCTCTATCTGCTCGTCCATTGAATCAGGAGTCACATGAGCTGATTTTAATTGGCTCCCCGCGGAAAAAAAGTTTCAATATTTGTTCAATCAAAACCATGTCCCAAGCACACGGCCTTATCAATTTGGAGTTTGCGATTCAGTTCAAGTTAATTGATTGGTATTGGGTAGAACAAGGATTCGAGAGTCACGTTCACGTTCAGCGAGAATTAGACCCCAAGAACAGGTTGCAAATTCATCGAATTCGAATGATAACAAACCTCTCAGTATTTCAATATCATCATTTCTGATATAGCATACGACATTCTTAATTAATTAGAAATATGTTGTCAGAAAATTGACTAATGTATATATACAGATGACCTTTTATCTCTTTGACCATTCAAAGTTAGCCAGGTAATCAAGGCCCATGTCATCAACTTAGTCCACGTAATCCATTTGACGTTTTAACTTTGACTTTCAAGAGAGTGAGCAGCTTTTATGAAGAACTAATTACAAGAATGAAATATCCGATGAATTCTGGAAAGTAAAGGGAATAAAGCTAGGGAGAGGCCTTTATCCCTACACGCAGAGGATTGTTCCATTGGATATACTGCTTCTGAGACGAAAGCAAAGAGGGCATATCCAAGTTTCCTTAGCTTATAAATTAGGATGTATTTTGCTGAGCCATTTCGCAGCAGCAATTAGGACTACAGTTGCATTACAGGACCATTTCTCCTTTGGCATTCCGCCATTAAATCAACACAAAATGGTGACTTTGTATGTTACTCGATCGTGTGCGCAGTGCCAAAGGAGATTTGTCCTGCGATTCTTCTGTAATTTATAAACATTTTAACACCAGTCACTGACTCACTGTTCTCTGTTCCGTACATTAAATGCGCATGGCTAGCTGCATGCATGCATTCTCCAGCAAACTATGATTGCAGTGGAGACATGCCTGCAAGATGAAAACTGCGCCTGGTGTTGCATCAAAATTCCCATGGATTTGCAGTTAATTAGAGACCCCGAAGACTATCGATTAACAAGCAAAAAGAGGAGGGAGAAGGACCAAAAAAAATAATATATTACGAGCCTAATTGCTGAGACCCGTTTATATATACACTTAATTGTAAATGTCAGGTTCCCAAATGGCACTGTCAAGAAGAAAACTTGTGCATTTTTCTGTATATACGGAGGTACTACTGAAGAGTTATGCCAGTCAATTGCTCATGAATCTTGTGGACATTACCAAGTCTTGATTACAGTGACCATAAATAGTATAAAATTGGAATGCATGGCTTAATTTTTCTCATAATTTTTACATTATAAAGAGTCTCTTCCCACGAGCACAACCCATAGAAAAATCTCGAGCACCTGGGCCCATAAATACACCGACGTTTTCAGATAAAACTAAGTGTGTTTCGTAAGAGAGCCTCCGTAGAATGTGGGAAAGACGTGTTTTTCAATTTATTATGAACGAAAAAAATGATATTGCACAGTCTGCAATCTCAATGGCCAAGTAATATTTGAGGTCTTCTTGGTACCTGCAAACTCAAACGCCCAAGTGTTTTGCTCTCACTTGCCTGGAGCATTGGATATTCTTGGGAATGTGCTATACCAGAATACATGTTTCCTTGTCTTCGAGTTCTTCTCTCTTGTGAATCTCAATCTGAAACTGAACTTTTCATGTTCTTATTTCTTTTAATTAGTCTTGCCCGCTCTGCAAAGAAAAATGTGAAAGAGCCTCAAGATTAGCAATCTTAATGAGCGTCCTTTTGCCCAAATTCGTCTACTCGTATGCTTGAAGAGCCAATGTGTATGATTATCGATTGCCTATGACAAAGAATTTGGAAACACTAGTTAATGGAATAAACCAAGAATCCATTAAGACGTTTGTGCACATATTTGCAGCCCGAGTTGGCTGCTGGTCCTGATATCCCTTGGACAGAGAGGCTCCAAGTTAAAGATTTTGAGAACATTCCGTGGATCTTCGATTTCAAAGCAACTTTTTTAACCTGTTGTTATTCTTCTTGTCTATTCTTCAATATTTTCCATTAAATTACCAATTATTTCGCAAGCTAGCTGAGATTAATTATGTCGTGAACTAGTCACAAGAAGAAAGCGAAACAAATTGAAGTGTAATATTTCTTTCCGTACCTCTTATGGTGCAATAATAAAGTGCGGAGAGCCTCAAGGGCATCTGTTAAAGTGCAGAGAGCCACCAGTGCAGAAGTATTGTGCCAAGTATATGCTTTTCTACCATGGCATAAATACAGGCCTTGGAGGGCATCTCTCTGCAATGCAGCAACGATTGATCAGGTGCAGTTGCATTACAGGGCAAGATCTCCATTGGCAGGCGGCCACTTAGACATGAGCTTTTCAGTGTACTCTCTGCCAAAGGAGATTTGCCTGGCAATTCCTCTGCATTATCAATTCCCTGGCTACCACTAAACATTCATCAAGAGTAGTTTTATTTTTGTTTTCTCCTTTTTCAT
Source organism: Khaya senegalensis (assembly GCA_032402905.1). NCBI lineage: Eukaryota > Viridiplantae > Streptophyta > Magnoliopsida > Sapindales > Meliaceae > Khaya > Khaya senegalensis. The sequence continues at coordinate 5,914,792 of CP135550.1, read as the reverse complement.
ATTCTTTGTGATTGTCACATGTCATATAACATGAGTTCTTTTAACTTAGTAAATGTGTTTTGAGTTATAAAATTCAAGAATAAACTCATAACAAATTGTGTGTTTAAAGCGAACAATATTTACTTAGTAATTATTCAACCTAAATTGTTACATATGATATTAAATCCAACATCCGATATATGAACGTTTTGATTTGTGATATGTATTCTAATATGTAAATGTTTTGACTGACACACTCACAAAGATGCAAGGTTCAAAGGAGGGTAGAATGTCACAATTTACATTACTAATAGGTAAGTCTGAGATTATATGATATATAATTTGAATTTTTTTAATTAAGTGTGTCTTTTGGATTGCGAAATTTAACAAAAAATTCATAAGGAATTATATGTTCAAAGTAGATAATATCTATTTAATAGTTATTGAACTTCTGAGTTACAACAATGCATGACACCGTACTAAAATGAATGAAACTTCAACAACGCGCCCAAGTTATTTGTTGAGATAATTATCTGAACTGTTTCTGCAGGAACAAGTCACTTGCACCATATGTATTTCAACGAGAGAGCTGAAATGGTATGCCGTACGCATCATTACTTTGGTTTCTCTCCTACACATATGGTATATTCTCATTACCGACGAAGAGTACATACATCTCCTCATATTCTTCAAGATCTAGAAAATTTAGGGCAACTCTATTCTCTCTATTTCCTGTTAACTTCATTCCTAGCACTAAGCTTGTTGACTCTCTCCTATGATAACTTGTCCGAAAGGAAATGAAAAACTTACAAAGTATGATATATACAGTTGCCACATTGCTTCAATCACGATCTTTAATAAAACCATTTTATACATGTATGATACATTTACTAAATATTTTCTTTTATTTTCGTAGTAGCTATTATAGTTGATTAATTTTATATAAAATATATTTACAGTTTTACGATGCTGTTCCTTATCAATAAATGTTGTTTTTTTTATAAAATTTTATATAAGGTGTGATATCAAATTTTATAAAAGATTTGAATTGTATTTTTTTAATACCAATTAATTTGAGAGAAATAGTAGCTCAACAATCTGAAAAGTAATATTAGTGCCATGAGATCTCCTTTAAGTTTAGTATGAGATGTTCAAACATATGAAGCCATTGGGAATGGAATTTCAATGGGAGAAATGAAATTGAAATTAGCAACAATGGAATTTTGGTAACTTTAATGGAAGACCCTACAATTAGCTAATTTAATTGTGTTTGATCAGTGAAAATATTTTTTGTTCATGATCTCAATTTTCATATAATTCTAGTTTAGAATTATAACATGTGATGGACATGCTATATAATAAGAACTTGTGGGAGTCCTTCACGGTATATGACAATGTGTAATAATGTCAACATAAATGTAAATATTATCATTTTTCATATCACTAGCGAATAAGTCTATACTATATAATATATAATTTGAGTTTTTTTAATTAAGTAAATATATTTTTGGTTGTAAAATTTAAGAACAAACTCATAACAGACTGTGTACTCATAACAGACTGTGTACTTAAAACGGATAATTTTTACTCAGTAATTGTTGAGTTTGAATTGTTACATATATTATTAAAGTCAAAACGAATAATTTTTATTCAATAATTGTTAGGTTTGGGTCTAATATATGGATATTTTAATTTGTAATATGTCTATTGATATGTAAATATTTTGTCTGGTCTTTTCACGAGAACGTAAGATCACATTCCAATTACTAATGGATGAGTTTAGATTATATAACTTAGGTTTTCCTAATTAGGTAGATGCATTTTGGGTTGTAAAATTCAAAAATAAATTTGTGACAGGTTGTGTGTAGTTGTTAGGCATGTACTGCTAAAAATATAATATTACAGGCTACAACCATGCTATCATATTATTCAAATGAATATATAACAACAGACAACAGAACTATAAATCAATGTCTGCTTAATTCATTTTTTTTCTTACCCCGACCAATTTCTGTGTTTATTACAAATTTAACGAGTTGTGCTTTCCTGTCTTTACCGACTGGCTTTGGTATTGTTTCACGTTGATGCAAATAGAATGACTTATCGTTTCAAGTTTAAGGAATTGAAATGCATGTTAAAAGAATTGTTTTTTACAGAACTATTCAATGAAATTAATCAGGATAGAAAGCAAGATGATTTAGGATCAAACGGAGTATATGAAGCTGCATACACATTCTTTAATAGAAAGAATATGTAATCTGAATTTTACAGGAATAGATCCCAGATCTGAATTCTGCGTCGATTTTCTGCTAACAGATAATCAACTACTGGACCTGTGTTTGCAGCTGTAAACAACAATGCATGGAACATCCATGTAGAAGACAAACGATATATCAAGAACATATAAGCTCTCGAATCTTCCACTTTAAAGCATATATTACACCTTATTCGATCTCTTTCTCTTTCATGTCTTTTCATATTTTCTCGGTTCCCTTGTCAACTAAGATTCAGGAAATTAGACAGCCTTAAATGGATGCTCTATGTGAAACTTACACTCTGTCTGTTCTACTATTACGCACGCTAGCTAGCTAGAGACACAAAATGAGAGGAAAATTGTTGAGAAAGGCATATTCTCAAGTTATGCTTATAATAAACATATATAAATCGTGATCATCCTGCTGGACCATTTAACTTTCAATTAATGTTGTCAAATCTTCATGATTCTGGACCATTTAACTTGCGGAATAATTTCTATGTAAAATTTGTTTTCAGAGTTGTTGTCATGCTGAAATAGCTAGATAGAAGTCTTCTACCACACAATGGAATTGAAGGGATTTTCCACCGGATATGCTTTAGTTCTTTTAGGTCAGCTTAAATAACAGGTGTTCACCATCACCTCTATCTCCATGTCTTCAGATGCTGTTGCCTTTTTTACACTGGTATGAAATCACTCCAAGAAGCCCCGTACTATATGCCCATTAGCAAAGAGAAAAATATACAAAACCCTAGCTACTGTGCAATTCTTCCGGCTGGTTTTCATCACAAATGCAAGTTCATGAATCGTTGATTATTCTATGAAATCATAGGGCATTTACAGAACTCAAGCTAATATAATCTCTATTTTGTTCAATCAAATTTGTTATTCAACTAGCTTCGAAATTAATCCGTGAGGTCAGATGTGAACAGATATGAGCAGTTGTTCTTGCTATTCTCAGCAATCTGTGTGTACTAGGCATATGTTGACTGTAGACAAACAGATATTTTAATAGGAACAGGAACATGCCTTAGGATCACCATCATCAACGGGTTACCAGAAATTTACTGGAGGTTATTTGTCATTCCAAGTGTAACAAGTCCAGGTTCCTTTCATAAAAACATAAATATCCCACCATATTAGGATCTGGTATCTGCGCCATTAAACAGAAATGAGCTCGTTACTTACTCTAAATCCTGAAATTGATTAGATCATTTTCACCCATAATTCAGCCCTTCAGATCCATAATTACATACTGCCTCTCAACAAGTATTGGGGGTGGGAAGCACAGAGATCACTATATCACCATACACAGGCAGTCCCTTCTAGGGCTTTGTGGTCCCTTACTTGCACTATCCCCGCACTAACTAGAAACCCTTCCATCTTCTGACCACTTGGGTGTTGCTGCAAGACCAACAGGACAGATAGTCCTTGAACTAAATTCACTAGGTCATTTCACGAACAAGTTGAAACACTGTGTCTACTTGTGTCGATTGATTATTGAAACTTCACAAATGCAAAATGTTTGCACCAGCAGGGTTTTCTTACTAAGTTATGGAGACATAGGGTTCCAAACAAGAAGATGGCTAATCGTTGCATTAATCAATTAAGGGTTTAGATTAATTTCAGTAAATGATATAATGATTCTTTCAGTGTCAATGCTACTAATAGTATTACAGGTTTATAACAAGATATATCTATCTCCATGTTAATTTGGTATGATAACTCATGTTATTATGAGAAAATTTATAATTAATTCTGCTTGAAGGTAACCTTAACATGAAATGTTAGCTCCAACTTCATTCAGAAGATTTTGGTGGCTATTTTTTTATATTACATAACTATACACTGTTAAAAATTAAGATTTAATTGCTAAAAAATAATTAATAAAATTTGAAAAAATTATTAACCAATTAAATAACTATCAAACAAATTTCAAAACTTAAATGAAAAAAAATTAAGAAAGAAAATTATAAATTTCAAAAGAAATTTTTTTTCTTTTATTAATTATTTGAATTTGAATTTTCTATATATAAATTATAGATTATTTTTAGTAAATTAGTAACAAATGACAACTGTCATAAACAACTTTCAATAACTTTTAATTGAAAAACTAACTAATTCAACTATTTGAATTAATTATTTAACTAGCTTCCATGCATTAAATATCTTTTGAGTATATAATCACCTACAAGTAAATAATCCAAAGATATATCAAGATTAGCACAGATAGATACTAATGATTATGAAGAAAACAATGCACAACGCGAACCTCCTCATGGGACTTCAGAATAATCATGGTAGTAGTTGAATGGCAGGGCAATTCTCCTTTGGCGGCAAATAGGGCTTTAGCAGAAGCGCAATATTTTCTGCCAAAGGAGAATTGCACTGTAATTCTTCTCCACCCTCTGCACTTCCTTGCTCGCTACTGTTGCGGGAACCTATCTTGACACTTTTATTGGTGCATGATTCGCACAATAATCCGGATATTCGATGAAAGGTAACTAGTATATGCTAGAGGATCATTCCTTTTCAGCTTACTCTTCACCCCTATGTTACCTTCATTCATGGTCCCCCTTCCCCAGAAAAGAGCCTTATGCAACTTCCTTTTCTTATACCTCAACCTCTAGGCATATTTTCAAGCATATGAAACCGATATGTGATGTTTCAGAGTCTGTTAAACCCCAAAATTAGTTCATTTTCCCTCTAATTTCCCACACATTATGTACACCATTTTCCTTGATTACAATGATTTCATGAAGTTATTATCAATGATATTATTGCAAAGAGCAAAGTCACATCAATTTGACACGCATGATGGTAAATGAACCCACAAGTATTTCTAAAACATTATCATCTTCCATTTACTAAGATTTTTACGAGAATTATGCTTCTGGATATCTTATTACGCCTCTCTTTCTAATCTTCCATTTGATCCTTTCTTTGCTGTGTCTGTTTCTGTATCTGTCTTTAAGAAAAATCCTCAAGCAAACCAAAAGCAAGACACCTTTTGCGATTCTCTTCTTAGTAGAGGATTGATTATCAGTAACCATCTTTTCACGACCTTAACTTGCATGATATACACTTGATTTTCATATATAGGAAGGACCACATAAATTGGACCGCCATTAAGGTATTTTTCGTGCATCGCATTTATCTAATTTTTGTCTCCTTTATGTTGAACGAATGAAGAAACTATAGTTTTGTTGAATTTCATGTGGTAAGACTGAGAGATGCTACAGATCGTCCGGACTTATCCCTCGCAAGTTTCACAAATGAAATAATTAATCTTTGCTTGATTTTTCGTACGAGGATATATCAAGGATAAGAGAATAAAGCTAGCCACGAGATTATTCAGTGATATTATTCTATATCATCTGCATCTACATCTACATCTACTTTGCCTGAGATCAAGCATACTGAGTCCTCGCTTAAACTATAAATTCGCTTACCAATCATTGCTCGATAATACTTTGACATTTGGTAGACTGCATGTGAATTACTGAGCACATCTCCTTCGGCAGACTATCAGCTTAATTCCTAGAAGTTTGTCTTTGTACTGGTGGTAGTGTAGCCGCCGTCTGCCAAAGGAGATTTGCTCATTAATTCCGTTGCAATATCTCTCCTTAAGGCATCCACTCATGCAGCAGAGAAAGCCATCCGAAAGAGTGTTAATGAAATTCAATATCAATTATATTTTTGTTTCTGATTCTGAAGCAGGCAGCTTAGCACTGGAAGGTTTAACCTAATGGTCTGAAGAATGTTATGGTATAGATTTTTGGATTTTGTCTTTGGTTTTATTCATAATTTACAGTAGAGGATAGAGGGAAGTATTTAATTGTTTGACCACGAAAATAGAAAAGGCAATATTGTGTGCATCAGTATCTGAGTTGCTGATATTGAGAGCAGAGGTGGCTGCACCCATGATATTAATGCTACAAGCTCAGAAACATGTTTTTAGGTCTGTAGTTAAAGTGTTCAAAGCTGCATGAGCAGCATATATTCTTTGATTAAGTTTTTAGGAGATTTTGCTGTCATTTTCTATTATTTACTAGCTGTTAGTACTAGTAGCAAAAGTTTAACAAATTTTTTACTTTTATTTCTACTTTTCTGATTACAAACTTATATATTTAAGCTGATCATTATTCAATGAAAATCTAATCTTCTTCCATTTTTTTCTTTTGTTCTTTATATGCTCTCCTCCACTTGTTCTTAGTTGAGTTTAACTAAGTCCAAAAATCAGCACACACTTTGTTATATATCTTTATGCTGTTTCTTTTCATGTGAAAATTCTAAATTACTTGCCCTTCTCTGGAACTTCAATGGGAAACTTGCGCACAGCCTTTTCAATTCCTTGTTGCCTTAAGTTGCATGTTCTTTAAGCGGGTTTGATCAATTTTAGACCTCAGATGGCATTAAGTTACAATAAAGATGAAACAGTAGTTACTTCAAGCAACTTACACAAACCAAAAGGAAAAAATTAAATGGGTGCAACTTAAGATAGATATTCTGGATTTGATCAGGAACTTGTATCAGGGTCTAGAGTATATATAATGTTTAATAGGATTCTTAAGCCATGTAAACTATGGTATAAGTTAAAACAGGACTGCAGCCACATCACCTCAGCAGTCTCCAGCCTCTCAACCTTGCAGTGCAAGCAGCCTCTTTCTTAGCCTTCTCGTTATGCAAGAAAGACAACCTCTTCTCCAGGACCACAAGTCTTCAGCACTGCAGCCATTGCAGCATCATTGCCCCACACCGTAATTGTCAGAAGCTGTACCTTAACCAATTTGCTAGGCAGAGGATACTCAGACTGCACCCCCCTTTTTAGGAGTAATGTTATGAAGAGTACATGCACTTCAAAGTCCAGCAAATATACGAGAAGAGAGGTGGGTTTTTGTGTCTTAGCTAGCTCTAGTGCGAGACAGATTTTTGTCTATTTTGCTGATTGATCGTGAACCTGCAACAAAGATAAATATCTTAATTAGTGCACGCTCTGGTGTTCATGACTAGTATTTGCGAGTATTTGTACATTAAACATAGAACGTGCAACAATGAACAACCTACTATATAGCAGATTGCCTGAGCTGATAGCTAGATTGAGAACAGAAGTCTGTTGTAATGAACCTTGACTAATTGTGATGAAATTACAATTTATAGAGATGAATGCTCAAAAGAAATGAAGCTCAGCGGGTTAAAAAGTGAATTTACAATTAGCAGCAGCTTAGACGAGGAAATACAAAGTGATTGTGAGAGTGAATAGCAGGACAAATCTCCTTTGGCAAAATAGAAGTCTGCAGAAAGCATAGACATTTTGCAAAAGGAGATCTGCGCTGTAATTCTCAACTCCACATCTACACACACACACACATAAAAGCAAGACAGAAGAAAATGAAGCACAGTGGGTTAATAAGTGATAAGTGAATTTATAATTAGCAGCAGCTTAGAGGAGGCAGTACGAAGTGATTGTGCGAGTGAATGGTAGGGCAAATCTTCTTTGGCAAATCAGAAGTATGCAGAAAGCAAAGACATTTTGCTAAAGGAGATTTGCCCTGTAATTCTCAACTCCACATCTATGTTCCTTCGAAAACTAATGGTATCCCTGTGTCATATGGCAGACATCCAACAGCCCTTTATATACCGCTCAATATGCTAATAACACATGCACTTTTTTTTTTTTTTTTAATTTTTTGGGTCAATCCTCAAAAAGTAAATAAGATTTTGTAAAATGCTTTGGATATGCTAAAGAAAGGACTGGCATATGCCAGCGTCAAAACCTCAGAAGGTTCCCTTTCTCAGTCATGGAATATAATCTATACCGTGGTCCCAATTTCATCACCATCTCCACATCTCCCTGACATCTTCATGCTCAGCCTTCTAAGTTTTAGAGTTAATACATCCTTAATGAAAACAAATAAGTACGCATTCTGCATCGTCTTCGTTTATGTTTATGTTGTTTTCAATTTAAAAAAGATAATTAAAGTAGACAGTGGTTTATATTAATGACAATTTCAGAGCAAAAGTCAAAATCTGGCTAAGACGAGGATAAACCAGACCAGGAGAGGATCAGCATCCTTTCTCAAATCATGTGAATAGATTAGGAGAGAATTTCTGAAAGAATTACTTGTATGGGCATATTTATTAAAGTGAATGCATACTTTACGTACAATTGTGCTAGAACTGTGAAATGCGACACCTGCATGAGTACACGTAAAAACATGCAGTCAAATACGAAAAGCACCGTCTCCCACCAACAAAAGAATGAGAACATGCCGCAGGATCTTCCTTCTTCAATGCGATGTTTTATTTTTCTTTTTCTCCTCTTTTTTGATGCTGCTTGTAGCACTCACAAACTCACATACAGGCAGAATACCAAAATCCTAACCTTCTAAGAAAGTAGAATGAAGGAAAATTTCTTTGCTTTGTATTACTTTTATCCATCAAACTATTACTGGAATCACGATAATCTTGAGCACCAATGGTGATATGCATGAGTTGGTAAACCTTGATAAACAGAAAGACTTAGCTCAAAGGAATCAAGTTGCCATTACCAAATCCTTCCCTGAGAAAAGGAAGATATGTTGCCGTCCGTCAGCACAAAGAAATATTGCAGCATTTAGCTTGATTATACGAGAATTTGATTGTAAATTCTTCAGTTTCATAGTATTAGACGTTGCAGGATTCTTTGAATCGTGAAAAATATGAAGTTCAAAATTTTTGTTGTCTCCTCCATTTTGTAATAGTATTAACTGATCTCAATGCAAGATCATATTAGCAAAGAAAACTAGAAGAAATGGTGATTAAAGAACAGCTAAGCAATTTTATTAGATTCCATTGACAGGTTAATCTGATTAAAATGCTAATTATTTGAGACCCCCAGGTTTACTAAACTAAAGAGCTTAACAATGTACAGAAAATATGAATTAAGAACAGACAAAAGGAAAGGAATAAAAAAAATTAGGTCAGCTTTTTATGATTCAAACCGGTCATGATACAGATCTTATTGCAAAATAAGAACAGAATCTAATCGCAAAAATATTGCAGTACAGCCGCTGATGCCTCTAATTGTTGGCAAATCTTGTTGTTAAGTTGCAGATGAAGAAACCGAGCTCATACGCACCTCAACCCATCAACTATGGCCAAGAATATGGAGGCTGTGGTGGGTCATAATCCTCTCAGGCCATAAAACAGCTCCGTCCCTGCCATTGTCACGAGCTAATCTTTTCATCTCACGAAAATCTAGCGAACCTGGGATATCTCATGTGTGAGAAAGATCAAATTTCTTTCATTTTGATTCTTCTTTAACGCGCAGCCGTATAGGTCTTTACGCTGCTTGAATAATCTTGAAGAATTGTGCTGCGCAAAGTATACTTTTTGACCCACATGACAATGTAAGTGTCTGCTTGATCTTGAAATTTTCAACAATCCGGAACGAGAAATTCATTTAATTGTAAAACCATGTATGTCTTGTGTCTGTGAACTGCTTTGGGATAGTTCAGCAGTCGATTACCAAATCAGCGGTATTTAACAGAGACGATTAATTATAAAACACAAAACTACATCAAACGTCATGCATGTCATGAACAAAATAATAAAATTTCAAGCTAGATACCAAGAATAAACAGAATAGTGAATGAATTTGTTTGTTACTTGGCAAAACACTGAGGCTGAGGGAGGAGGCCTGGAATAACTGTGAGAGTGAATGGCAGGGCAATTCTCCTTTGGCAGACAGAAGTATGCAAAATGCAAAATCTCCCTACCAAAGGAGGATTGCACTGTTATTCCTCAACCACACATGCATGATCTTGAATTTCTGACTTGCAACAGCTAGAGAAGCCCGAGTTCTCAGTCATTCATAAGCCTTTTTATACCACATTATTCGCACCAGAATATGGATATGCCATAGAAAAGTAATAGGATATGCCAGTACAATTCCTGTAGATGTTCTCTCCTCTTCATTCATATGGGTTCATGGTCCCAAAACCTCATCATCAATACTTTACTGAAATACCAATTAGTTATGACCTGTCAACATCTTCATTTATGCTGCGAAAATGAAGATTTCATTAACTTGCAACCTTATTTTGCCTAGACATATGGAGGCAAAATTCCTTTCTCATTTTCTCTGTAGTTTGTCGATGAAAACACAAGCCTTAAATGGTTAATAACTTGAGTAGTGTTTTCCACGGCCATTTAAATAGTAACTGTCACAATTAAGCATTTGTCGTCATCGGCGACGACTGGTAGACCCACTTATTCAAATGCTGTGGATGACATATACAAAACAATATATATACGAAGCTTTACATTTATCCCACTGTGCGAGGACCCAATGATTGAAATTAAGTTTCATGATCATGCAATAACTACGTTTTAGTGCAGAAAAATCTTTCAGCCCCCGGTGACAAAGTCTTGCAGAGAATTATTCCCGAGACAATTCGCAATGTGCCCTTTTTTTTTTTTTTGGTTTTAATTTTCCGGAAGAGGGAATGGTTGTAAATTTAACCTAGGAAGGGTAAGTGGCTGAAGCTGTGCGAATTAAAGTTACAGGACCACTTTCGGACCAGCCTTTTGCTACTTACCAAATAGAGAGGATGTGCCTGGAATATCCTGTTTGCATGGAGAATACCAGAGTTCTCTGGTCGCCTATATATACTTGTAGAAGTTTGACACTGTTCATCGAGCGAGAAAAGAGAACTGCATCAACAAAGTGAGTTGATTGAGTGACTATAACTCTCTGATACTGAAAAATGTTGTTCGTGATGAAGGGAGCCAAGTGCAATGGATGCATTACTGGGCAATTACTCCTTTGGCAGTTGGCTGCTCGATCGACTGCCAACCGGAGAAGCAAAGCTCACCGCCAAAGGAGATTTGCCCGGCAATTCATCCGCGCAAATGCTATGATCCTGAAATTGGTGGCAATCGACAAGGGTACCAATCTAACTATGCCTTGCTACTATTTACATATATATATATATATATATAAAAAACCTGTAGTGCAATTAAAATGCTCGAGCAACATGTGCGTTTATACTCGTTGACTTTTGAATAAGGCCCCCATCATGGACAAACTTTTGACTTCATTTTTCATCTGCCATTCTTTATAGTCCCTATCTTTGCTACAAATATTCATATTAAGTTTGTGACACATTTGATAATTGGGACTGTGTATCAAGCTATGTATTCGCTAGTCTCCAGTATTGTATTCATCTATCGTAGGATTAATGTATGGACGTATATAATTGGTATAGCCTAAGCACACTTAGATATTGAGTTGACCCGACCCAACTCCATTTTGATTTCATTCTCTTTATATATGTCGAAACAAATATTATACTCACTGTGATCTTCATTTTCATAATGAATTATGCGCTTCTTTCTTGTGGTTTTTCCTTGACAATTCACAAAAATATTATTCGTGTATTTAACATTCTTTACCTTCTTATTTACTTTTTAATCTTGTATTTAATAATAATTTTAAAAATAAAACAAAAATACAAAAATAAATATGTATATATAAAAAATGATATTTTCATAGACTGAATTTATATTTCATTTGCTTTCTAAACAATCAAATTAAAAAAGTAAAAATATCTATCATAATTACATAACTTACAAAAATATAAAATTTATATTTCAACTACACGTAAGAATTAATAAATACCTTACGATGAATAATTACTAATTTATTATATCAGTGTTAATGTAACATTTATATAACACTGATAAATAAACAAGAACTTTAATTGTAATACAAATTGTCTCACAATTTTGTATACCAACCAAGCATTACTCTTTTTTTCATGAATAAAGACATACCTAGTTAGATGGTAGATGCAAACATTGTCCTTGACTGTATCATACGACATGTCGTCCAAAACCACTCTCCAAAACGACTTGTCTTACTGATCGATAGAGTCTGCAGTGTGAACGATACCAGCAGTACTAATATTACTGATTAAGAGCAAATCACATGTTTGATTTCCATTTCTTTAATTTTCACATGCTTAATTCGTTTTCCACGTCATATCTTCCTTTTTTATTTAATTAACAAAATTGAAAAATATTAATGGGCCCGTGTTTATGGGCCCAACTCAATTATGGGCCCACGAGGAAAAGGGAAGAAGTATAATGCGACAGACAGAGCATAGTATCTAGCAATTTACGTCGACGTGGCACGCAGTGATATGCAGCCGTTTCCCACGTGAGGCAGTAACAAGACGCGTGGAGGTCAAGAAACAAGGACGTGGTCAACTTCCAAACCTAATATCAGCCGTCGGATGATTCATAGGAGAATCTGGATCGGTTTGGGTTGTCAGATAGAGCCCTTGGAAAATCCGCACTGATTAAGCGTAGCGTCATGTGGTGGCTACGGTGTCGTATTCAAATATAATAAATAAGTGCTACCCTCAAGGAGTAAACTCGAGGCAAGAAAACAATTAATGTCACGTTGATTGGTGCATGGCGTGATTCATCTATCAGTGACACGAACGTTTTCAGACAAGATGTGCAATCATTATTGTTATTGTCAGCCGTTTGATCGGCATCATGTGGGTTGGAATTAATGATTCTTCTTGTAAACATCGACTTTTATTTTTGGTACACCGCACGTAATAATTTCTCTTTGCTTCTGCTTAAAGCCACATTATGTACCCACACACCGTTCCAATCACTTTACTTTCCAGGAAAAGCAACTTACTCGGAAAATAAAAGTAAACCATGATTATTGTTTAGATTACACGGCCATACGTGAGGGAAAACGTGGGATTGTTTATTTTCTGTAATATATGAACAATCTGAAGGGGACTTTGTCTTGAAACATGTCTTATATATTAAGTTTGCTTGAAGGTTCAAAGGTCATTGCAGACACAACTTACCGATTCTCAGATTCTTTGTTTTCTGGTCCAGCCGCCATTGATATGGACTCGGAGAAAATAATGAAACTGTTCGATTCATGCTGGTTTGAGATGGAAATCTTGAAAAAACATTCAAGATCATCAAGTTATTCCGATTTTGAAGCGAACCCAGATCACCAAATAGAAGAAAAGCCGTCAAAACCAGAGATTTTTCGCATCCCAACACGCCATCATAGGTCTATGAGTGCCCAATTGAGCTCGGAAATAAGTTCCAATTCGTTCCCTCTTTCACCCGACTCAGTTCTGTCCCCACCAAAGCTTCAAACCATTCTATCAGGAAAAGAAATTACAGAAGAAGAAGAACAAATACAAGCTCATGTTGAAGATCATTTTTCCAAGAGAAAAGCTGCTACAACTCGGAGAAGAAAGAAAAACGGTGAAAGTAAGAGCCTGTCAGACTTGGAATTTGAAGAGCTGAAAGGGTTTATGGATCTTGGATTTGTTTTCACAGAAGAAGATAACGAAGATTCAAGATTGGTTGAGATTGTTCCTGGGTTACAAAGATTCGGAAGGAACACAGACGATAAAGGTGAGAGCCATATTTACGACCCTGCTGTTTCAAGACCTTATCTATCTGAAGCTTGGGAGGTTATGGATAGCAGAAGGAAAGAAAATCCAGTGTTGACGAATTGGAAAATTCCAGCGTTGAATAATGAAATGGACATGAAAGATAATCTCAGATGGTGGGCTCATACTGTTGCTATGTCTGCTGTTAGATGATGAAGATTCATAAGGATCATTTTGAATTTTTTTTTTTCATTGTAATTGTAAATAAAATAAAATTAATTCTTTTCTTTTATCAACATTTCAATTATCTAGCCTGGTTTCATTGCAATTCACATGGCACAATTTTCATGGAGATGTCAAGAAATGTAAAGATCAAGTATCTACAGGAAAAGAAGGGATAACAATTTCTCATAGAGCTATGTGAAAACAATGGGAAGAAGACAGCTTGGTTGACCTGTGAAGAGAGGGTTAGGTAACTATTATCAACCCATAATGCAAAGCACATCTAAAGAACCTGTGCCGAAGACAACATACATATCGATACAAAGCCTCTGATATTCCTTCATATCAGCCTGCATATCAATTCCTGTATCACCCACATTTCCCGTTGGTTTAGGTATATGTCATTGGCCTTGGCCAATAAATACATGTCAGATTCGTGGCAGAAGGGATCAACGCAGCTCGTGCATCACAGAGAGCATTAGAAAATACTAACGTGTTACCAATTTACTCTTTGATCACCTTGTTTGCCTCTACTTCAAAAACTTGGCTAATTGAGACAACCAATCGGCAAAGAAAAGACATATAATGGTTCAAATTTGAACAATAAGCAATGAAACTGCAAGTCATAGAGTTTCTCTCAGAAAAATATGCAATCAATAATTACAACAAGACAACAACAAGAGCGTATGAAACGCAAGAAAAGATTATGAAAGGGAGCCACGAACAACCTAAAGTTATGATATTTTAGACAAAGTTAGGTACATATATAAAGAATGAACAGTGTTACCGACAGTACTACAATGAAAATAATACATAAAAAGGCCATTGGTCGAGCATGCTTGAAGTTTAAGCTCTAGGGTTTATATTATTTTATCCATGCATCAATTATGTAAGCATGAAAATGAAATCCAAGCAAAAAATCCCACATGATCTTAGCTAAGCTAGCTTCCACTTTACGAAGAAAAGTGTGCAACTTTTATAAATTATTGTAAACTTACCCATGATTAATGTAGGTTCAAGCAAATAAAGTAATGTTTATTTTGCCGCTTCAATGTATTTTTTTTCTCTCTTAAATTATTTTGTATACCTATTGATTAAACTTTTAATGAATATATTATAAAACGCTCGTTTAAGAGAAAATTTTTAGTAAAATAGTATTATTATATTAACATAACAGTAAGATATTTAATTAATAAAATAAAATAAAATAAATTCATTTATTAGTAATAAATAAAAAAATAAATAATTTTATAATTTTTTTAATATATTAATTGAATTGTGAATTTTTTTTATTTTTTTATTCACCACTAATAAATAAATTTATCTTATTTTATAAATTAAATTATTTTATTATATTAATTATAGTAATAAGATCGTCTTATTTAATTTTTTTTTTATTTAATCGTGTTATGAATAAATATTTATGCATTTTGACACTTTTTTTTAACACTTTCAAATAAATTTAAATATTTTTTAAAATATTATATTTTGAACGTATATACATTCAAAAGAAAATTTCTGAAAAGATTGGTTCTTTACTTACTTTAATTCAAACATTAATTATTTCGGATTCTATTTATTTTTCAAAATATTTTATTGAAAATGTGAAACATTTTTTTTGTTGATTAACACAAGAGAAACACCAAATTGATAAATCAAATTGAAGTTTCAAGCTTTTGGTACAATGGGATTATTGGTAAAAAGTAATAATGATTACCCCCTAAATTCAAAAACAAAAAGAAGAATTTTTAAATCACTATCCACGACCGTTGGGCTACTTTCTCTTTCTCTCCAATGTAAATGCGGCTTCCCACATCGCCCACTGACTATTGCTACTGGTTTTCTACGAGACCAAAACTACCCTCGTATGCTATACAGAAACAGTGCAAGAAATGAGGTTAATGTGGTCTTTGCATTAGGAAGAAGGAAGAATATTGTGCTGAAAATTCCTTGTTTGAATCTCCAAGTAGAATCCATTTGCATAAAATCTCTTGCAAAATACAACGCCTGTCTCGTTTGTCTTGCAAATAACGTGATTGTTGTTACATTCTGGTCTCTGTTTACTCATGCGTGTAGCTTTTCTTCCGTTTGGTTGTTGCTTCTCATGGATTGTGCAGAGTTTGAAGACAGCCTAGACTCTCTTTGGTTCTTCTCCAATGTTCTGTCGTCGAGAACTCAGCAGTTTGGTCATGCTGTGAACGAAGATGCAGTAGAAGAAGAACCAGCAAAAGCCAAGAATCAAAATGAAGAAGAAACAGAGATTAATGAGTCTCGATGCGCTGAGAATTTGGTTCCAAGATGTCCCAGATGTGGGGAATTAGAGGCTGAAGTTCAGGCAAAGCAAGTGCAGAAAGTGGAGGAATTCTCAAATCCGGCAGAAGAGAAGAGAAAGAGTAGTAGTAGTAGAAGAGGAAGAAGAAAAAGAAGCAAGAGAAACTTGTTTCATGAGAAGAGAAGGATTCTTGGTGAGCTTGATCTAGGATTTGATTATGCAAAGATGGATTCTGAGTGGGTTTTTGATGAGGATCAGACAAGAAACGAGCAGCAAATCTTTGGAAATCATCATCATACGAACATGAAGATGCCCCCATTGAATGATAATATGGCCATGAAAGAACATCTCAAATCTTGGGCTTATGCAGTTGCCTGTACTGTCAGATAGAAAAAAAAAATTGTGGGTCAAGATAGATTTATCTGGGAATTTTTGCAAGATTTAACTCTAATTTATGTTCTCTCTCATTTCTAATTACATCAAAAGCTGTTTAACTGGTTAATCCCGGAATTTTCTCAGCACTAAGAGTAGATGTCTTATTGTAGGCTCTGACATTCTAAAGAAATTAAAGTAACTTCGTTTTTCTTTCTTCTTCTTCGTTGTTTTTACTGTGTCTTCCACTATATATTTTAACAGATTGCAATGTCTTGCTGTCACGATGAATCGGTGTTGATAATGAAAATTTCAAAAATTCAATCTTGGTCTAGAGAAAATATTGAAATATGGATATCTTAATGCAAACTATTTCTTACCATGTTATCAAAATCTATTGAAAGTTAATCTAAGTTGAATTAGGCAAGTATCAAACAAATACTTAAATATATAATTAAGCTTTCAGTATTTTTTTTTTTTCTTTTCGAGCAGCAGAGTTGTTCCTCTTTATCCCCACATACCTCTAAACAATGAGACAGTTAATCATAATTATGAATCATTTTATGTATTAATTAGTAACATGATACAGTATTCTGTCTCTAAAGTTACATTGTCAGTCACAAAACTGACCAATTCATGCTAAATAAGAATTCTGAAACCTTTATTGTCAATTCAGCTTTATACAGAGTTCAATTCTTTTGTGTGATTATTACAAACCCCATTTAGTTCACGGATTCACTTTGAAACTCAACTGATACATCTCTTTCAACATATACCTCTGTCTTCGGTACAGTTCCAAATATGTGAGCTTCACGCATACAGAAGATTTATTACAATTACTCTAGATTATAGCAATGCATGGATAGTTGTTTCAACATTGATCCGATTCAGAGATCTGATCAACTTTTTTTTCTCGGACAGAGAGAGGTACGAAACTTAGCTGCCATTGTTAACTGTAAGAGCTCTCTGCATTGGCTTCTGCTCTTCTATTTTGGAGTTTTTTTTTTTTTCCCCGCAAAAGTTCAAAAGATACGACACTGTAAGGGAAAGGTTCTTCCATGTCCTGCCAAACATAAATTGTAGAGTTCTTAACGTTTGGTTCGTTCTTCAGGATCCAAAATGATATAGTTTTAGTAATGGGCTGACTGTCAACAATTGACCCAATCAGTGCAGTCCGAAATCGGTCCAAACCCAACAACATAACTGAAGTTCACGACCCGACCAAACCTAAAAGGGGGCGTACAGCACGTGTATGACGGAGGCAGGGCCGAAGCCTCGGCGGTTGAGAAGTCACAAGGCCGCCACCACGAGCTGCATCGCCTCACGCGACCGTTCTGCCCTTGTTGCCACTTCCGCTGAGGTAATCGTTTACTCTCTTTGTCCTTCTGGTTTCGGTTGCTATTTAATTATAAAATCATTTTAACTAATTAATTGATGGAAAATAGGATGGTTGCGTTTGCTGGTTTGATTTACGATGCAAGGATGTGCAACTGATAACGGAAGTCGAGAATGAACCTGTTACTTCACTGTGTTTCAAGTCAGGTGAGTTTCTTCAGTTTATTATTTGCCTGCCTTTATCATCTGTTATTACAGCGATTTGTTAAGCTCGTAAATCAATGGCTGTACTCTATATGGCTTGGTTAGCTATTTTGTATCTAATTCTAAATGATTTGGCACTCTTTGGAGTGTTTTTGTAGTAAGTACTTGAGTAAAAGCCTTTCCTAGAAAAATGCTTTCTTTCTGGAAAGGCACCTACCAACTGCTAATTCACAAAGCCGTTGAATCACTCATGAAATGAAAACTGCGGACAGATTTCTTGTTAATGATCATCGCTGACACAGGTAATGAAGATGTTGTCTAAGTTTCCCCGGGAAAGGAAGTCAAATCTTTTGATGTGCACATGGTAAACCTCTTTTGGCTGAAACACAATGTTTATCTTTTCCCTTCCTTGTTGGTTCCTAACTATAAATTCTTTTCTTCTGTGTTTGTAATATGTAGATTTTATTATTCATCAGAAAAAATCATAGTTTTTTCGGCTAACAAATCTTTTGCCAAGCATTTGAAGGCTACCTCATGGTAGCAATTAGGGAGCTACAATTATAACAAAGGGGAGATAAATCAGGTAATGTGTTAATGTAAAGTTAGATTTTCTAGCTATGTTATTCTTTTAATTTGTTTTCATCTTTAAGTTGATTGGTTTATTCTTCTTTCATATGCAAAAATTTTATTTTGATATTTGTATCTAAATGATGATGATCCATCAAAAGCTCTTTTAAACAAAGCTTGATTTCACAAATGCAGGTTGCTTACAACTCTAAGTTATCTTTTCTTGCTTGCGCGGATGATGCTGGTGATTTTAAGGTATAGAGGTTGTTGAGCAGACATAACAACATCAGTTTTTGCATTATTGATAAACATGTATATTTTATCATGTTATTAAAACTACATCATTTGATCCTCTCTCTCTCTCATACTGTCTCATGTTTGCACAAACATCAACACACTAATAATTAGCATCAACTAGTGTCATCTTTGTCTCCTAGCTTTTGGAACTCAAAAAAAAAAAAAAACTAAAAAGTAACTAGTGTTTAGTAAAGCTGTTGTTTTGAAGGTTTTAGTTATTGATTATCATTCATGTGGCAGATCATTGACATTCACCAGCATTGCCCATATAAAACACTGAGAGCTGTCCATTCAAGTGAATCCTACCTTAATATGCATCATGTTAGAATTAAACATGTTAATATGGATCATGTAAGAATTAAAAATGCACTTTGTTTCTTATCAATGTCTGTGCTGTATATCTGGTACTGACAGATTTCTTTCTTTCTGAAAGTTTCATTTAAAAGTATCTCAAACGTATCTTAATTATTGTAGAGACTTTCTATATTCTCTTGTTTCCCTTTTTCTTAATTAATGTCAATTATAATTTTTTTGATTAATCTCTCTTAGTTGTAGACATTTTTTCATAATTCAGTCACCTTAACTAACATTATAGATTTGTAGCAGTGTACAATTCATTCCCTGGAGATCTTGGGAAGGCAACACCTTTTATGTTTTTATTACGCCCTTTGAAATGAAAGTCTCTCTTTCCTACTCATCTGTGTGCCAATAATAAACAATAGCATAACTAATGCAGACGGAATAAAAATTAAAAATTTTTCCTAGGAAATGGCACCTCATTTAATGTATTTAGTATTTGTTGCTGTTGTCAGAATTGAGCCCAAGACTGCACAACCTTCTTCCAAGACTCCATTGGTATGGTATACAATCTTTGACTCGTTGAATGTTTTTCAAAATGCTCCCTATCCACCACCTTTGATGATGAAAATATGAAGTTCTTTTGCTTGAGGATATTGTATCTAACAACCCTATAGCAATAGTATGGTAAGAGCTTCCAATTCTTGCAGTATCCAGATTCAGTATAAGGATAATCACTACCTTCGATTATCTGATGGTTTATTGACTGCAAATATGTGGGAGTCATTTTATGATGTGTAAGCGTATTGGTTTTGCTGGTGTAGTCTTTTGACTCTTTTATCTGCATCTAAGAAGTCTCTGTTGTTTCCAGAGGACACTTTCTTAACACTGTTGTTGATGAATGTTGAAGGCGGCCATATGCTAAAAATTTATGGATCATATTGTTCTTAGGTCTGAATGTCAAATGCCTCTAGTAAACTATTGAATAATGCTACCAATACTCTCATGGTTCTGGCAGCTGTTTGGAACTGTGTTGTTTGGGGGTAAAATTCTATAATTCAGTCATAAGCAAGTTGTGTCTGTTTGACCAAGTCACTATGCAGATGTTTTGTCACCATGCATTCAACATAATTAATCAAACATGCATGTGAGCCAGTAATTTGTTTTGACGACTATGTTTTCTTTTTGGTAATTCTGACTGTCATTACTGAAGGTTTGGATTTGAAGCTTGTCATGTGGGACTTCTCCAAAGAGCGTCCAATCAAGGATATGGATTTCGGTATGATATGAGTCGTAAAATTGTTTGCCTCTCTTTTGTGGGTTTAATAATAAAAAGAGTGCTTGCATGGAGTCTATACTGATGAACCGAAAATTAAACATGGAGTCTAAATGGGCATTATTGTTATACAAATTGATCAGATTTTTCTTGGACATTTTGTTTGTTGCAGGCTTACCTGAAACGAACAATAGTAATGCTGGTCAATGCTACAACCCTGCTTTTGTTCATGCAATAGCAATTCCAGATGTTGATATATTAGACAAAACAGACAAGATATGTGCCGTTGCTAAAGGTGATGGTGTTGTTGATGTGATTAATATTGAATCAGAGCTTACTACAAGTAGGTCAAAAAATTCCACAAAAGCCTGGGAGGATTCTCAATCCACATTAAAAGATAATTTTCAGACTGCAGAAATGGAAATTCTAGATCAAAATGATGGAAAGAGGCTGCATCTAGATTACTCTTTGGGTGGCCATACTGCTGCTTCTTCTGTAGCATTTTCATTGTTTGGGGAGAGGGGAAAGTACTTAATCTCAGGAGGTAATAGTAAGTCTGTAAAGGTCTGGGATTGCTCGAGATTTCTTCATGCAGGCCAGACTGGTATCAACAATGATCTTCTACATTCGACCATCAATTTGAACAGGAAGGAGAGCTTCCTTCTTTTGATTGAGTTGTTGGTGGTTATATTTTGTTATTTATCAATTTTTCTAGGAAGTATTTCATCTCTGACCTCCCAATATGGCAGGTTAATTGGCTCTGCACCACTCCAACTGAATCTGAAAACCTTCTCGACTGTGACACCTCCAAAGTAGTGAAGGTCTATTCAATTTCCTAACTCAAATCTACTGCCATCGACTACAATTGATATTCCTGAAGAGCGTGGCCCAACATGAAACTAGTTTGCTGTCTTGATCGGAGTTGCATAATTTCTGAAGAATATGCCTATCTCAAGCAAGCTCTGCACAGGTATCAGCCTTGCTGCACTGCTTCCAGCAACCTCTGAACGTGGAACACATCCCTGAACCCATAATAATATCGTGTATCCTGTTTAATAGATATCTATAATGCTATCTTCTGAACACAGCTTGTGAAGAAGCCCTTCATCATATCAAGTTTTGCAGGAGAAATACTTTTCTTTAGGAAATGTATAGTTTTGGAAATGTATAGGCTTACTCCTATAATTGGATGGTGGTATGATGATGTGATGTGGTTGATTTTAAATATGCTTTTATGTAGGTCTGATTTTTTTATTTATTTCAAATTTAGTAAATATTTTTATTGACATGACCGAATATTACTGACCAGAGTCCTCTATTTTTTAATTCTAAAAAATAAAAATAAAAAATAGTAATGATAAATCCAATTACAAAATTCACCTCCTCTTTTAAATGATTTGCATCTGCAGTTGATGCGTGTTTCAATGGACATAATCAAGCCTTGTATATGAACTGACCCATATACGTATTTGTATGGGGGACTTGACATAGAAGAAATGTTAGTTAAAGATGTACCCCGCTCAACCGAAACCTTCCTTCAACTTCCCGCAAAAATTTCAAAACATTTCTCTGATACTATTCAACAGTGACATTGCTTCTCATCTCTCTTTTCCCTGCAACAATCCCATTTGACACCAACACTTCAACCTTCCAGACCCCTCCTCCTCCAACCACCGCCCTCTCATTGCCATTTACCAATATGCCATTACCTCATTTTCACAACAAATGCCCAGCTTTGCTTTGCCTCTTTCTTATAAGAACGACATTCGAACAAGTTTTGAGAATCAGAGAGAGAATCCTGGAAAGAATTTGGTATTGGGCTTCTTTGGTGAAGTTTAGTCAGTATGATGCAATCTGGGGTTCCTGTATGCAACACTTGTGGTGATCAGGTTGGGCTTAATGCTAATGGTGAAGTGTTTGTTGCTTGCCATGAGTGTAATTTCCCAATTTGCAAGGCTTGTTTTGATGATGAAATCAAGGAAGGTCGCAAAGCTTGCTTGCGCTGTGCATCTCCTTATGATGGTATGTCTCTAGCTTTGAAAATAAAAATTTTTAGGTTTAGTGAAATTGCTTAAGTTTGTGAGGTTTACTAATTTGTTTTTTGTTGTCGTTTGCTTTATTAGTTGATTCTTATTCACTGTAATAATAAGTATTGTTCAATTATTGGTTATTTAGTGTACTTAACAGACTAAATTAAGATATGGATAGGTATTAGAGAAAGCACAAACTAAAACTGTTACAAGATGTTGCCAATTTTCAACTTCTGTTCAGTAATTTCTGAAACACTTAGCAGGGATCAGGACCAAATATTTTCATTCTCTTATCTTGGCCTTGTCTATTCTCTCAAGATCAATTTTCCCGATGCTCTGTTTGAATCTTATGAATGATGAGAGAGAAGAAAACAGAGTGCTTAAATAAAACTGAACATAAGCATTGGCATTGATGATATATCCTATAAAGAGTAGGGAACAATTTTCAGAAAGATAATCAAAACCTTTCATTTTGATATGGTTGATATCAGTTTCTACATTCAAAGCAGTCATTTTTTCTGTTAATATTCGGCCCTCATCATCCGATGTGCTAAGGCATTGCTGTAAACTCTCCAGAGAACTTGTTGGATGATGCTGGCACAAAAGAATCAAGCAATCCATCCACAGTGGCAGCTCACCACGGTAATTCTGAGGTATGATTATCTTCATATGCCTCTCCAATTCTTTAAAAGTTCAGATAAAACGGAATATCGGTGTTTTCTTTTTTAATAATATGTATTTTGAAGTTCAACCAATAATCATTTTTTTGCTTGCTGTTTATGTACTAAGTTTCAGAATATTAGGATGCTAACATCGTTCCACTATACATCTTGTTTTACACAGAATACAGGAATTCATGCTAGACATGTAAGCAGTGTATCTACGGTGGACAGTGGTAAGTGACACAGATTTCTTGAATCACAGTTGTCGAACTTCCACAATTTTTTTTATAAATCATTATTGATTGTCTTATCTGGTCTGTTCATGAAGAATATAATGATGAGTCGGGGAATCCAATTTGGAAAAATAGAGTGGAGAGTTGGAAGGATAAAAAGAACAAGAAGAAAAAGACTGCTCCTAAGGCTGAAAAAGAGGCTGAAGTTCCACCCGAACAGCAGATGGAAGAGACACAGCAGTAAGAATATGGCTGAATTTCCACCCAGAATCAATTTATACTAATATCTGTGATTTTTGGTTTCCTTTTTTCCATTTTCAGCTGACCGTCTCTTGCACATGCTACATTGGTGTCATAAGTATGGTTTATTTGTTTATGATATATGACAAAGATAACTGTCAACCAATCTCCAAGTAAATGTTTGAACTGCTATGATTTTAATAAAAATCGATGTTATTACTTAGATTCTTGTTTGCTTTTTCAGGGCCCCAGAGGCTGCACAGCCACTTTCTGTTGTTTTTCCTGTGCCAAAGAGAAAACTGGCACCATACAGAACTGTTATTATAATGCGTCTGATCATTCTGGGTCTTTTCTTTCATTACCGGGTGACACATCCTGTTGATAGTGCTTATGGTCTATGGCTCACTTCTGTCATTTGTGAGATCTGGTTTGCTTTTTCTTGGGTGTTGGATCAGTTCCCTAAGTGGTCTCCCATTGATAGGGAAGCATATGTCGACAGGCTCTCTGCAAGGTACACACTTTTGAATGCAAAACTTTGAGACACATGGCTCTAATTTTCTTTCTGTGTACCTAGTTGTTGTCATGTTGAATGTGTAGATGAGGTAGTTGTATATTGTCATGCCAGGTTTGAAAGAGAGGGTGAACCCTCTGAGCTTGCTGCTGTCGATTTTTTTGTGAGTACTGTTGACCCATTGAAAGAACCTCCATTGATCACTGCCAATACGGTGCTTTCCATCCTTGCTTTGGACTACCCTGTGGATAAAGTTTCTTGCTATGTATCTGATGATGGTGCTGCCATGCTTACATTTGAATCTCTCGTAGAAACAGCTGACTTTGCAAGGAAATGGGTTCCATTCTGCAAAAAGTTCTCAATTGAACCCCGGGCACCTGAGTTCTACTTCT
The DNA here is from genome assembly GCA_032402905.1 of Khaya senegalensis. Taxonomy (NCBI): domain Eukaryota; kingdom Viridiplantae; phylum Streptophyta; class Magnoliopsida; order Sapindales; family Meliaceae; genus Khaya; species Khaya senegalensis. The sequence continues at coordinate 5,890,226 of CP135550.1, read as the reverse complement.
CACAGAAGATTGATTACTTGAAGGACAAAATTCAACCTTCTTTTGTGAAAGAGCGTAGGGCCATGAAAGTAAGCATTTCAGGCTAAATTTGGTCATAAGTCTTGAATGTTCATGCCACTTCATTATTGGAATAAGTTATGAATTAATAAGTGAATGTCAGCCTTATTACTTCCTTCTTTTTTTTTTTTCCATTTTTTGTCATAGAGAGATTATGAAGAGTACAAAGTCAGAGTTAATGCTTTAGTAGCAAAGGCTCAGAAAACACCTGAAGAAGGATGGACTATGCAGGATGGAACCCCTTGGCCAGGAAATAACACCCGAGACCACCCTGGAATGATTCAGGTTAAACTTGCTTTTGTGTTTGTTATTTATATTTAGTATTTAAATTTAATCAAATAAGAACTTTTTATCTTTTGAACAATGCTGAAATCTGATTACTAAAAGGCCAATACCACTGGGTATATTGACACTTTCACGCTTGTCAGAGGAGGAGTGTCTCCATTACATTTACAAAGATTCGATAAACTGTTTGTGGAAATTATGTGAACATATTTGTAGATATGTTTTAGAGTTATTTGAACAAGTCGAATATATCCTGCAGTTAAAGTTCTGGGTATTTTACGAAAAAGCTTTGTATTTCCTTTGTCGTGCTAAAATGTTTCTTCTATCGTTTCAGTAGATCACTTAAGCATGCATTGGATATCAGTCTGTGTGCATTGATATGTACATACAGGTTTTCCTCACAAAGAACTTCCCAATATTTTAGTTTCAATTTTGACACAATTGCTTTTTTCTTTTTCCTTTTCAGGTTTTCCTAGGAAACAGTGGTGCTTGTGACATTGAGGGAAATGAACTTCCCCGACTGGTTTATGTTTCCAGGGAGAAGAGACCTGGCTACCAACACCACAAAAAGGCCGGTGCAGAAAATGCTCTGGTATGTGCTCACGGTTTAAGATTATTAATACTCAGAAGGCACCATGTCATATTCATATTGCAAAGAATGGTTCATACAGGTGAGGGTGTCTGCCGTTCTCACAAATGCTCCTTACATCCTCAATCTTGATTGTGACCACTACGTCAACAATAGCAAGGCAGTTCGAGAGGCAATGTGCTTCATGATGGACCCACAAGTTGGTCGAGATGTATGTTACGTGCAGTTCCCTCAGAGGTTTGATGGCATAGATAAGAGTGATAGATATGCCAACCGCAACACAGTTTTCTTCGATGTAAGCATAATCTAGCTCAATCTCCTCACTAATGTACACTGGTTGTCATACTGGGCATAAATTGTAAATATATAGGGACAATTCTGTAATGAAGGAAACTAAATGACAGAATATTGCAGCTGTTTTTAATCATGATGTGAATTTCCTTCTCTTTACACACTCACTTTCTGAAAATTTAGCGGCAAAATAATAGATTGAAAACTGCATACATTGCTGAGTTCTATTATTCTTTGGATTCTAATTTCAGGTTAACATGAGAGGGCTGGATGGAATTCAAGGACCAGTTTATGTGGGAACCGGTTGTATGTTCTATAGACAAGCACTTTATGGCTATGGACCTCCTACAATGCCTAATTTACCCAAGACTTCCTCATCCTGCTCATGGTGTGGCTGCTGCTCCTGTTGCTGCCCCACTAAGAAGCCCACTAAAGATCTCTCAGAGGTTTACCGAGATGCAAAACGTGAAGAACTAGATGCTGCGATCTTTAACCTCAAGGAGATTGATAGTAAGTCTCTGTATTCAAGACAATCAAAGTTAGGCTAATAGTTCATAGAGTTCTCAAATAATAGTATATGATTGGGCTTTCTTCTGCAGATTATGATGACTATGAGAGGTCAATGCTGATCTCCCAGATGAGTTTTGAAAAGACTTTTGGCATATCTTCTGTCTTTATTGAGTCTACACTAATGGAAAATGGAGGAGTCCCTGAATCTGCCAATCCTTCAACTCTTATCAAGGAAGCAATTCATGTCATAAGCTGTGGATATGAAGAGAAGACTGAATGGGGAAAAGAGGTGAGTTTCTTTTTGTTCTTGCTCAAACGATACTAATTTGTTTTATTCCATTTCCTTTAACCACTACTCAGGCATTACCTATACTTAATAGCCTCTGTTCAAACCTATTTCACCTACTTAATGGACTAATCCAGAACTTTGGTTTGTCTTCTTTTCCTCAGATTGGTTGGATTTATGGGTCAATCACTGAGGATATCTTAACAGGTTTCAAGATGCACTGCCGAGGATGGAGGTCAATTTACTGCATGCCCTTAAGGCCTGCTTTCAAAGGATCTGCGCCCATCAACCTGTCTGATAGGCTTCATCAGGTTCTTCGTTGGGCTCTTGGGTCCGTGGAGATTTTCCTGAGCAGACACTGTCCCCTCTGGTACGGGTTCGGAGGAGGGCGCCTCAAATGGCTACAAAGACTGGCATATATTAACACCATTGTCTACCCATTTACTTCCCTCCCTCTTGTTGCTTATTGTTCGTTGCCCGCCATTTGCCTTCTCACAGGAAAATTCATTATACCAACAGTAATTTCCTTCAATACTCCTTTTCCTGGAAATACTGCATAATTTTGTATTGTTAGCTTTTAAGTAGAGAACTTACTTCGTAACATTTTTTTAACTTGGTTCAGCTCTCCAACCTGGCAAGTGTCCTGTTTCTTGGCCTCTTCCTCTCCATCATTGTGACCAGCGTTCTTGAACTACGATGGAGTGGAGTCAGCATCGAGGACCTGTGGCGTAACGAGCAGTTTTGGGTGATTGGAGGGGTTTCGGCCCATCTGTTTGCAGTCTTTCAAGGAATTCTAAAAATGCTTGCAGGGCTTGACACCAACTTCACTGTCACAGCAAAAGCAGCAGACGATTCAGAATTTGGGGAGCTCTATATTATCAAGTGGACAACACTTTTAATTCCTCCGACAACTCTTATCATTATCAATATGGTAGGCGTTGTTGCTGGTTTCTCTGATGCATTGAACAAAGGATATGAATCTTGGGGACCCCTTTTCGGCAAAGTGTTCTTTGCCTTTTGGGTGATCCTTCATCTATATCCATTCCTCAAGGGTCTCATGGGTCGCCAAAACAGAACTCCAACCATTGTTGTTTTATGGTCAGTACTGTTGGCTTCTGTCTTCTCGCTTGTCTGGGTAAAGATCAATCCATTTGTGAACAAAACCGACGACAAAACCATTGTTGGCTGCATTTCTATAGACTGCTAAGTTTCTGCCAAGAATTTTCTCCAGTTAGCTCCACATGGAACTACAGTGCAGAGTGCCTTGAACTAAGTTTTGAATATAGTTTCTACTGATATTATTGTTCTCTACCGAGTGATGGAAAATGCAGTATGTAATTTCCCTTGCTGTAAAACGAAAACAATAGAAAGATTAATGAAAGATTGTCCAATTTTCTTCGTTTGTTGTACCATCCTTTGCCTTAACTAGATGGGAACTCATTGAATCTGTTAGTTGATATGCCCTTTTCAATTTATGTGAAACCGACTTGGCTGATACAGATAGCATCAATGGATATGGCTCTTCTCTTGCAGATAGCACATGCTTTTCTACACGAAAAAATGTCAAGCAACAGAGACAGCCCTCAACGTTCATAGCTCACATGCCTACAGTTCATGAAATTTTACCGTTTGTTCCGCACTCAAAATGTGGTCCTGGACCCATCTTTGGCCTATAGAAGTCAAAAGTCAAATATCTAAGACTAGATTTTATGCAACCTAATCGTCCAACTCATAGTATTCATGCCCAACATCATATATCATTTAACTAAAATCTCTCCTTTAATGTCATATGCTCAAAAATAAACTGGTTGATCCAAAATCTCTTAGTCAAAAATTAAAACAAATGATTATAGAATAAAATTTTTTTTGAGTGAAACAGTATTATCACATCAGTATAATTAATGTAGAATGATAATTTAATTGATAAAATAAAAAAATTAATAAAAATTTTATAAATATCTTTCACGCATTAATTAAATAATATAATTTTTATTTATTATTAATAAATAAATTTTTATTAATTAAATAATTTTATAATACAATTTATATTGACTTAATAATGCTGTAACACATAAAATTATGAGTTTGGTTAGCAAAATTAAATGTCAAATATTTGATTGTTCGTACTTTAATTAAACGAAGGGACCTAACAGAGCCAGTTATGAGATATGGCAAGCCAGCCACAATGATATGGCATTGATTTTCCTTGCACATGTTCATATTCGGTTGCCTTCAATCACCTTGAAGTTGAAGACATTATTGAATCCAAGAAATTAAATTAACAATTTTCTAGACCAAGTCATTGGCAAATCGATGTGGGTTCCTTGCAATTTAGAAATTATCATTATGCTTTTGTCATGAACCCAAAAATAAAGGTTGGGAAACTTAGCAATGAGGAAACTATAGAATCCCAAAGCCTAAATGATGTGTGTTTGCCCAAGAAGTTGTGTCTTTATATAATTTTTGCTTGGGTGTAAATAAAAAGCAAAGTATCCCTTGCCTATGAGAGCAAAGCAACTACTGAAAGTACACATTATAATTTCTACCCATAAATCTCTATAACATGTTCAATATTACTACAATACAAACATGTTATGGACAATGTCATTGTCTAAACTATTTCTTAACAGAGTTAGTTGCATAGTATTTATGAACTAAAGGTATCTAACTACTAGATGTGGTTATGGATTCCCAAAATCCGAAAAGGGTTGAGTTGTTTGAGAACTAATAAAAGAGTGTGGGTTATGAAAGAAAAATGCAACGAGAAGGGAAAGGAGAAGAGCTGGATGCCACACAAGTCCAGCCGAAAGGGTATTGGATTTTAGTACTCTTAATGGACAGCTTACTTAGAGTACAGCTACATGGTTTAATTTAATCGTGTTAATTACTCTCAAATGAACGCTGATAAATGCATTTTCTTTGACAGAAGATAAAAAAGATGCATGTGGCTGCCACAATACTCATTTTTTTACACCCTCTGCTTGCTTATTATTTGCAGAATAACCTCATTTCAGGTCGTTTTGTTGCTTCCTCTCTCCTCAATGGTATGCATAACATAATCTCTCGTGGACAAAATTGGATTTTGAATTAATCAGACCACTGTGTCATGATGTTACTCTGTAAATAGAAAGTACTTATTTACGAAGCTAGTGAAGTTGCGTAAAACGATGCGAGTATAAGTCAAGAGCATATACTCGAACACAACTGTCATTCACTTCACTTCACCTCCTAAATCTAATCCCCTTGTGCTGCTGCTTTCCTTCACTTTTTCTACTTACTCCCTTGGTTTCACTTCTCAACCCCTCTAAGCTCACTTACCATGAAACCACCGCCACCGCCGCCGTTCCTCCTTTTCCTCCTCCTCCTCCTCCTCATCACCAGCGCTTCTGCTGCCATCTCCAGTAACGCCACCAAAGCTCTGCCTCCCACTCCTGCCCCCACCGTTGCTCCGACCCCACCAACAGTTGCTTCATCCAATCCTTCTCCCTTAGACCCCAAACAAGTGAGAGCTCTCCAATCTCTCAACCTTCCCACTAGAAACGCTTGTTCTCTTTTCAAATGTGATTCCTCAAAACCCTTCAGCCATCTTATGTCTCTTCATCTTTCCAACTGTTCCGATGACATCTCACTCTCCTCCACAGCTCTCAAATCTCTATCCACTATCCAAAATCTGTCTTTTTTTAACTGTCCTATAGCTCCCATTCATTTTCCCAACGATCTTTCTCTTTCACTTCACTCCTTTTCTTGCATTCGCTCCCTTCGTCACCTCTCTGGTGTTTTTCTTGCTCGTTTTGTCAACCTTACGGATCTTACTATTGTTAATGTGCCTGTAAATACTAGTGGTCTTTACGTGATTCTTGGTAACATGCGCAAGCTGAGATCTGTCACCATTTCTAATGCGAGTCTCACTGGTTATATCCCCAAGCATTTGCAATCCAACCTTACCCATGTTGATTTTTCAGGTAATAAGCTCAAAGGAAAGATACCCACTTCAGTTACTCTTCTGGAGAATCTTGAACTCTTGAATCTTTCTTCAAATGAGCTAAATGGAGAGGTACCCTCTGCGATTGGTGACTTGCTTGCGTTAAAGAATATGTCTTTGGCGTCCAACTCATTATCTGGGTCGATCCCTGAATCAATGTCGTCACTGACAGACTTGGTTCATCTTGATCTGAGTTCAAATCAGTTGAATGGGACAATACCGAAGTTCCTTTCTGAATTGAAGAAGTTAAGGTACCTGAATCTTCAGAACAATAGTCTTCATGGTGTTTTACCATTTAATGCATCTTTTATAAAGAGATTGGCTGTGCTCAGGGTTGGTGGGAATAGCAATTTATGTTATAATCATACGGTTTTGTCATCAAAATTGAAGCTTGGGGTTGCTCCTTGTGATAAGCATGGATTACCAATGTCTCCACCACCAGCTAAGGATTCTTCTGCTAATAGTGAAAATGATTCATCTGATTATGATGATAGTGATGACGATTCTAGCCAGAAGGAGCATCACCATGGTCCAAATAAGGTTGTTCTTGGTCTTGCAATTGGGCTTTCTTCTATTGTTTTTCTCATCGTTTTTGTTGTCCTCCTCTCAAAATGGTGTGGTTAAAGGAACAATGAAGTTTCTTGGTTTGCTATATTTTAGATTAGGAACATTGGTGATTAGAAGTGAGATTTGTTTGATTTATAATATACACTGAATTATGAAGGACTATAGAGGGAAATTTGGAATGGTGATAAAAGAGAGCTAGAAATCATTGCATTGGCGTGCTAATTTTTTGATGTTTTGATCACGAAATGAGAGAAGAACCTCAATTTCCATTTCTATTTTATTTTATTTTTTGCTATTATTTGTGGTCACTCTAGGGTGTATTATTAGAAGCTAATAGAGGGGTAAAGTATTCGATATGTCATCTTGAATTATGTATTTTTCCTTTACCCCTTAAGAAAATTATGTACTTTTCTTGAGGTACAAGCATTCACTTTTCCATACTCTTAATAAATTCAGCCTCTCTGTTTCATCTTTTGTGCTCTATTTGAGATTAAATTTGTTTGGTAAAATACTAAAGCCAAACTTTTGAAGCCCTTTGTTTTGATTCTGTATGCTTGGTCTTGGTTGGTTAGTTGTATCTGCCCATGCAATAGCAAAACCAGATACATACCAGGCATTTTTTTGAAAATTATTTCAATGATATCCATTCATATGACTACTATTGATGAGGGTTGCAAGAAGAACAAAAAGGAAAGTGGGTTTGGTGGATTGAACTGATTGCAGACTGTTTGTGGAGGTAAATGGGTTATTGGCAGATGTGATTTGCTAATCCTCCCTATATAATGTCACATTTTTGCTACAATCTGTCTATTTCTTTTCTCATTTCGATCTACAAGACTACAACTGCAGCTTTGTTCATCTCCTAATTGTCTCTTTATGTTTTATGGCTGAAAATGGATTGTATGTTATCATACTTATTACCTTGTATTTTTTCCCAACCATAGGGGGTGTGCAGTTCTGTAGTTATTTTCAGGTAGTAAAGATAGTTGGAATATGAGAAGACTTCTATGCAATTATTTAGATAATTATGATCATAAATAGGGGTGAGAATCAGGCGAAGGTGGTGGTGGTTGATGAATCTATGAATGGAGGAGCTTTTAGGAAAATGGAAATTGCTAATATAGGACAAATACAGCCATAGGTTACATGTTGGATGGTTGGATCCAGCTGCCATTTAGCTATGTCTTGATGTTTAGGTTTTGTGGGGCATTTGTACCGAGAATGGTTATGGACCACCTCATGTGGATGAATTTCCAGGACCATCTGGTTTCTTAATCTGTTTAGATTTCTTTTCTCTTTTTGGCTCAATCCTTTTGCAGCCAAGTTTCTAAGAATTAAAACCATCCATTCTCATGACTACCGGGACTAAGATGAAACTTCTTGTTTTCATTTGGCTGCTTAAACAGAGAATTTCAGGAATTGTGATGCTATTGACAGCAAATATTTCGCCTACCACGTTAGAATGATGGTCAATTGATTCCATACAGCTTACTTGATTCTTTTGATTCAAAATCCTTATTCATTCACCACATACTGCACCCATTGAGGCCCATTACATTGTTAAAAAGACAGTCGTCTCTGGTTTCAATGCATTTTAGCTTCTGCTCACCTTTTTCTTTTATCGTTACACTCAGATTGCAAGGAAGATGAATTTCAATTGATCTAGGGCCGAAGAATCTCACCACTGTCCCATGTTAAGAGGTACTACTGTGTATGAATTGCTACAATTAATGATAGAATGACATCACAACCTAAGATTTGAAGGTGGATTTAGCTCCTAAAGCTAGATGCTCCCTTAATTCACAGCTTGATCCATGCCAGCTTTTAGACAGACAAGCTTAAAAGCATTTGGGGAATGGAGGGGAGATAAAGTATGTGGTCATTTGATCTATAATCATAAAGAGGTAGCTTAAATTATATTGTCAAATGAAATAAGTGATGACAATCATTACCGTCTCCCTGTTGCTGCAGAAATAGCTCAGGGTTAAAGTTTTAGAAATAAAGGGATGGTTGTCATGAGAGTAAATTAAGGAAAAATGGAGAGCAAACAATGGTAGATGGCATTTTCTAGTCTTGCTACGAGCATTCTTTCTGCAGATCAAATGCCTTTTAAGTAGATCCTGTGGTAACTCATGCCAGGACTGGCCCATCAATTAAATCTTGTCCAAAATGGCGGGCCTTAAAAGAGGTGGCAAAGAAAAAGAACTTTACAGAAGGATGCCTGTGAAAACCACCTGAAAGAAAGAATTGGTCTTGAGAATGATTTCAGGATAGAACAAAATCTCCCATCTCCAACACAACCAATAGCAATGAACTGGAGGAACTTAAAGAAAAGGCTACTCTCTTAGATTGGTAATGCCACTCAGTTATAATGCTGCATTACAGCCCAGTCTAAACTGCAAATTAGCATGTCTTTCTATTGACTCACAGTATAACTGAAATCCTAGCTCCTAGATATTCATCATGGATAATCTAATTGGCCAAGAATCATAATATACAACAAAAACAACCTGTGAATGGGTAAGAATCCACAACCATATCTAGGTAGTGAGTTTCTATGATCCCATTTGATTCACCAAAAGCCTCTGCAAGAACAATGCCCATCCTTAAAATGGTGAAAGCGATTAGAATCTCTCAAGAGAATCTCCCTTCTTGCTGTCTTGGACATAAACTTGGCCATCTCATGACAGTCACAACACACTCTCAGATTCTTGGTGACTCGAATGGTTTTGCCCGGCGGCAAGCTCAATATTCCAAATGCCATGGCTAATTTCTCACTATGCCCGCAGAGAGCTACTTCCTTTTCCATTTCATCTGCATTAATCAAAGCATACTGAGATTTAGGAAAGTAACCTTCCTTCTTCATCTTCAGTCTTAACCTCTTCAATAGAGACTCTATTTTTCTGGCTTGCGGATGTGCTTTACCCCCAGCAACAAAGATATTCACTTTGCCTTTGACCTCTATCCAACTACAGCCCGGGTTCTTTTTCAAGCCACGCCGGCTAATTTTCTCCCTCAACATTTTCACTTCTTCCCACTTTTCAGCCTCCGCATAGATATTCGCTAAAAGAACATAGTACCCTGTGTTCTCTGGCTCCAGCTCAAACACCTGTTCTGCGACTTTCTCTGCTAATTGAACATTATGGTGAATTCTGCACCCACAGAGTAAAGATCCCCAAATTGTGGCATCTGGCACAATTGGCATCATTTCAATGAATCGATATGCCTTTGATAGGTTGCCTGTCCGGGAAAGAAGATCCACCATACAGGCATAATGTTCCAACTTGGGCTCCATGTTGCATTCATATCTCATTATATTAAAGAATCTCCATCCTTCATCAACTAATCCAGAATGACTGCAAGCATAAAGCACGGATATGAAGGAAACTTCATCAGGCTCAACACCTGCCCGTCTCATTTCATCGAAGGTAGCAATAGCTTCACTACCAAACCCATGCATACCATACCCAGCAATCATAACTGTCCACGAGATGAGATCCTTTGCAGGAATCATATCAAAGAGTAAACGCGCAAGGACTAATAACCCACACTTCACATACATGTCTACAATTGCATTGGCAACATGTCTATCTGATGAAAATCCATGTCTTAGTATGTAACCATGGATCTCTCTGCCTTTCTCTAAAGCAGCCAGGCTGGCACAAGCAGGAAGAATGCATGCCATTGTTACTCCATCGGGGTCCAACTCTTGTAGCATTGTAACAAGCAAATTAAGAGCTTCATTAGGAAGTGTGTTTTTCGAGTAACCCCCAATCATGGTATTCCAAGAGACAATGTCCTTCACAGGCATCTGAGAAAAAACTAATTGAGCATCTTCCATGCTTCCACATTTGGCATACATGTCCATGAGAGCATTAGACACGTACAAACTTGATTGCATATCATTTTCCTTTATGTAATTATGCACATCCTTACCAATTTCCAATAAGCCATCACAAGCACAAGCATGAAGAATGCTTGTTATAGCAAAAACATCAGGCTCGACACCTTCCCTTAGCATTCCGTGGAACAATCTGATAGACCCATCAGATATTCCTTCTCGAGCATAACCTGCTATCAGGGAAGTCCATGACACAACACTTTTGTTTCCCATTTTCTCAAAAACCCGTACTGCACCATCTAAATCACCACATTTGCAGTACATATCCAATAAAGTATTATTAAATGTGATTTCCTTATAAAAACAGGCTTTCACTGCAAAAGCATGAACTGCTCTACCCAACATAAGAGCTCCCCGATTGGCACAACCTGAAAGAACTGTAACCATTGTAGCCAAATCCACATCCAAACCCGAACATAACATCTTTGTGAAAACTTCAAGACCCTTCTCAGCTATATCATTAGCTATATACCCACTTATCATACAATTCCACGACACAACATCTCGACCATTCAATTCGTCAAACAACTTGCGTGCATTCTCAACTCTTCTACGCTTGAAGTAAAAGGTAATCAAAGAATTCACAACCGTATTATTACATCCAAATCCCAATTTTAACAAATTCCCATGAACCAATTCACCTTCTTTTACACTTCCTACAACTGCAAGACACTTCAAAACACAAGAAAATGTATATGAATCCACTGCAATTCCCAAATTTATCATCTTCTTGAACAAACATATACTTTCTTTGAAATTACCATTCTTTGAATATTCATTCATCATTAGATTCCACAAGAAAACCTTTTCATTCTCAATCTGGTCGAAAACCCGTCTACCTTCTTTTACATCTCCACAAGTCACATACATAAACACAAGTTTTGAACCCAAAAGGCTATCAACAACAACATCATTATCACGGATAATTGAATGAACTTTTCTACCATCTTCTAGTGACTTGAGGTCGGCACAAAGCTGCAAAATGGAACAGTAAGTTCTACAATCAAGTTTACATTTTTCAGAGAAGTATAGTACTTCCATGGCTTTTTTAAGATTACCCACTTCACAAAACCTATAGATTTCGGCATTGTAATTTGTAGTTTCGTAATCAATAATTTTGGATGCTGATGTTGAGATGGGGTTACTCGTACAAGAAATGTGCAAATTTGATGATACAAGAATGGGAATTGTAAATGGTTTATTGCAAATGTAACCATTCTGAGAGCTGGCAAATTTTTCTCCACAGTTTTGATTAGGTGGAGAGAAAGAGAAGAAGCTTGCCACGGTTTTGGCCATGAAAATCAACGTTGTCTGTTACTCTGCAGGAATTAGTTGAACATAGTAGAACCGCAGCCAACAAAAATGGTAACTTCACCGGGAAAAAAAAAAAAAAAACTTCTTTTAACAACGCAAGATAACAAATGCTCTCTTAGGCTTTTAATTTTTGTCTTATTTTGTTTTTTTTTTTTCAATCAGTAAAACTTTAACTGTTGCATCTCCAAATATCATCATAGGATTGGGCACGTGTGGACCACATATTTTTAGTAGGGAAGTCAACCACCCTTTCGTATCCTGGTGAACCTGATTCATTTGCAGCAACGCACACGGGAATCTCAGATTTTCCAGGAAAGCTATGGCTGCAATTGCTTTTTATCCTCATCCTCTGTCATCTTTTAATAAGCACCTGAAGCTGGGAAAATCCATTATCTCCCCAGGAGGTAATAAGCTATCCTAAGCTGTAACTTTGTTTCCCTATAACGAAATTCCCATCTCCTTGAACTAAATTTACTTTTAGTGCTTAAAGTTTTAAGTCTTTATTTAGGGTTTTTTTTTATTATTATTAGTACTCTGATTTTGCGCTTTTATGTTCATTGCATTTGGCTCCATAGATATTTCGAGTCTCTGATTGTTGGCTTATATATGTGATGTTCATTGTGTTGTGCCATCAATGTATGCTTCAACCGTTGTCAAGAAGCTGCTGCACTGATAACACGAATCTTGATGTGACGCAGATTTTAACCATTTGCTTGTGTCAGTATGCTTGGTTGTTGATATATGTTAATCACTAGCAGTTAGCGTAGCCATGTTGTTCATTTACTTTGATTTTGGCTAGAATTTTACTTGCTTACAAATTCTGGTTGGACCTGAGATTTGGTCAACTACAGACTGAGAGAACATTCTTTGATGCAGCTTGTTGAATTTGGCAGAGATTGCAGATTGGCCTTTACCGTTTGCTACCCAAAAGAATCCTCATAAGATAACTGTTTTAAGCATAAGCTCAGATGGAAATAGAAGAAGCCAACAACCCCAGAAAGGTTTTGCTGCTGGAAGAATGGAGAAAGGGGATGGCAATGAATTACCTCAATCATCTGATGGTAAAGGATCGAGCTCATCTGACAAGGAAGAGATAATTGCTTTGTTTGAACGGATTAAGTCTTCAATCTCAAAGGCAAAGACTCTGAGGACGAAGAAAAGAAACCCCAGGACATCGGAGAACAAGGTTACATTTGGATCAATTGTGGATGTTCTTCACCAACCAGAAAAGGAAGAAAAAGGTGATGCATTATTATTTTACATTTGTAGTTGTATCAAAAGGTTAGCATAAATTTTACTTGAGAACGTATTCCTCCCGGGAGTTTGAAATCTTTCGTAAAGAAGAAGTTCTATTTTATTTGCTATAGTTGCCTGTAAACAGAGGAAGTGGAAAGAAAACATTTAGCTTAATGCATTATCGGTATTCAAAAGAATGACAGCAAAGGATTATTTTAAGAAACTTCTCTTGAGTTTGCAAATTATTGGATGTTTAGGGATCAGTTAGGAAAGAATGTAAAAAGAAATAAGCAGTCTTGCCATTTTGACTTTCATACTCTTTTGTGCCCATAGCAACATTGTCACACAACACTACTACCACCTCCATTCTAGCAAACTCTCAAAACAGAGTATCACTTCTAGGCTAATGAATTGAGTGCCAATGTTGATCGCAATGTTCATTTAGTATGTAATGATAGTTACCCTGTTTCTCCATGATAACCGTTTTTAATTCCAATACCTCTGTAATGACAGGCAGACGTTCAAATCAGGATTGGGGGATCAAGAAATGGAGAAGACAAGTGCCTAAGAAAGAGCGGAAAAAACGACGTGATAAACCAGTCACAGACTTCAAATTAACTCGGTTACCATCAAGTTTTGTCAAGAGGTCTCCCATTCCATCTCTGTCAGCCCCGAGAGGAAACATTCTTGAGCCGAACCGTGAACCATCAAGCTTTGTCAAGAGGTCTCCCATACCATCTCCATCGGCCCCCAGAGGAAACATTCTTGAGCCGAACCGTAAACAATCAAGCTTTGTCAAGAGGTCTCCCATACCATCTTCGTCAGCCCCCAGAGGAAACATTGTTGAGCCGAACAGTGAACCATCAGCCAACACGGAAAGAAGCAACCAGTTAAAGTTGCCGAGAGTAGAGGAATTGAAACTCCCCCAGCTTAAAGAATTAGCAAAGGCTAGAGGAATCAAAGGTTACTCGAGAATGAAAAAGAGTGAGCTCGTTACATTGTTAAGGTCCTAGAAGACAATGAAGCCTTCTTCAATTGCTGACAGACAGACAGACAAAATAGAAACATGCTTAAAGGTGAAAGAAAGTGGTGTGACCATTGCTGGACGCTTTTATATTATTCTAGTTGGAGTCTCCATTTCATTTTCATTTTTCACCTTGATGAAATCATGTTTATTCAATGAAATTGTCTAATGATTCTAGCACCTGCAATTGTCTTTGTATCTCTAAGGAATTCACATCATAATACGAAGCCATTCCATAACAGAGACAATCGCAAACTTGTCCGAAAACAGAAAAATAAGCATTATCATTTATCATATCTAATAAAAGAACACGAGAGAGCAAATATAGATTCTGATAAACAAAAATATGGATAACAAGTCAAAACTTTAAGAAAATACAGATTCTGGTAACAGGAAAAAACTGGTCAAAACTTAAGAAACAACTCAACAAGTTCACAAGAGATGATCTTAAGAAGCTCCAATTTGTTGGGACTTGTTGAGGATGACACCCTCATATTTCACTTGGAACCATTTCATCGCGTCCTCCTTTGTAACTCTGTGTTGGATTCCAACACGTGACTTGCATCTGCGGCGACGACCAACACGGTATCCTGGGCGTTCAAGAACGACAAAGAAGTCCATACCATAAATACCAGTTGATGGATCATACCTGAAAGGGGAAAACAATACAGCAGTTAGATCCAAAATGAACTCATGATTACTCGTTATATTCCCAAAAAAAACCAAAAAATAAAGTTATTTCTTCTTAATAAAAATCGGTGCAGCATACAATAGAAAACAACCACCTATCTTGTCCCATAACCAGTGTCGGTAGCTCAGTCTAACAATTAGCAGACTGTATGAACCTGAAGAAATAGCTATTAACTCCAAAAACACTCTTTTAATAATGCATGGTCCACACCATAGATTATAAAAGGATATAAAAAAGCTTCAAATTGACATCAAACTCTAGCTCATGTTTATACACTTGGCTTATCAAACAGAGGCATGAAAATTCCAACTAACATTGGCACAATCATAATGCAAAGCAAGGGTTTGGTTGGATGTCAAAACTTAACCAATAGTTCACCATATGGAGTCAAATTAAAAATGTCAACATGCTAACGAGCATTACAACAACCTGAACACAATAGCATCAGAGGCACCCACAAACTTAGAATAACTACTCAAAATTTATCTGTAAACAGGAAACAGAATAGCCTTGGCTTGGCTCATTATACATTAGGTGGAAAGTGAATCTCTCGAATGAGTTGTGTGATGATGAATGAAAATTCATATGAACGCTCGTAAATTAAATAATTCTATGGCACACAACTATCATATAATAATGATACGTATAATTGCTATAAACATGTTAAGACAAAAGGGTTTCAAAGGTACTAACTTGATGCCAAGATCGATGTGCTCTTGAATGCCGAAGCCAAAGCAGCCGGTATCACTGAAGTTGCGCCTCAAGAGCTCGTACTCCTTAACCTTCAAACCGCTCTCCAAAAGCTGCATCGCTTTGTCTCCTCTAACAGTCACGTAACAAGCAATCTTCTCATTACGCCTGATTCCGAACGACCTCACAGTGTACCTCGCTGTTAACAACAAAAATGTAAAAAATAAATTAAAAAAACAACACAACTAAAATTGCCTTAGGAAAAAAAAAAACAATTGAGCTGTTCGAGGACAGGGGTTTAAGTGCATGTACCCTTGGAGAAGACGGGGGTTTGGCCACTGAGTTGTTCGAGGACCTTGGCGGCACGAGTGAGACGATCGCCGCTTTCACCGACGGAGATGTTGAGGACCAACTTTTGCACTTTAATTTCTCTCATTGGGTTCGCAAACTTCTTCTCCGAAGCCTGATTTATCATGTCATTAACACAAACACCCAAATCAGAGTAAATAAAAAAGATACATTTTTACAAGAATCAAATACAGTAAGAAGCTATGAGCGAGAGAGAACCATTGCTGCTTGCTGCTGTGTAACGGAGAGAATGGGGGAGCTGAAAAAGGGTTAAATGAGTATCGGCAGTTATAGAAGATGGGAGAGCAATTTAGGGTTTTTGTTGTAATGGTTGAGTTCGTCTATTGACGACAATGTCCTTCAACAAGGGCAAAACACCTAAAACGAANTTGAGTTCGTCTATTGACGACAATGTCCTTCAACAAGGGCAAAACACCTAAAACGAAATTTCGGTTGCCGGATTCGAACCCGGATCGTGCTGTTGGGTTTTCCCTACGGGGTTAATAACATTTGGATCCCTTGATTTTATGTAATCGCACATATGAATATAATTATTTATTTAATAAGTCCCTTATTAATTAAATTATACTTATAATATTGTATTTTGAACATTACAATACAAGAGTATCTAATTTATTGGTAGTAAAAGATATTTTAGTCATTTTAATAAGATTTAAAAATGATTTAATACAAATTTTATTATAATTTTTTTTAAAAATACCGTTTGTGGGATTCGGATGAAATAGATGCAAATAAATAAATTATATTTGTAATTTAAATGTAAATTGAGGGACTTAAATGAAAATAAAAAAATTCCGTTGCCGGGAATCGAACCCGGGTCTTTCGGGTGAGAGCCGAATATCCTAACCAACTAGACTACAACGGATTGTTGGTATAAAATCAACATTATTTTTCCTATTATTTATGTTTCATAGTGCTCACATGAGTCCCACAACCCAGCATATATGTTGCCTGGAATTAGATTTTGGCTCTCAGAATTCAGCTATCAGTGGCATAAACAATAGACTATTACTTGAAAGTGCCTTGAAAAATGCCCTGGATTAGGTTTTGGCTTTTGCAGTCCAACATTGCATTAATGCATAGAGCTATTTGAGAAGAATGTTATTTCATTTCAGCTTGCAATAGATTACTAGTACAGTTATTGAGAAGCACAACCAGCAAGCCAGTGATCCAATTTTATAGAGATACAGTAAATAAATAAATAAATAATGAATGGTCTGGTTCTTTTTTTTTTTTTCCTACTGTATTTACAACGGGAGCTCCCTCTTCAGATATGACTGGAATGTGTCAATAATTACCTTCAATGAATAAGGAAAATAGTGACAAAGAAAAGCTTAAGGAGTGATTGATGGAATAGAAGGCAGAAAAGAAAACCATATTCCAGAAGGGCAGCCTGATCAATATTTGCTCAGCCATTGATCATGGAAGTAGTAGAATGGTGAATGATGTTGAACGTGGTCGTAAAGGTGGCAACTTCTGAATTCTGAAGCCTCAGATGACAGGCCTAAATATGAAATATGTATTAGGGCATGGTAACCGCCACACAAGGATGGTTCAGTCAGCTGCTAGTGATACCAAGTTACCCAGAATCAAGAGGAGGCAAGGGAATAACCTTTTTTATTGCCATTCTTCTAAAACATATTTACACGAAAAAACCATGGCAACACGAAAGCAATTACCAGGCATGCCATCAGGAAGTTACAAAATGGCTGCCCACGCCAACATCCAGTCCTTTCTGATGAGCTATTGCCGCCCATAAATCTTCTCTCGTCCCAATCTTCTAAAAGTCTGCAATCTCCAACACCAGTAATATTCTTTGCAGTCTGGCCACAGATTTCGCACAATCTACATGATAAGAAAAATACCTATATAAGTTGTGAATTTGCTGAGGAGTACTGGTCCAAAACATTTGATACAAAGATTGTATGCTCACAACACAGAACCTTATCACAGGATCAGTTTAAAGCAATTTGTCAATTCACATCAAAAAACATAAGATGTCAATTTTTTTCTTCTATAAGTGAAGTATACCAAGGTATTATATAAATGAAGCACCATGACATCTAATTCCTAAAATGTGAAAGAATCTAAAATTTCCAAATGAGAGCCAAAAAGAGAGAAACGAAGTAACAGAGACCCACAACCAAATCCAACAGCTAATTAACAAGTGAGTCATCTCACATCCACATATCTGGGAGATAGTGAAAGATAGGTTATTATTTACCTCACGAATTGTGTTCTAGTTTTATCACATGATTAACATACACGTATCTAGATATTAGGTAGACAAATAAATGCTATGGCAACATGTAATGAGTGAGATGTCTCCAGCCTACTTGCTTAGGCATGAGATATTTAGTTACTATGAACTGTAAAGTTTGTTGTTATCAGTTAAAGTTTTTCTATATTAAGGTGAAGATGAATATGACAGCAATATATGAATTCTCATTGAATGTTGTGGAAACTTGACGTCACCAAATCAATATACATCAAAGTTGCCTCATAGACTTAAGGTGAATCAAGATTAGATTTCAAGCCGAAGTATTATATGGATGTAAAACCCCTAGACTATTTCTCCATAACCATAAAGGTGCTGAGTGAACTTGATGCAAGTATTCGGTCTGAGTTTAACCTGAAACTGAGCCATTCAGTGCATTGAAATTTAATGGACCTTAACTTCCTAAAATCAGGACTACTAAACCATCTTACATTAAAATGGAAAAATGACACAAAAGTAACTAAAGAAGTATTCCATTTATACTATTGAACAAAATGGAATACTATCCCATTTATACTATTGTCATTCATAATAAAATGTCCTAGTTAAACATATAGGCCAATTTAACCAAAATTGCATCTTCTAATCATTGAAATAAATATACATGTAAGTGGTTATGGTTCCAGCTGAAATTGCAAACCAATAGGAGAATCATGGATTGTCTTTGAAAATTTTGGATCTTGAGAAGCAAAAGATTTGGCATCAACTTTTAGAAGGCCAAACATTTTAGTTAACAGCAATACCAGAACAAGACAATAGAGTGAGTAAGTTAAAATCTAACATTTTAGCCAACAGAAAACATATTTCTCCAGAAAAACTGGTGGAATACGCTAAAAAGCTGCATTTTTTAGAAACAAGAAAATTTACCTGTTTCCTTTTAGCTTAAACCATGTTTCAGCACAATGGCTATGTGCAATGCCCAGCTCATCTTTGCAACCACAGCCAAGCCGGATTAGATCGCCAGTGGTTTCACTGTTAGTATTAGAAGTAGCTGCAGTTTCTGATGCTTGTTCAGCACTCAAGTGGCAAATCCTACAAACCCTTTCCCTATCGGGACTCTCCTTGAACTCTTTTCCATCTCCACCACCACATTTCACATCAATCACACAAGATTCCTTCTCTGCTTTACACACCTTTCTATTAAGATTTTCCACCAATGCCTTACTCGACCCCAATTCATTACTTTTAACTTCTAAGCCCCTATTTTCTCTGCCAAGACATGCTGTCTGCTCCAAATTTACCAGTCTAATTGTCTCAAGCACAACCACATCAACCAAATTACTAGAACTCACACTGCTTCCTCGATCATTTTGACCCATTCTCTCACCAATTTCTTGTCGACCGCAAGACTCAAATGCATTAATTACTGCACCACTTGAACCCACTTCATCAATTTTCGATTCGGAACGACCCTTTTCTCCATTACAAATCATGTTTTCTCCGGAATTTCCTACAACCGCAGTCTCTGGAACTTCTCCATCAACTTTAGACCGCGAACCCCAATTTTCTGTGCTATTACTTGAACCTTCAGCTGAAGTGGTCGCAACTACGCCGTCTAACACAACCCCATCAACCGAATTGCTAGAATTCACCCTCGTCATTCCATTTCCTTGACCCAAATCGTTTCCAATTCTTTTACTCTCACGCCTCTCTGCATCCATTAGTCCTACAAAAACAATACCGCCGGCACAAGAATTCTAAAAAACTCGACTATAAATAGAAATATAATGCGATGTTATACGATTATTCGCATACAACATACGGTTTCATATCAATCATTTTGTACTTGCTAATAAACTCTCGCAAGAAAAAAGGTTGACAGAATAAAACCTAAACAAGAATGGCTAATAATGACAATCAACAGCTAATCAACTCCGATAAAAACCAAACCTTAGGCTTTTTCAGAACAAACCCAGAACCCAGATCGTCAACTACTCCATTTGTTCACTTCAGTACCACACAAACGTAAACCCCTCCAATAATCTGCGCAGAACAACGTTTACTTAAAATATTAAATACCCCCTATGAAGAAAAAAAAAAAAAAAGATCATTTAAAAAAAAACAAAACAAAACAGAAAACAGAGAGAAAGTCATGAGTCAGAGATCTAACGTTGTCTCATAATAAACTAATTCATGAACTACTTTCTGTCTCTTATTCTGTATATATAATAATCTGAAGTATGAGGTTAGGCGAGAAAAAGGAACAAAGAAGAGATGAGGTCGAGTTTGAGTGGGAATGAATCCATAGTTAATATTCGTTATCTGGATTTATGTAACTGCCAAAGCAAGTATTTTTAAAAAATTGAATTGGAAGGAGGAGAGAATTGCACTACGAACACGTAGTCATGACATGCTTATCTTGTTAAGTTTGGTTTTCGAATGTTTTCGGCATTGAATATTAATATTATTGTTATTGGGTAACGTTTTGAATGGGTAAAGGTCAAGTCAGCTGCCGCTGTTGGCGCCGTTACTTGTGCAACGGGTGGAGGTGAAAACTGAGCTGGGTAGACTCAATTTATTCCTTGGTAATTAAAATATATCCCTTATTCCTATTTAAACAACCAAAATGACCATTATGGTAGACCAAATCTGGTTCATGCTTGTCAATCGAGCTTGAAAAATGCTATAAATTTGGTAAATAGAGTCTATACATGCAACTTTTCCTTGAAAGTAATTCATCAACATCTGAAATTGGGAAAGAAGAACGCAAAGAGATGGGGCCAAAATTGAGTGAGTGTGGGGCAGTAGGAGAGTAAATGGTCATAATCTAATGAAATATTTGTCCCAATCACAACCAATGCAAGTTGCTAAAAGGGATTTTAGGTGCATATTCAATTAATGAACTTCATCTCTGGACATTGGATATAGATTCATAATTAAAACTCCCTTGCCCAAATGCAAAGAAATACAAGAAGAGCTTGGCCGCCAGGTCAGTGTCAGCAGTTTGTACACGTTATTCCCTCCAGTTTCCAACTAAAACTGTGGGCTAAAAAATGAAATCAGAGAACGACAGGCATATGCCTTGCCAACCAATGCCAATTGTATGCATGGTTTATGGGGAAATTACTGCTAATCAAATCATGATTAAAAGAATAATGCTTCAGAAATCAGTTCCACTGTAAAATTTCAGCCTCTAGTTTTGTCTTTAAGCATATTTACAACTTGGGTTTGAACCTGATGCAACCGCAGGCACTAACCCAAAAAATGGATAAGAATCTATGGCTAATTTAAGTTTGATAAGATGCAAAACTCATTTACAGATTTGGAAAGTGAATGTAGTGATTTGTGTTACCTAGGTCCGGATAGCTCTATTGCTTCAATGATAAATGATGATTTGTCATGGAGATCACTATAGTTCCTAGAGAAGCTACAGTCCCTTGCCTCATAATTAACATTGGTTCCGCCTTGCAAATCTTCTGGTCCTGACTGCCCAGCAAGAACTTCCAGAATATTCAAGACTTCTGACATCTTTGGTCGGAGGTTAGGATGTGACTGAGCACATTGCAGAGCCAGCTCTACTGCTTTTTCTAACTCTAATGGATCAAAACATCCCTTTAGATCCCTATCCACTAGCACTTCCAGTCTCCTCTCCTCGTGTAAGGTTCTAACCTGCGTAATTACTGTAATATTTAGAAACTTAGGAACAAAATGGGTTACTTACCGAGCAGAAACATGCAGAATTAAGATAACCACAATACAGTAACGGAAAATTTTGACAATTCACAATGGCTGTTAGCATAATAAAATTTGAGTAATACATTGTCAAGAGTAACTCAATTTAGTGATAATGGAGATATACTGTGGAAACCACCATGATAATAACAAAAATATTGTAGTAAATTAGAAACTTAGGTTTCGATTTGTGCAGGCACTAGCATTTAGCAATTTTGTTGCATCACCAGGGACTCAATTAACAAGTAGAGTCGTAGGTACCTACCCAATCAAGGATCATTCGTTTCTGAACCTGACCATTACCAGCATCTAATGCTTTTTGCCCTGTAATAAGTTCCAAAAGTAGTATCCCAAATCCAAAGACATCAGTTTTTTCAGAGGACTGTCCAGTTGAAAGATATTCTGGGGCAATATGTCCCACAGTTCCCCGAACTGCAGTAGTGACGTGGGAATCTCTCCTATCCAACAACTTAGCAAGACCAAAATCCCCGACCACAGCTTCAAAAGTTTCATCCAGCAGAATGTTTGCAGCCTTGACATCCCTGTGGATAATTTTTGGATGACATTGTTCATGTAAGTATAGAAGTCCACGGGCAGTTCCAAGGGCAATACGCATCCGTCTATTCCAGTCCAGAGATGGCTTTGGCTGGTGAGTGTCTGCTAAAGAAAATAAGCCAACCAACAAAAAAATATAAAAATAAAATTAAAAATTAAAGAAAAGAAAAGGTGGTAGTGATGGAACATATTTCAAATTCAGTATGACTCATTGAAACCAGTAGCTAACTTGAATATCAATATTCAGATGAACAGCCACAAAACATGGGAGTTTTCATATTGATCAAAACAAATAGTATCCTATGTGAACTATAATCCCTAGTGCAAGAATAAAAATGAGAATTTATCAAGAAGTGCCTTGTGCCCTGAAATTTCTCCTGGTGTGGCCTCAAGATCTAAATGCAGTTTTAAATGAGTTGTAAACTTTACTTAAAATCACATCACTTTGGAGCAAAATGCATGCATTGGAAGATGACATTTTAAATCTATTTGGTGGTCTATGGAATTGATGCGTAATCAAGAAACAAAGTGCATGCTTCATAGGCAAATGCATTGTTAGCAATCTGGACTGACATAAACAAATGAAGTCCTTTAGAATATATTCAAGAACAAGCCCAACATCCTTAGAAGACGTCAACACATGAACAAAAACTAACCTCTCAAGCGATCAGCCACACTCCCATTTGGCATATAAGGATAAACAAGCAACCTTTCTTCTGATGTCATGCAGAAGCCATATAGACGCAAGAGGTTTCGATGCAAAGCTAAGCCAATCATCTCAACTTCAGTTTGAAACTGAATCTCTCCAGTGAAATTTGGATCTTTCAGCCTTTTAACCGCCACCACCATCCCATTTGGAAGATGTCCTTTATATACCACTCCATATCCTCCTTGCCCAATAATCTTTTTGGGACTAAAATTTCCAGTAGCAGTTTGTAATTCACGAAATGTAAACCTCTTCAGATGACCAATATCAAATTCATAATCTTGCTGCACTGCAAATTGCAAATTGTTACAATCTCACCATTTCTAATGAAGTTTGTGGTTTGGAAAAGAGCACACAGTTTGGGAAGTACCATATGAGGTAAATAGAAGACGAGACCTATACCAACACACCAAACAAGCAAGCAACATCACTAAAACAACAAATGTGCAACCGATGCCAATGGCAAAAGAAAGCACCCACCGATGGTGACCACTGGCTTTTGGAGATTGACCTGTTTCTAAAGTTTGAATTATCATTAATATGCATTCACATCACAAAAGCTCATACTTGAAAAATGGTTTGTGATGTTGCAAGTTTATTACCATTATCTGGGTTAGAAATAACCATGCAAGTTTGTTCAGATGAGCTGCAAAGAAAGTTGTTCCCTGCAAAACTAGAACAAAAAATGCCAACCTTCAGTTGTCCAAAACAAATACCAGGATGATTCCACTGATAGTACCGAAAATTTGATCCTTCAACCAATGCAGAATAGTTAAACAAAGATAACTGTCTAAAGTCAGATACATATAAAACTATAACAAAAATCTCACCTGTAGTCTTTTGCCAGTATTTTGGGTATAGGACCACTAAGATTATTGAAAGATAAATCCCTGGGCATAATTTTATGATATAAATTATAATCAACTTAAACAATGTAGAAGAAACACAATATATATGGAATGGAACACATACAAGAATGAAAGACTTGCAAGACTGGCAACAAGAGTAGGAATTTGTCCAGATAAATTGTTCTTATTAAGCCTCCTGAAAAACTAGTCATAAAAAAGCTTTAGAACATGAAAAATTAGAACAAACCCAAAATCAAAACTAATGGACACATTGGTCGCTCAAATGAATGACAAGCCTACATACAGGTAAGTTAGACGAGATAACAAACCCAAAGATCTTGGAATTTCTCCTACAAATTGGTTACTGGAAAGGTCAAGAGTTTGAAGCTCTGCAAGTATCCCAATCTCAGCTGGGATAGGACCAGAAAACTGATTGTTATGCAACAACCTGCTTGATAAAAGAATGAAATAAGAAATTGTTGCATGTAAGGGAAAAAAAAAAAAGATGCTTATTCGTGTTATTCAACAGTAAGATTACATCAAAATATCATATTCATGGCTTTATTTAATTTAACCACTTTATTTCTCAAAAAGCAATACATTACAATTGTTTCAAGACAGTAATGTGCTTAGAACAATTATTCCTTGAACAAAATCTAACCATCCACCATCGAAAGTAAAACCATCACTTTTACTTTTCAACAATTAATGCAAAGCTAAACAAGTAAGCCTCTCATACTGAACAATACTATAGGTTAAATGAACAGTGAATACATTAGAACAATTATTCCTTGAACAAAAACTAACCATCCACCATCGAAAGTAAAATAATCACTTTTACTTTTCAACAATTAATGCAAAGCTAAACAAGTAAGCCTCTCATACTGAACAATACTATAGGTTAAATGAACAGTGGATACAAACTCCAGCCAAGAGTGGAACTCACATGGTCCTTAGGTGACTTAAGTTTCCAATACTTGGCGAAAGCGTTCCTGATAAGCCCAGACTCTCCATTTCACTGTAAAAAAAAATATTTTCCTCAGGATTAAGCGTACTAATTACAATTGGAACGAAATGTACATTCCTTAAGTACAGTGAAAACTTACAGAGAAACGACGAAACCTTCAGCAGAGCAACCAACCATATTCCAAGTACATGGATCGACAGAGTTTATATCCCAACCGTCCATTACATGCAATTCATCTCTCATTTTAGTCTTCACAGCCATCAAAGCAGCCACTGATAAACACAAAATTAATATAAAAAAATGTTACTAGCCAACCCATAAGTTTGTTTTCGCAAGAGAAAAATAGTTACCACCTTCATAGTTAACGCCCTTGGGAGAGAGAAGACTGTCAGAAGCTGAAACTTTGGTAGTTTCCCAAAAGAAAACGAAAACGAAAAGCAACACAATCCCATTTTCCATTTACTTAGAAGTTAACAAAAAAGTAATAAGGGTTGATACACTTTATTGCTACTCCTCTGACTGAGAGGAAAAAAGATGCCGTCAGTAATGAAACTGGGAACAGAGTGCAAAAGCCGTAATCTGTTCCATTCGTATTTCTCTCTTTCTGGATTCTTTTCTGCCTCGACGAGATAAATAATTAATTTAAATAAAATAATAAAAACGATTTTCAACGCCTCGTAAGACCAGGGAGGAGAGGCTGCGAAGCTCCGAAGGCGGGAAAATGGTCTCGAGATTTGTAAATAACAGTGATTGTCGACCTGTCTGACATGATGAGGAGGATACTGTCATCGCCGTTGATATTTCCTACTTTGACCGTAGACCATCAAACGAACGGTTCAGATTTCGTAAATATTTTAAATCCACTTCTAGTGCCCCGCGCTTATGGCACGAATGTACACGTTGCCGGAATTTGGACAAACGACCTCGTTTTGGGGGCTCTCGGGTTTAAAAAACGGTTCGGGTCTATTGATGAGCTGGTCTCTTGGCCCAAATAAACGGGGCCCGTTTAGCTGCCCGGAGTGGGGACTTCCGAAACATTAAAAATAAAGTTGGCAACTGACTTTTGATTTCATGCACTTACTTTTTTTTTTTTTTTCTGTTGAACGTAGACCAACGGCTACTAGGACAAGTAGTTCAATCAATGAGTTGGCCGACAACCAAATAATTCAAACAGGAAGAAAGGAAAAAAGAGAAGAAAATCGCAATGATAAGGGTATAGAATGGCTGTGCTTTTCAGCAACTTCTTTTGACGAATCATGCGCAATAATGGCAGCTTCTCTCGACATGATAAGAGTTTGGATTTGACCACCGAAAGATACATGGCATTGGGATTGCGACATTTTCTTTGGCACAATTTGCGCAGAGTTGTTAGTAGTGTATGTTTCCAGGGCACCTCACAGAAAGTTTTAGTGTTATCGTTTCATCGCTGGGCAATTTAAGGATGCTGGAGAATGCTGCAAGAACAATCTAATGAAGTTGCAAACAATAACATTACTTGGAACAAACAGAAAGTGACAACAATTGTCTGAAATTTGAAGTCAGTCATCACAAACCATCAAAAAGTGGAATAGAAAGACATGAAAAAACGGAGAAAACGAAAAAAAGACCAAACTTGACAACATGTGCCCACCCCATCTTTTGGGCCATTCTTGTAGGGGCTATTCTTCCTAGCTACAAATACATTTCTCCTCAGAAGTTCTCCTAGCAGCATTGTGATCAGTCCGCCTTATCGACTTAGCCTATCTTTACTATCAAACATGTACATACACAAATGGGTCTTTTAACAGAGGCGAGGGATGGGAAGAAGAGAAAAGGGGAAGAGACAGGGAAGTATGGGAAGGAAAAGTTGAAAAGAAAGCACCAAGAATGCGCAGCAGCCATTCAACAGCCTGATTCTCTAGGCTTTCTGATAGAGCAAGAAATGACGCTGGTCAAGCCTCAATGCATGGTAGTTACACACAAGGATAGAATTCCCTTCGTGTCAGATGTCGCCAAGTAGATATCACTTCCATATATTATTTGTCTGGACCTATGTCCCTGCTGGATGCAAGAAATTCAGGCCTAATTGACGCTTCACATGGTCTGGTATCAACTTATTAACAAGCTCTGGAGAAGCACCAGCTAACTGTAACAAAAACAACACAATTGATGAACATATACCATTAACTTCAATAGATAATATTTTCAAGATGATAGTTAAAATGAAAAGTAAAACAGAAATGGTTTTTTTGTTCTACAAAATTTATGGTTCAAATCAGAAATGGAGATAGCATCTCAAAGAGCAGATTTTGTTCCAGATTTCAAAGCATGAAGTGGTATAGAGACGTACTACAGATATCTAGTTAAGTTACTAAATCAACACCCTTTAAAATGTCATTTCTCGCTTTGCACATCATTTCATTAATAGAGATTTGTTTTACAAAGTTAGAAGACATACTTCCTGTTTAAAGTTGAAGAGAGGCGGTAGAGGGCGACCATTTGGTAGGCGAGCATTGGGTTCACGCAGTTCATCGAAGAAAGGATGTGCGCATGCTTCTAGCTGTAATAACCAAAGAAATCCTAATCAGAAGCAAAATGGTGGAGGACCACAAATATTAGGGTAGAAAGTAAGAGAAATAACACCAGAATAGCTTTTTCACAATATATATTTTTTATTTTATTTTAAATTGCTTTAGAGATATGGACTCCTCTTGAGCATTATACACACATAAAACCACGTATTCGCACAGGGAAAAATTGATCAAACTCACCGCTGTACATCGAAGACTTGGTGAATACTGCAACAAGCGTGAAGCAAGATCAATTGCCTCCGGAGGCATCCGTTTGTTGAAAACCTAAATACACAAAGAAATATGAGAAGGGAAACATATTTTTCAAGTATATTTCAAAACAACCCAAAAATGTGGTATTCTGAACTATCTGCTTAAATTTCCTGGCCTTACAAACACCTCAACATCCAAGGAACATGGTAACGGTGAAAGAATAGATGTATTTAGCTAAATCTTCAACAAGCATAATGCCTAGATGACACAGTATAAGATGTTAACCGCTCCAACACCCAGTAATTAAAAGGATGAAAATGCAAACCTTGTGCCAAGGATGTGCTTTGATCTGTGGGAACCTAAAATCGGTGTAATTTGGATTCATGCAGCGAATTTCCTCACGAGTGGGTGTACCAAGAACCTGCAGGAGAATGTGCAAGGTGTGAATTGTAATCATGAAAATAACATGGTTTCAAACATTAGTGAGGAAACTGTACCTTGATAATCTCTACAAGTTGGTCCACTGCATTTTCTCCAGGAAATAATGGCTAAAAATTATCAAAAATTATTGGCAGTCAGCAAAACATAATTTCACTGAAGATTTAACTGTTGTTTAAACTTTAAGAGAGATGAGTATAAAAAATGCAATTGAAATTGCTAACCTGGCCCAAAAGAAGCTCAGCAAGGACACAACCAGCTGACCATATATCAATTGAGGTAGTATATACTGTAGCACCAAAAATAAGCTCTGGAGCCCGATAGAAACGTGAACATATGTATGAGACGTTTGATTCACCGGCGACCTGATAACAAGTAGTTTAATTTTGAAAAAAATGCAGACACATTCTACTGAAGCAAGACAAGATAAAGAGGTCAAATCAAGTATGAACTCGAACAAGATTCAATCAATATAAAGCTAAGTATCTGAGCTACACTTGCATACATAATTCAAAAATAAAATCCCTGGTACAGAACAATTAGCAGGAAATTTACTTATGCAACATGTCATTCCACAGTTTATGAACTTATAACACACCATGCAAAAGAAATTAATCAATTATTAAGGAACATACAACAAAATGAAAGTGTAGAATTAAGTAAAGAACCTACCAGCTGTTTTGCACTTCCAAAATCACAAATTTTAACCTGGTGAGTAAGAGGATCAACCTACAGAGCAACAAGAATAACTTCAGAAATCATTCATAACTTCCTGTTTCCAGCTTAATAATCAAAGATGCGTACCAAAAGGTTTTGAGGCTTCAAATCCCTATGGCAAACTCGAGGAACAGTGTGAATGTATGCCAAGCCCCTGAAAATCTGCAACACATCTTCCAATTATCACTACCAAGTACCTGCAGCAACAAACTAACCTCCAGAGCATCATCATACCTGGTACATGTAAAGTTTCACATAGATGAGTGGCATTCTCTGATTTGCGCTGCTGTAATGCTTCAAAACTCTATACATGCTTTCTGGAACATATTCCATGACCAAGTTGAGGAAAAGTTCGTTTTTACTGGTAGTGGAAAAGAAACAATGCTTCAAAGAAATCACATTCGGATGATCCACCACTCGCATTAACTGCAGTTCACGATTCTTATATCTTCTGTCCTGTAAAACTTTTTTAATGGCCACAGTCTCCCCAGTTTCCAAGCATTTTGCCTAAGAGAAGACACAGAATATTAGTACAGCAAAGGGTAACAACAAAGTTCTACATTTACACCGAGCAGATATATTTCTTTACCTGGAAAACAATTCCAAATGACCCAGTTCCCACAACACGCTCTGCCATGTAGCTAATAGTCTGCAAATTGCCACAAACCAAAGACATTAAACGCAAATTTGAAAAAGAAAAAAATTTGGGTTGCTTATAAATCTGAAGTTGATTAACGATCATGTTACTTTTCATTTAATCATAAATTATCAACAGAAATATTAAACAGCAACCAAATCATATAAAAGGTAAATAAAAAAAAAAGGAAATTTTTACCTGTTTTGGCTCTCCATTTTTGCCTCCAATGGTGGTGGAAATGATGTGACCAGTAACATGGTCATTTCCATCAGCAACTGCGGCGGACATTTGCTGCAAACATATTACACATACATCAAAGATTTCATAAGAGCATTACCTAGAAAATACACTTAAGGAGGAGACAATTAGTAAGAATTTATAACTTTCACTTTGGGACATCATGTAAGTTTGCACTACCACAATTGGAAGATCATAACAAAGTGTAGATAAATTAATTAAACCCAGAAGTCTGGGCAATAATGAAAACTATCCACAAATCACAAGTAGAGTGAATACAAGAAATCACAAAATAAATTCACGGACACATGTAAGGCAAGTCCGATCTAAACAAGCACAGATTAAGTTAGAACAAGATTTTTCTTGCTTCATTCAGAATTTACTGAGCTCAAAGCACCGACCGGAAAAAGAGAAGCGATTAACTAATTAACATAATTAAGCTCGAAAGAGAAAAGGAAAAATATGTAGAACTGCAATCCCGCGGAAGGAAAGAGATCATAGATCCAGACGACTTGATAAAATAAAAGTAAAAGAAGCCATCTGATGAGCTCACAGAGCTAGATCGCTAACTCAGCAACCAAAAATGATGACCTAAAACACCAAATTCGTGTTTGGCAGCCAAGAAAATAAAAGGCAATTGAAAGAAAACCAATATTTATCAGAATTCCACTCATTTAAGCTCAAAAGACACATAAAGAACAATACTCTGTGCTGCATTAGTTGTTTATTTCATAACAAAAATCCAAAACTTAGCACAAATCACTTCTTTTCCCGTAAAAACAAACAAAATAAAGAAAAATAATAATAATATTTTTCTTCCCGTCCGTTGCTCCGTCAGCTCAAAAAGTCTTAAACGACGGAACACGTCTAGAAAATTAGGGAAAAATTAATTTTTCCGTTCTTCAGTTAAGAATTATGAGATAAAGGAGGAAAAAAAAAGTTCAGAAGCTTTACCTTATCATCGGCCATGGAGCGATTCGGAGAGAAACTGAAAAGGAAGAAGAGAGAGAAATAGAGAAATGGTGGAATTCAACGGTGATGGTGGTGGTGGTGGTGCTGGTGGTGGATGAGGAAGATGATGATCATGGTGTAGCCATGGAGAACGAGAGAAAGCAGGACCCAGGGAGAGACAACAAGCCCATGTGCTTCCAGCTCTTCTTTTTCTCTATTTTGTTTTTATTTTTATTTTTTTTAAATTATTATTTTTTAATATCTCTGTCTACTTTCCGTTTTCTTCGCTTTCTTCTTTCTCTTCTGTCTCAATTCCTATATTACCCTTCTGGTTTTGCTGAAATTACAATAATAGAATTTAAATTTCTCAATATAATAATTCGTTAAATTAATAATTTAATAAGAAAAGAGTTCAATTTTCAGTAATCACAAATTACTTTTTAATTTTAAAAATTATTTTATAATCTTCTATCCCCATTTTTATCAATTAAAAAAATAAATAATAATTTTTACGTTTAATTTAATAATAAATATAATATAAATTATAAATATATAAATATTAATTTATATAAATTAATAAAATAATATTTTATTAACAACACATATTTTACGTTATTAAATAAAATAAATAATTCATTAATTAACCGTCATGTCAAAAATTTAAGGGAGAATAACATCAAAATTGCATGTTGAAAAACATGGTGGTCCAATGGCAACTAGTAACAATCTTAATATAATAACATCACCACATATACTTTACCATGAGAATAGTCCCGTTAGTAGACATTGAACAATCAAATAATATTGAATTTATGAATAAATCGATTCATGTAAAAATTTAATAATATAATATAAAAAATTTAAAATACAAAATTATATTATAAGTCATATTTTATTATTTTATTTTATCTTATATAGAGAATTTCTTTTTACTTTAATAAAGGAGTCAAATGAACAAAAAATTTGATATTGGATTTTGAATTAGAGGAGTTAAAATTATAAAATTTAACGCTAAATTAGATGATAAACCATGACATTAAGATTAGTATTGTTCTTTTTCTCACGGAATGGTCAATGTTGTGTTGATAAGATGATGCATATAGGTTCATTATTGTAACAAAAGCCGTGCAAAAAGCTAAAATATGAGCATAAATTTTAGAAATGTTTTCTGCGGTTCAATTTTTACCTTTCGGTCACTTTATTTTTCAGCTCTTTGGCCAGAAACCTTTTTGATTATGGAGCAGAAATCTGTGTGTTTGGTGGAAAAGAGATTTTGCCCACTTCATGTACTGTTTACCCTCATATTTCACTGTTGTTATTTTGACCCAAAATGGTGGAATCGAGTCGGTGATTGCTTGGTCAGAGTCAAGACTGACCACACTGATAGGCCGCTGTAGCCAGGTCGTCGGCTGTGCAGTGCGATGCAGCTGGGTAAGTAGGTTTGAACATGGAAATTGGGACTTGGCTAAGAGATAAGAATTGCGCGTCCGAACAGAGAGTTGATGTGATGGTTGGCTCCGGCCATGGTCTAAGTAGAGAGGAGAGAGGCTGCTGGCTCGTCAATCGAAGGCCCTTAGTTGCGACTGCCCGCTGCGACACTGTAGCTATTCTAGAATGATTGATTGTCAAGACTGTAGAGGGGAGCCGAGTACCTCCATTTGCTTTGGTTTGATGCAGTACATAATTTAATGAAGTTCCAAGGATTTGATAACAGGGAAATTTGTCATAACGACAACGTTTGGCAGACATGCAATTCATCAAAACGACGATGTTACTCTTTTTTTTTTTTCTTCTTTCTTGTTTTTGAAGTGTGCTCAAAATTGTCTTTCTCAGCTCCCTCAAAAATTTATCCAAACTACAAATGGCTGACAGAGGCTAGCAGTAGACAAATTCAAACTTAACCCATTTCAATTTGAATCCTTTTAAATTTTTTTAGATTAATTTTGACTTAAAAAATTAATTCTATAATTATTAATTTAAAATTTTAAATTAAATTTAATTCAAATGAAATGAAATTAATTAAATTTATAATTTTTATATAAATTTAAGTTTACATTTAAATAAATATATTAATTTTATTTATTTTTTATTATCGATTTAGTTGGATTCAAGTTAAACTAAATTTAAAATTTATTATTGGACTTAAAATCAAAAACAATAATAATTAGTGCATTTAAACTCTGAATTTTGACATATTGGTCCATAATTTTTCAGTCCCTTGCATTCTCTAACAAAAATTAACCGCAAAACAATTCAACACACAAACAACAATCAATTATATTTATTAAAAAATGTAAATTATTTAAAAAATTTTATTTTGAGGATCAACTTGTGTGCGAAGAAAATTATTTTGAGATTTTAAAAGCAATGACTCAAAATTTAACTTGAGTTAGTAGCTGAGGTAGTGTGGTGGGTAGCTAGAACACATTAGACCTAATAAAACCTACTGGCAAGATGCATTATTTGAATTTTTTTATGTTAAATTAATAATAAGGTTTTTTATTTTTATTTTTCATGTCTAATATGAGCCTAAAAATGATTTAAGTCAAGGAAGCCAGCTGGGTTAAGGAGTTTGGATATGACCCAAGTCTCAAACTTGTACTACTGAATTCAACCTGCTCCAAATGGGCCCAAGTTTGGATATTTATAAATAGAAATCTTTATTTTATGGGAAGTTTTTGACAAAGTTTTAAAATAAGAGGGTTTAGATGTATTTTTGCAAATGGTCAAGGGACTTCAATGAAAGTTTACATTGTAAGGGAAACTTGACTGATTAGTGATTGGCTATCCGCTCAAGCAATGAATAATCAATCGTTGTTTCTTCCCTCTAACACCTCTATCTTTGAATAAAGTATGTTGGATCAAGTAATGAATAGTTGTTGTTTCTCCCCTCTAACACGTCCATCATTGAATTAAGGATGTTGTTATATCCAAAAATATTAATTATTTACCTAAATAACATTCAAAATAAAGTCAATTTAGAAGTTGTTTCAAAAGTTTATGATGTGAAAGAAATTTTAATATGAAGATTCTTCTTGTTTCCTCCCACTTTCCTTCAAATTACTCTTAAGTCTTCTCAATTAATTGCTTAATGATAGGAACTAGTCTTTGTAAATTATTTCTTTCTGTGTATCCTTTTAACTTTCTCAGCCAGCTTTAAGTTAAAATATTCCGTAATAATGGAGAAAGAAGGAAAAAAAAAGATGGACAGCTGAGCTTGTGTTTGCATTATTTATACCAATGTCTTGTGCCCTTTGTAGTCACCAACGAATTCCACACTTCAACCAACACCCCATTATGGAGAGACGAATTTCATTTCCCTCAGTCATCGTTATTTTCTCACTTCATCTTTTGATGCTTTCCTCAGTCACAGCAAGAGTAACCAACAATATTACCACAGACCAAGACGCTCTTCTTGCCCTGAAAGCTCGTATTACACATGATCCCAACAATTTATTGGCCGACAATTGGTCCACAAGTACCTCTGTCTGTGACTGGATCGGCGTCACTTGCGGTGTCCACCACCACAGAGTCACAGCCTTGAATATTTCCTACTTCGGTTTCACAGGCACCATTCCTCCTCAACTGGGAAATCTCGCTTTCCTCTCTGTGTTAGCAATCGGAAACAACAATTTTCATGGCTCTCTGCCGGACGAATTAGCTCAATTGCGTCGACTGAAGAACATTAATTTCAGTTTCAATAACTTCAGCGTAGAAATTCCGTCATGGTTTTGGTCCTTACCAAAACTTGAGCGTTTGGATTTGACCGGAAACAAATTTGTAGGAACTGTTCCTGAAAGCGTAGGCAACATATCTTCCATGCAACAACTTCATCTTGCCGCTAACCAGCTTTCGGGTTCCATACCTTCCTCTATCTTCAACATAACTTCATTGGAATTACTTGATCTCGGTGATAACCACCTCGGGGGTTCCTTCCCTTCCCTCGGACGCAGCATTCCTTCATTACTTGGGATTGATTTTGGTGATAATTACAGAATATCTGGTGTAGTCCGGGAAAATATTTTCGATCATCTTCCAAATTTGGAATTTTTTTCAGTGTCTGGAAACATGTTTGAAGGGAAAGTCCCAACCACTTTATCAAAGTGCCAACAGCTGAGATATTTGTCCTTGTCAATTAATCAATTCACCGGGGCCATTCCGAGAGAAATCGGGAACTTGACTAAGCTTATACAGTTATTTCTTGGTAATAACAAACTCCAAGGTATGTTTACTTTAATTCTTGATGTTTATCTCTGTTTACGTAAAACTTGCCTTGAGGTCTTCTAAAGGCTTAAACAAGCTCTTCTTAAGGCCAGAAACCCACTAGCAATTTTGTTCTGTAATTTCAATTCATTGAATCAGCATTTAATCAATAAAGGTTGTGTCCCAACAACTAAGGATGCAAAAAGGGCAGCAGAAATAAAAGCCAATAACCTCTATACTTGATAGGTTTTTAAATTTGAGTTTTCTTTCTTTCGTTTATTTGCACGGTTTTCTTTTAAAGAAAATTTTAAGTGAAACGATTACTGATATAGTAAGAATATGCAATAAGTGAAATAAGAGAAATACTTTTATTAGTGGTAAATAAATTTTTTTCACCATATTAATTAAATGATGAAATTTTATATTGATTTTTTTCGCTTACTATTAATGAAAGTTTTTCTTTCAATTGGACAATCTTATCATATTAAAAATGTTGACCTGGTAAGACCGTCCTGTCTAAAACTCTCTCTTTCTTTTATCCATATTTTATTTTATCAAGAAAATGACTTTTAGTAATTCTTAATTGTTATTAAAATAAAATCTTTCTATACTAATTCTCCATAGAATTATAAAAAATTATGGTTTCAATTTGGACTAGTTATAAATAAGAATATATTTTAAATTATAATAAATTATAATTTTTCTAAATCTCATTTAAAGAAAATTGCCTTCACATAATAATAATTATTTGTATATTGCAAGAAAAATATGCTATGTTACATTAAAAAAAAAAAAAAAGGAAAAGACAAAATGAATTATTTTCAAAAGTTATTTGAAGTAATGATTTATTTTTTAAAGTTATGAGAAAGCATTAAAGATAATGCAAATATTTACACTTTCAAGATGACTTTACATATTTCCAACACTGCATGAATATGAATACGAGTATTACTTTTTAAAAACTATGTGTTTTTCTTTATCAATGTCTATACATTGAATTTGACAATATCCATTAATTAATTATTAATATAGTGCACATTTTACCTAAATATTATTTGGTATCTAAGTCAAAACAATAATTTTTGTATTATACATCTATTAAGTTATAACTTCCTGATAATAATAAAATTAGTTTGGTACTAGTTTTTGAAAATTAGACTTGTTTCTTTATGAATGTCGGTATGTTGAATTTGACATATTCTATTAACTAATTATTCATATACTATATACTTTCCCTCTATATTATTTGTACTAGCAGTACCTAAGTCAAAACAATAATTTTTGTATCATACCTTTATTTAAGTTATAACTTATTTATAGTAATAAAATTAATTTGGTTTCAATGTTATGATTACAAAGAGATTTTAGTGTATTATTAATTTTCTTTTGCTGTAAGATGGATAAAATTGTTTACAGATAGATATGTGTTGAATTTGCAGGGAAAATTGTAGAGGAGCTTGGCAATCTGGCAGAACTGGAGATACTAAATCTATCAGATAATGACTTAACAGGAAATATTCCTTCAGCTATCTTCAACCTTTCTTCTTTGACTTATATGGATCTTGCAAGAAACAATCTCAGTGGTCCAATCCCTTTGAATTTGTGGCAACGTAGACAACTTCGTACCATTTCAGTGGAAAATAATAAACTCAGAGGAAGTATACCAAGAGATATTGGGAACATGACCTCACTTAATACACTACAACTTGCCTGTAACAACTTGATAGGTAATTAATTTTCATAAACCTCTCTCAAACATTTTTAATTAATTGTTATTAATTTATTACAAATTTACTGCATTTGAGTTGCACACGAATGATGTACAGATATTATCATCTACAGAATTATCATCATTTGGTATCGACTGTTAATTTGCAGGTGAAATACCGGATGAAATTGGCAATCTTAGTAATTTACAGGTTCTTTGGCGTCAAACTAACAACCTAGAGGGTGTTGTCCCAGCTTCAATCTTCAACATTTCAACATTGGAAGTTCTTTCCCTTGGTGATAATGAACTCACAGGACTTGTTCCATCAAGCGTAGACATCGGACTTCCAAACCTAGAGAGCCTGTTGTTGGCATCTAATAATTTCAGGGGAACATTTCCCAACTCCATCGCTAATATCTCCAAGCTCACTACTCTGGAGATAGCCGACAACTCATTTTCAGGCTATATACCCAGCGCATTGGGTAATTTACGAAACCTCGAGTGGCTCAGCTTAGCTGTTAATCACCTGACATCTCCTACTCCGTATTTAAGCATTTTTTCTTCCTTGACAAGTTGCAAGCATTTAGGGTTGGTACAACTTGAAGACAATCCTCTCAACGGCATCCTTCCAAGTTCCGTAGGGAATCTTTCTTCTTCTTTGCAAATACTGTCCCTCGACAATTGTAACATTCGTGGCAGTATTCCCGAGGAAATCCGAAATTTGAAAAGCTTGATGATCTTAGGCTTGGGAAGCAATGAATTAACTGGCTCAATTCCTGTTACACTAGGGAGACTTCAGAAGCTTCAAGGTTTGTATATTGAAAATAATAAGGTAACAGGACTGATCCCAGATGTTATTTGTCGTTTGGATAGTCTGACTGTAATGTCCATGGGCCACAATAAGCTTTTTGGATCAATACCTGCATGTTTGGGTGATCTCACTTCTCTAAGAACCCTCTCTCTAGGTTCCAATGCCTTAACTTCCTTTATACCCTCAAGCCTGTGGAAGCTTAAGGATACCTTACAGTTTGACTTGTCTTCGAATTCTTTAAATGGATCTCTTCCACTGGATATTGGGAATTTGAAGGTTGCAACATCTATGGATTTGTCAAGGAATCATTTGTCCGGTTATATCCCAACCACTCTTGGAGGACTAAATAATTTACAGATTCTCTCGTTAAGAGAGAACAGATTCCGAGGCCCAATTCCTGAATCGGTGGGTGACATGAAAAGTTTGATGACCTTGGATTTGGCCGATAATAATCTCTCTGGAATTATTCCCAAGTCCATGGAAGCCCTGTTGTACCTTAATTTTCTAAATCTTTCTTATAATCAATTAGAAGGAGAAATTCCCACAAAAGGACCCTTTGGAAACTTTCCGGCTGAATCGTTTACGGGGAATCTCGCACTCTGCGGTTCTCCCAGACTACAAGTCCAAACTTGTAAAACTAAAAGTCACAGAAAATCGAGGACAAATTCTGTGATCATACGGATTGTTTTGCCACTCAGTATTGCATTAACAATACTTGTCCTCGCCCTCGTACTTGCGTTGCTAAAATACCGGAAGAGAAGGACCAAGATGCCTAATGATTCTGATACGTCACCACAAGCTACTTGGAGAAGAATTTCTTATCAAGAGCTTGATAGAGCAACAGAGAGGTTCAGTGCGAACAACCTACTCGGGACAGGGAGTTTTGGTTCTGTTTACAAGGGAAGACTTCGGGATGGGACGGAGCTTGCGGTAAAAGTATTTCACCAGGAATTTCAACGAGCACTCGAGAGTTTTGATACCGAGTGTGAAATAATAAGAAACATTCGCCATCGAAACCTTGTGAAAATCATCAGCGCTTGCTCAAATGAAGATTTTAAAGCATTGGCACTGGAGTACATGCCCCACGGGAGCCTAGAAAAGTGGTTGTATTCAGATGATTGCTTCTTGGATATTTTTCAAAGGTTGAACATCATGATAGACGTTGCATCGGCGTTGGAATATCTCCACTTTGGTTATTCAACTCCTGTAATACACTGTGACTTGAAGCCCAACAACGTATTGCTAGACCAAGAGATGATCGCACATTTGAGTGATTTTGGCATTGCAAAGATATTAGGTGAAGAAGCCTCTATGACACAGACACAGACCCTCGCCACAATTGGTTACATGGCACCAGGTTATTCCAAATTCAGTATTATATTTGTTCTTGTTAAACTTATTGTCTTCATTTCTTGTCAAAAGTTGTTGATTTATCTAACAACGAAAGAAAAGTTGATATTTGTTATTTTCAGAGTATGGGAGAGAAGGAAAAGTATCAAGGAAAGGTGATATTTACAGTTATGGTGTTATGCTGATGGAAACGTTTACAAGAAAGAAGCCGACAGACGAAATTTTCGCGGGAGAAATGAGCTTGAAGCGTTGGATCATTCACTCATTATACAGCAGGGTTGTGGAAGTTGTGGACACCAATTTGCTGCCGAGGGAGGATGAGCATTTTGTTGCTAAGGAGGAATGTTTGTCGTCTATTTTAAATTTGGCTACGGACTGCACAAGAGAGTCAGCCGAAGGAGAGGATCAACGGTAAAGAAATAGTAACTAGACTTTCGAAAATCCGAGCCAAATTGGTAGCAAAGACAGTGAGCGCTGGAGGTAGAAGGCGATCGAATTTCAATTGATTTTCTTTTCTTTCTATACATCTTTGCTTTTGTGATGGTTTCAACTAGTATTGACATATTTAAATCCTGTTCGTATATTTATATATTTTGACGTTGAGTGCTTTGAAAATATGTAAACGTAAGTGCACGTTATCATTAACAAATAATATAATAATGAAATAAATGATTTTAATTACTTATAATTATAGTATCATTCTCACAAAAATTATCTATATAAAATTCTAAATATCAAATTTAATTACTTATATTGTTATATAAATGAGTTAAAAACTAAATTTAGTAACTAATTAAACGAATTATTAAATTAAAATAAGACAAAAATGAATGTTGTGATAAAATAAAGAGATTTTTAGAACATTTAGTTTCATCTAAACCAATTCAAACTTAATTTATTATTCTTATTAGCTCAAAATAAAGCCATGGTTGATAATGAAAAATCTCATATGTACTTATTCACTTTTTTTAGGTTGATAATAAAAATATTGCTAAATTATTAACTCACCGTATTTCTGAATTCCATGCAAACAGTAAACTAAACATACAAGTATATCACAATCATACATAGATTCGATGGTATTCATCTCAAAATTGTAAATACAAAATACCTTTTTTAGGGTATCAATATACAATTAATTCATCTAATCAATGACAAATTGGCATAAAAGCATTAAAAATATGATAAATACTCAACCGTATAACAAAATTTTAATCAATTCAAATAAATAAATATCTATTCATGGTTTGGCAAAATCTTCACTCTAGAACAATTAGTTCAGTTTATGATGTACAAAGCTAAAAATAAAGAAATTGAATTTAACATCTTGAAATAATAACTTTAAAGAATAAATAATTAAACTTAGAAAAACACCCAATTGAAAGCAATAACCTTCTCTTCTCTTGCGTCTTTTTTGTTCTTATTTTCTTCCTTGATTTTCTTCTTTCTGTTGTCTCAAAATTGCCTCCAAATCGTCTCAAAGATTCCCCTTCGAATAACATAAATTTTCCTTTTATATTTAGGAAAAGATAAAAAAATTCCTAAAATATTTTTGACAGGTACCACAATCTAGCTCCATGACACTAATCCCTAATTTTGCTGGGGCCAGAGCTCTTAAAGTCTCTGCCTGTTCATCACCGATGGGGGTCATTGCCTGGAGTCGCGGCTCTAGGCTCTTTGACTACTATTCATCATTTTTTCATTTTTTCACCAAAATTTCATTCATTTAATGTCCGACTTCAAATCTTTCTCAAATGCTTGTTCTATTATTAGCTATAAAAAAATCAAATGATAAACGTGTTAATTCTTCATATGACCTCAAAATTAGTTAAATATCAAGTAAAATTTTTCAATTTAAGGATATAAAAACATCTCATCATTGAGTTCATGTATGTATAAGAGTCGAGACTTGCATAGCATTCTAAAATTATAAAAATGGCAGACGCTTATTTACTTTCTCAGTGATTTTTTATTATCATCAATTATACTAAGATGGCTATTGGAGTTACGAATTTAAATAAAAATAAGATGACCCGCTCCTGTATATAAAAAAGTAATTAATAAGGTACAAATCCTCGATGAATCCACATGGCTTATGTGAATGTATTTTTCGACTCTTTTCGACTTTCTTTGCTTTCTTTAGGGCTAACGCCTAAGGTCAACCAACTTTGGCATCAAAGATCAATGTCCCCGACAACAGCGTAAGTTTTTCCTTTCCCTTTCTCCTCATTTTTTTCATAACAAATGCTAACAAAATTGGAGAAGATAAATTGTTAAGACTTGACCAGATAACAAGAATTAAATTGTGAAGGGAATGGCCGGCCAGGAAGACAATGGATTAGGGTTCCAGGAAATGTCTGACGTCAGCATTTTTACGTCACTTTCTTCGACCGTCTCCTTGGAATTATTGTTTATTATTTATACCAGTCACTTGTTTTTCCCAAAACATTCCACATTCCTGCCTACATTCTGTAATGGATGGAAATCATTTTCTCAGTATTATCATAGTTCTCTTGGTTCATTGTAAAGAGTTTTCCTCGGTTATGGCGGCAGTAACCAAAATTATCACCCCAGACCAACATGCTCTTCTTGCCCTTAAAGCTCATGGGTATGGGAGAGGCAGAGGAGAATGTAAAGAAGCTGAGCTGTAGGAGGAAAGCAAGCTGACTTGGCTGCAGTGGCATGGAACCAAGGATGAGCTTCTGAGATGGCTGCACAGTCACCACCATATATCTTAACTCATCTGCATATACAGATCTTTGTCATCTACTTCTTAGCTTCACTTTGAATTCATGCTCGTTAAAACTTGTTATTTTATTGAAAACATTTCTCGCTCTTGGAGTTAAACTTCTGCAACCAAACCTGAATTTGATTAGTTCCTACGATCAAATAAATTGTGAATCACTGTCAGGAGTTGTCTACAGGGTAATTGACACAAGTGCAGGGTTAAAGAGTTCCTTGTAATCGTCATTTAAAAATTGAATTTTTAAATAGAAATCCTAGGCAATACAGGAATAACACATCTTCATTACTGAACATTGATACGCAGAACAAGAGCCTGTTTGGTAACCTCTCTGAGGATATGCTCAGATATCTTTCCCAACCGGCCGGCAGGACTTTATTTATTATACAACCAGCTTTC
Organism: Khaya senegalensis; assembly: GCA_032402905.1. Lineage (NCBI taxonomy): Eukaryota > Viridiplantae > Streptophyta > Magnoliopsida > Sapindales > Meliaceae > Khaya > Khaya senegalensis. The sequence goes on along the minus strand of CP135550.1, from coordinate 5,848,452 downwards.
TGGAAAAATCCCATCAAGTTTATTCGACTGCAGACAGCTTCAAGTCATATCATTGTTTGTTAATGGTTTCACTGGAAGCATTCTGAAGAGCGTTGGTTAAGAATCAGTTATAAGGAAGTTGGTTAACTGATCTTGACAGCTGGAACTAAGCTGGGAAAAACAGGTTTAACGGCCTTCTGTTAATCAAAATAACTGAATATATATACTTGGGGTAGGAATACTTAGAAGGGGGGAGTGAGAGATATTTTCTTTTGCTGGTCAAGCTTCTTGTATTCTTGGAGAAAACCGGAGGTGAAATTCGGGGATTGCAGGAGGGAAATCATATCCTGTAAGTAGCTGATATTGATTCTCTGTAATTCTTGTGACATTTGAGTTTATGAATGAAGTCAGTTGGCTGCTGTTCTGATCGTGGATGTAAGCTAGCTGAACCACGTAATTCTTCTCTTGTTCTTGAATTTCTTGATGTATTCTGTTCTTTGCTGTGATTAATGGGTGCTGCTGTATCTGATTGCTTAATTCTTTGTGAGATTTATCAGTTTAAGATTGTTAGAATTGCTGTAATCTTCAATAAACAAAAGAGGTGTTGATTACAATCTGGTTTCTGGGTTAAATTGAAAACGAAAAGAGCTATATTGCATTGAGTTTCAACACATTCCGAGAGAAATCGGGACCTTAACCATGCTCACGGGGTTATACCTTGTCTCAAACAACTTCACAGGTAAGCGCAGTTCATTGAATCTTGGATCGCTTCCTCATTAGCTGAACAATATTCCGACACTCTCCAATATGAACTGCTTTTTAAGAGGTGTATTTTGTATTCATGTGAAATCATGTGTCTCAATTAAACATATCTAAACAGAAATTTGGTTCTAGAAATGATGCAGAAGGAAGACTCTAGCTAAGAAAAGTCGGAAATAGTATGCATGGATAGATACTAGTATTCTGATATCTATTTTCTTTTTCAAAATTTTGGAGAATTTCCTTTTAATAAATGAGTGTTTCTTTTTTCATGTGTGTGAAAATAGGTTTCATATTTCCTCATGTCAAATTCGGTATGCCGTCAAATCAGAGTGAATGAAGACACTAAGCTACTAATTTGATCCTCTCTCTCTTTTTTTTTTTTTTTTTTCATATTAAAAGCATTTTCTTCTTTTTTTTTTTCTCTTCCCATGTTATTGGAGGATATTTAGAGCTTTCAGACTAATGCATGATTCTTCATGTTACCGACAGATGAAATACCAGGCGAGATTGGTAATCTACAGAGATTGTCATATCTCATATCATTAACAAGTGAGTTCGAGTTACATGATATATAACTTGGGTTCTCTTAATTAAATAGATGTATTTTGAGTTATAAAGTCCAAAAATGAACCCGTGATTGACTGTATGCCCAAAGTAGATAATATTTACTCAGTAATTGTTGGGCATGAATTATTACATATAGTATCAGAGTCAGCATGTGACCCGATGTATGTGTAGATATTCTGTTATGATCTATGATATGTCCTCTGATATATAAATATTATATCTCCTTCCTCACAATGACGTGAGATCCGCTTAGGAAACCAAGTGACAGTCGAAACTTGGCCAAATCCATCTTCTAAGTGTACAATCCTTCAATCATCTAGAATCATAATAAATTATAATAAATTTTAAACTCATTAAATATACTAGTTTTTCATATACATAAAATACATACATGCCTAAATATAATATAAAATACAATGTACTTATATACAATGCATGCACATATTTCTAATTATGAATAACCATTAGTGTCTAAAATGAATCTTAAAATTAAATAATAAAAATAAAAGAAAATTCTTAAAAGTCCTAATGACTAGAGAACCAAGTGACAACCGAAACTCGGCCAAATCTATTATCTAAGTGCACAATCTTTCAATCATCTAAAATTACAATAAATTATAATGAGTTTAAACTCAGTAAATATACTAGTTTTTCATATACATAAAATACATACATGCCTAAATATAATGTAAACTACAATATACTTATACACAATGCATGCACAGGATATGACATAGGATGCAATCATATTCGTTTTAAAAATTTTGTAACACTTAAATACTATGTAATATTCTTTCAAAATTTTCTAAAAATATCTCCCTTCAATTACTTTTTAGTAGGACTTCATATATCACTTAATACTAAATGAGCCAATGCCACCTATTGATGACATACCGTATATGGGGCAAGTGCAAGTGAAGCATATAATTTTTTAAAAAATAAAAAATACTCATACCCGAAAGCAAGAGCCACACCCTTACCTTGATTATTGGTGAGTTCTCCCACGTGCACAAATACTTATTTTCATGAATGTGAAAACCACTATATTCAGGGGCACCCCTTAGGTCTCTCCCATATTATATGGAACAATGAACAATAATAATAATACCAAACCTAAAGAAATAGCCACAATAAATAATAAAGACTTCACATAATTTATAATTGCTTATTAAGAAAGTAATGAAATTCGATATCTTAACACACAAATCTTAACTTTCATAAGTACTTTTCTTACAAAAATACTTTCTCATTACTTTAAACACAATGCATATATCCATACTTGAATGTCAATACACGTGACATAAAAGTAATCACAATAATACAATTATAAATGATTATAATCACAATAATACATATATTTATAAAACAATTATATAAATATATAATAATGTCAAAATAATGTTTTCATAAGAATTTATAACTGAAAAATACTCTTGAAAATATATTCAAATGTATACATACGTTTATTGTAATTCTCTTTTAAAAAATCTAGTATATTTACCTCTTGACGATTACAATAAAATCCAATTTAAACCTTTCAACCTATAATAAAAAATTAGCATTCATGAGACTTTTATACACTACCACAAAGCACATATAATCTCATTAGATCTCAAATTCCTTATAAAACTAAGCCTTTTTATTATCTAAACTTAATCATTTATCCTGACAACATTATACTATCTACTGAATAACCATCAATCATTGATTTTTAAAAAATACAATACATTTTTAAATGTCATAAAATTTTGCAGAGATAATGAAGACGTATAGAAAATAAGTAATTAAAGTTTTTGAGTCTAAACTCGTACTTGAACTATTTGAAATAAATTTTACTTTTAAAACATCAAATTTTGCCAAACAAAAATTGGCAATGAGTTATTTTCATTCAAAATTTTGTAACAAATCATAGACATAGAATTTTATTATGAAATTTTAATATATTAAACTAGACATAATAAGAAATCAGTATATAAAATTTTATAATTTTTCAAAATATTTTGGTTGACTAAAATAATTTCGTCATTCAATTTTTTTACAAAAATACGTAATTTTCTATAACCTAGAGTTAGATTCAAAAAATCATTAAAAATTGAAAACATAAAAATTTTTTTATCAAATAAAATTCATAATAACCCTAAAGATATCTAGTTTATTCATGTAAAACAGTTTTGACAAATTCAAAATATATAATTTTATAAAATTTACGAATTGAGCCATTATCATAATATTATTTCTGCAGAAATTTTATTTTTTCCTATCTATCTCTTCATAAATAAAAATTATCTAATTTCACAATCACAAAAATTTAACTCTGGCACCATAATTTGATTATAAGTTTCAATCATTATATTTTATAAAACTTAATAACAAAATTACTTTTTTACTAATAATAAATCATTAATCCAAAAAATCGATATAAAATAAGAAAAAGAAAATTTACTATTTCTTTCTTCCAAAATAAGTTAAAACCCTAAACACAAATAAACCCTTCTATTTATACTAGAATAATTTGTTAATTCAATCTCTAATTTAACTCTTTTTATCTATTTGACTCCAAACTTATAATTTATTTTTAAAATGTTCAATTATTTTTCATATAAGACATATATCCCCAAAAACATCACTTATTATCTATATATAAATATATAACATATATTAAAGGAAAATAGGGTGTTACAGGGGCTACAAGTATTAGACTTATCAACCAACAGCCTAACCGGTCTCATTCCCTGTTTAATTTTCAATATCTCCACGCCGAGTTTCCTGTCACTAGTTGCTAATAATCTCTCAGGCGCTCTCCCGTCAAGCTTAGGCCTTTCACTTCCAAATCTTCAGCAACTTTACCTCGGAGGAAATGGACAGACTGGACCTATTCCTAGCTCTATCGCCAATGCTTCTACACCCATTCTCATTGACATTCTCTTTGACTCTTTCTCAGGTTTAATTCCTGACACGCTTTGTAATTTAAGATTCCTCCAATGGCTCAATCTGGGAGTAAATAATTTGACAGCTAAATCTTCTAGCTCTGAACTTAGCTTTCTCGCTTCTTTGACAAATTGCAAGGACTTGAGAAAATTGGTTGTTTCAGCAAATCCCCTGAATGGTGTCCTGCCAATTTCAATAGGAAATCTCTCAACCTCTATGGAGGAATTTTCCTTGGCTGATTGCGATATTAAGGGAGGCATCCCTTCTGAAATTGGTAACTTAGGCAACCTGACAAGTCTTGCGCCTGGAGAAGAATGAACGAACAGGATCCATTCCAAATACAATTGGAAGATTGCAGAAGCTACAGGGTTTGTACCATCAGGATAACGAATTACAAGTATTTGTGAGTTGAAGAGCTTAAATGAATTTTACTTGGATGGAAATATACCAAATGGGTCATTACCACAATTCCCTCATCCTTCTGGAGCCTTCAAGACATATTGCAAGTAAACTTGTCATATCAAATTCTCTAAATGGATCAGTGTCCACAGAAATTGGGAATTTAAAGGTCGTGACGAAAGTAGATTTATCAAGAAATGAGTTATCAGGTGATATCCCAAGCCCAATTGGAGATCTAAAGAATCTACAGAATCTCTCCTTGGCAGATAACGGGTTTCAAGGCTCAATTCCTGATTCATTCCGTGGCTTGACTAGCATGGAATTCTTGGATCTGTCCAGTAATAATATATCTGCAGGAGTTCCTAATTCCTCGAAAGCACTCTCGTTGCTCAAGTATTTGAATTTGTCATTCAATGAACTGCAAGGACAAGTTCCTCAGGGAGGACCGTTTGTAAACTTTTCATCTCAATCAATCATGGGAAACAGGTGATTATTGTTGCTGATTGGTTGTACTGGCGGTAAAGAAGAAGAAATCAATTTGACTTCTTTGTGCAGGCCGACTTTAAAATCAATTCAATTGGACAAAATGGGCGGGCTGCAATTGAGATTAAGACGGCAATAACATGGAGAAGAATTCCATACCATGAACTTCTGCGAGCAACAAATAGATACAGCGAAAGCAATCTACTTGGAAAAGGAGGTTTTGGTTCAGTTTGCAAGGGATCACTTCCAGATGGAATGCAGGTGGCAGTAAAAGTTTTTTGTAGGATGTAATTCAAAATTTCAGAATTATTGCTGAGTTTATTGGCGCTGAGCTGTATTAGTTGTAACATAAATAGAAGCATGAGCTGAGAGAAAAAGACACGGGTTGAAGAGGAAAAACAGAGAAGGAAAAACTGGAAAAGAAAGAACAAGTGAGTTCTGTGAGAGGGAAGTTCAATTGTTTCTTGTAATTTTTCAGTTGAATAAAGAACTCAAGTCTTGTTTTTCTGGGATTATCTTTCTGTTCTTGTGCTGAATTTCTTGTTTTTGCATTACGTTAAATTCTTCATATTGGGTGTATTGTTGGTTGAGTAAAATCACTGTATTGAGGAAGAAATTAAGTTTTTCCAGTTGCTGGAAATTGAAGAACTCTCTTGCACACCAGGTATTTGTAAAATTGATTCTCGCAGGTTGTGATCAATTAAAATTGCAACATTTTTCACCTTGTACTCGAAGGACCTCGATGCTGAATGCTAAGCACTGAGAAATATTCGTCTGTTCAAGTACTCATTTCAAAGCATTGGTACCGGAATACATGCCAACTGGGAGCTTGGAGAAGTTGTTGTACGATAACAACTACTCTTTCGACATTCTACAAAGATTGAATGTGGTGATAGACGTTGCATCAGCATTGGATTATCTCCATTACGGCTATTCCACTCCTGTTATTCACTGTGATATAAAACCCAGCAACATATTGCTAGATGAAAGTATGGTAGCAATTTGAGTGATTTTGGCACAGCAAAGCTCTCAGGTGAAGAAACATCTATGACTCAAACGCGGACCCTTGCCACAATCGGTTACATGGCACCAGGTTATTCCAAATTCAATACTCTGTTCATTCTTAAATTTTCCACAATTCATTTTCTTGCTAAAAGGGTATTGATTTGTCTAACAACGAAACTGATTCCATTTACAGAGTACGGAAGAGAAGGCAAAGTATCAAAGAATGGAGATGTTTACAGCTGCGGTATTATACTGATGGAAACTTTTACGAAGAAGAAGCCCACAGACGAAATGTTTGCTGGAGAAATGAGCTTGAAGAGCTGGGTTAGCCAGTCCTTGCACAGTAAAATTATTCATGTTGTGGACTCCAACTTACTGAGAAAATAGGGTGAGCATTTTCCGGCAAAGGAGCAATGCGTGTCATCTATCTTAAGTTTGGCTATGTTGTGTACAAGAGAGTCACCTGAGAAGAGGATCAGCATAGAAGATGCATTAACCAGACTCCTGAAAATCAGAGACACATTGCAAATGGATATTGAAAATGCTGATGATTAAGCGTGTTGAATTTAATTTTATTTTCTTTTATTCTGATTGATTATAACTAAAAACCCATGGGGAGAGCGGCCTCATAATGTTGAAATAAAGCAGATTTCTTGTTTACATACATCGAGCTTCTAGTTCTACCTCCGTCTTCCTCTGCGTTGGCCTTGTATTATTCTCTCTTGAACATACATGGTCTAATCCCAGCTTCAATCTTTAACATCTCAACAATGACAGGATGGGCTGAAGGTAGAAGACTATCAAATTTAAATTGTTTTTGTTTTCTTTCCATACATCTTGCTTTCGTGAGAGATGGTCCTTCACATACAGTTGTTGCTGTCTCTGTTTTCCTCCGCTCTGGCCTTCGTTGCTATCATCTTGATTTTGATCAAAATTAAATGGGCTGGGCCTATGTTGAGTAGTTGAAATCTGAACCCAATTTCAAGCCATTGTTTCATCGATCCCAATAGTGAAATGAGAGGCACCGAGGTCCTTTTAATTTGTTCATACCAAGCCATGTGATATTTATTTATTACATAATAAATTTTTATAATAATTTATCACTCATTTTATTATACAATCGATGAATATCACACTACACCATTAAAAAAAATGTAACATTACTCTAAAACTTAATCTCTTTATTTTTTTTAATTTAATTTTAATAATCAATTAAGGGTATGGAGTTTAAACTAATGTTGTTTTGCTTTTATTGATCATAAACTGAAATTCATGTGAAGAGCACCCCTTAGAATGCTTTCATGGGTGATGGTTCCTCTTCATTTATTTCTGGCTTCTGTCTCTGTTTTCCCCTGCTTTAGCCTTATATTAATCTGCCTATGAAGAGTATACCAGCGCCCTTAACAGTTGTGATTTTTATTAGTATTTCACTGTTCACCTCTCTTCCCCAATAGCAGTGATAAGTCTTTTATGTTAATAGACTCAATACTAACCCTAAAACCTTGATCAAAAAGTGTAGTGAACATTTAAAGAATTAACGACACATTTATAAGTACGTATTGAATTGTATTATTTCAAATGTTAGATTGTAATGGATTATAATGAAATAGAATGGATAAAATTTAACACAATATCATATTTGGTGTTGGATTGGATTAGTTATTATTATATTAATTTATTAAAAATAATATTATATTATATTTTATAATAATAATATATTTTATTATATTTGTATAGACCAGACTTGACTTGTTTATTACTTATATTGAGTAAAAATTATGTCCTACTAAAAAAAATTATTTACCTAAAGTTTTTTTAGAAAATTTTCCAAAAGTTTACGATGCAAGAGAAATTCTAATGCAAAGATTCTTCTTTTTTCCTCCCACTTTCCTTCAAATTACTAAGTCTTCTCAATTATTTGCTTAATGGTATGAATTAGTCTTTGTAAATTATTTCTTTCTCTGTATCCTTTTAACTTTCTCAGCCAGCTTTAAGTTAAAATATTCCACAATGATGGAGGAAGAAAGAAAGAAAAAAATAGGCAGCTGAGCTTGTGTTTGCATTATTTATACCAATGTCTTGTGCCCTTTGTAGTCACCAACGAATTCCACACTTCAACCAACATCCCATTATGGAGAGACGAATTCCATTTCCCTCTGTCATCATTATTTTCTCACTTCATCTTTTGATGCTTTCCTCAGTCATAGCAAGAGTAACCAACAATATTACCGCAGACCAAGATGCTCTTCTTGCCCTGAAAGCTCATATTACACTTGATCCCAACAATTTATTGGCCGACAATTGGTCCACAAGTACCTCTGTCTGTGACTGGATCGGCGTCACTTGCGGTGTCCACCACCACAGAGTCACAGCCTTGAATATTTCCTACTTCGGTTTCACAGGCACCATTCCTCCTCAACTGGGAAATCTCGCTTTCCTCTCTGTGTTAGCAATCGGAAACAACAATTTTCATGGCTCTCTGCCGGACGAATTAGCTCAATTGCGTCGACTGAAGAACATTAATTTCAGTTTCAATAACTTCAGCGTAGAAATTCCGTCATGGTTTTGGTCCTTACCAAAACTTGAGCGTTTGGATTTGACCGGAAACAAATTTGTAGGAACTGTTCCTGAAAGCGTAGGCAACATATCTTCCATGCAACAACTTCATCTTGCCGCTAACCAGCTTTCGGGTTCCATACCTTCCTCTATCTTCAACATAACTTCATTGGAATTACTTGATCTCGGTGATAACCACCTCGGGGGTTCCTTCCCTTCCCTCGGACGCAGCATTCCTTCATTACTTGGGATTGATTTTGGTGATAATTACAGAATATCTGGTGTAGTCCGGGAAAATATTTTCGATCATCTTCCAAATTTGGAATTTTTTTCAGTGTCTGGAAACATGTTTGAAGGGAAAGTCCCAACCACTTTATCAAAGTGCCAACAGCTGAGATATTTGTCCTTGTCAATTAATCAATTCACCGGGGCCATTCCGAGAGAAATCGGGAACTTGACTAAGCTTATACAGTTATTTCTTGGTAATAACAAACTCCAAGGTATGTTTACTTTAATTCTTGATGTTTATCTCTGTTTACGTAAAACTTGCCTTGAGGTCTTCTAAAGGCTTAAACAAGCTCTTCTTAAGGCCAGAAACCCACTAGCAATTTTGTTCTGTAATTTCAATTCATTGAATCAGCATTTAATCAATAAAGGTTGTGTCCCAACAACTAAGGATGCAAAAAGGGCAGCAGAAATAAAAGCCAATAACCTCTATACTTGATAGGTTTTTAAATTTGAGTTTTCTTTCTTTCGTTTATTTGCACGGTTTTCTTTTAAAGAAAATTTTAAGTGAAACGATTACTGATATAGTAAGAATATGCAATAAGTGAAATAAGAGAAATACTTTTATTAGTGGTAAATAAATTTTTTTCACCATATTAATTAAATGATGAAATTTTATATTGATTTTTTTCGCTTACTATTAATGAAAGTTTTTCTTTCAATTGGACAATCTTATCATATTAAAAATGTTGACCTGGTAAGACCGTCCTGTCTAAAACTCTCTCTTTCTTTTATCCATATTTTATTTTATCAAGAAAATGACTTTTAGTAATTCTTAATTGTTATTAAAATAAAATCTTTCTATACTAATTCTCCATAGAATTATAAAAAATTATGGTTTCAATTTGGACTAGTTATAAATAAGAATATATTTTAAATTATAATAAATTATAATTTTTCTAAATCTCATTTAAAGAAAATTGCCTTCACATAATAATAATTATTTGTATATTGCAAGAAAAATATGCTATGTTACATTAAAAAAAAAAAAAAAGGAAAAGACAAAATGAATTATTTTCAAAAGTTATTTGAAGTAATGATTTATTTTTTAAAGTTATGAGAAAGCATTAAAGATAATGCAAATATTTACACTTTCAAGATGACTTTACATATTTCCAACACTGCATGAATATGAATACGAGTATTACTTTTTAAAAACTATGTGTTTTTCTTTATCAATGTCTATACATTGAATTTGACAATATCCATTAATTAATTATTAATATAGTGCACATTTTACCTAAATATTATTTGGTATCTAAGTCAAAACAATAATTTTTGTATTATACATCTATTAAGTTATAACTTCCTGATAATAATAAAATTAGTTTGGTACTAGTTTTTGAAAATTAGACTTGTTTCTTTATGAATGTCGGTATGTTGAATTTGACATATTCTATTAACTAATTATTCATATACTATATACTTTCCCTCTATATTATTTGTACTAGCAGTACCTAAGTCAAAACAATAATTTTTGTATCATACCTTTATTTAAGTTATAACTTATTTATAGTAATAAAATTAATTTGGTTTCAATGTTATGATTACAAAGAGATTTTAGTGTATTATTAATTTTCTTTTGCTGTAAGATGGATAAAATTGTTTACAGATAGATATGTGTTGAATTTGCAGGGAAAATTGTAGAGGAGCTTGGCAATCTGGCAGAACTGGAGATACTAAATCTATCAGATAATGACTTAACAGGAAATATTCCTTCAGCTATCTTCAACCTTTCTTCTTTGACTTATATGGATCTTGCAAGAAACAATCTCAGTGGTCCAATCCCTTTGAATTTGTGGCAACGTAGACAACTTCGTACCATTTCAGTGGAAAATAATAAACTCAGAGGAAGTATACCAAGAGATATTGGGAACATGACCTCACTTAATACACTACAACTTGCCTGTAACAACTTGATAGGTAATTAATTTTCATAAACCTCTCTCAAACATTTTTAATTAATTGTTATTAATTTATTACAAATTTACTGCATTTGAGTTGCACACGAATGATGTACAGATATTATCATCTACAGAATTATCATCATTTGGTATCGACTGTTAATTTGCAGGTGAAATACCGGATGAAATTGGCAATCTTAGTAATTTACAGGTTCTTTGGCGTCAAACTAACAACCTAGAGGGTGTTGTCCCAGCTTCAATCTTCAACATTTCAACATTGGAAGTTCTTTCCCTTGGTGATAATGAACTCACAGGACTTGTTCCATCAAGCGTAGACATCGGACTTCCAAACCTAGAGAGCCTGTTGTTGGCATCTAATAATTTCAGGGGAACATTTCCCAACTCCATCGCTAATATCTCCAAGCTCACTACTCTGGAGATAGCCGACAACTCATTTTCAGGCTATATACCCAGCGCATTGGGTAATTTACGAAACCTCGAGTGGCTCAGCTTAGCTGTTAATCACCTGACATCTCCTACTCCGTATTTAAGCATTTTTTCTTCCTTGACAAGTTGCAAGCATTTAGGGTTGGTACAACTTGAAGACAATCCTCTCAACGGCATCCTTCCAAGTTCCGTAGGGAATCTTTCTTCTTCTTTGCAAATACTGTCCCTCGACAATTGTAACATTCGTGGCAGTATTCCCGAGGAAATCCGAAATTTGAAAAGCTTGATGATCTTAGGCTTGGGAAGCAATGAATTAACTGGCTCAATTCCTGTTACACTAGGGAGACTTCAGAAGCTTCAAGGTTTGTATATTGAAAATAATAAGGTAACAGGACTGATCCCAGATGTTATTTGTCGTTTGGATAGTCTGACTGTAATGTCCATGGGCCACAATAAGCTTTTTGGATCAATACCTGCATGTTTGGGTGATCTCACTTCTCTAAGAACCCTCTCTCTAGGTTCCAATGCCTTAACTTCCTTTATACCCTCAAGCCTGTGGAAGCTTAAGGATACCTTACAGTTTGACTTGTCTTCGAATTCTTTAAATGGATCTCTTCCACTGGATATTGGGAATTTGAAGGTTGCAACATCTATGGATTTGTCAAGGAATCATTTGTCCGGTTATATCCCAACCACTCTTGGAGGACTAAATAATTTACAGATTCTCTCGTTAAGAGAGAACAGATTCCGAGGCCCAATTCCTGAATCGGTGGGTGACATGAAAAGTTTGATGACCTTGGATTTGGCCGATAATAATCTCTCTGGAATTATTCCCAAGTCCATGGAAGCCCTGTTGTACCTTAATTTTCTAAATCTTTCTTATAATCAATTAGAAGGAGAAATTCCCACAAAAGGACCCTTTGGAAACTTTCCGGCTGAATCGTTTACGGGGAATCTCGCACTCTGCGGTTCTCCCAGACTACAAGTCCAAACTTGTAAAACTAAAAGTCACAGAAAATCGAGGACAAATTCTGTGATCATACGGATTGTTTTGCCACTCAGTATTGCATTAACAATACTTGTCCTCGCCCTCGTACTTGCGTTGCTAAAATACCGGAAGAGAAGGACCAAGATGCCTAATGATTCTGATACGTCACCACAAGCTACTTGGAGAAGAATTTCTTATCAAGAGCTTGATAGAGCAACAGAGAGGTTCAGTGCGAACAACCTACTCGGGACAGGGAGTTTTGGTTCTGTTTACAAGGGAAGACTTCGGGATGGGACGGAGCTTGCGGTAAAAGTATTTCACCAGGAATTTCAACGAGCACTCGAGAGTTTTGATACCGAGTGTGAAATAATAAGAAACATTCGCCATCGAAACCTTGTGAAAATCATCAGCGCTTGCTCAAATGAAGATTTTAAAGCATTGGCACTGGAGTACATGCCCCACGGGAGCCTAGAAAAGTGGTTGTATTCAGATGATTGCTTCTTGGATATTTTTCAAAGGTTGAACATCATGATAGACGTTGCATCGGCGTTGGAATATCTCCACTTTGGTTATTCAACTCCTGTAATACACTGTGACTTGAAGCCCAACAACGTATTGCTAGACCAAGAGATGATCGCACATTTGAGTGATTTTGGCATTGCAAAGATATTAGGTGAAGAAGCCTCTATGACACAGACACAGACCCTCGCCACAATTGGTTACATGGCACCAGGTTATTCCAAATTCAGTATTATATTTGTTCTTGTTAAACTTATTGTCTTCATTTCTTGTCAAAAGTTGTTGATTTATCTAACAACGAAAGAAAAGTTGATATTTGTTATTTTCAGAGTATGGGAGAGAAGGAAAAGTATCAAGGAAAGGTGATATTTACAGTTATGGTGTTATGCTGATGGAAACGTTTACAAGAAAGAAGCCGACAGACGAAATTTTCGCGGGAGAAATGAGCTTGAAGCGTTGGATCATTCACTCATTATACAGCAGGGTTGTGGAAGTTGTGGACACCAATTTGCTGCCGAGGGAGGATGAGCATTTTGTTGCTAAGGAGGAATGTTTGTCGTCTATTTTAAATTTGGCTACGGACTGCACAAGAGAGTCAGCCGAAGGAGAGGATCAACGGTAAAGAAATAGTAACTAGACTTTCGAAAATCCGAGCCAAATTGGTAGCAAAGACAGTGAGCGCTGGAGGTAGAAGGCGATCGAATTTCAATTGATTTTCTTTTCTTTCTATACATCTTTGCTTTTGTGATGGTTTCAACTAGTATTGACATATTTAAATCCTGTTCGTATATTTATATATTTTGACGTTGAGTGCTTTGAAAATATGTAAACGTAAGTGCACGTTATCATTAACAAATAATATAATAATGAAATAAATGATTTTAATTACTTATAATTATAGTATCATTCTCACAAAAATTATCTATATAAAATTCTAAATATCAAATTTAATTACTTATATTGTTATATAAATGAGTTAAAAACTAAATTTAGTAACTAATTAAACGAATTATTAAATTAAAATAAGACAAAAATGAATGTTGTGATAAAATAAAGAGATTTTTAGAACATTTAGTTTCATCTAAACCAATTCAAACTTAATTTATTATTCTTATTAGCTCAAAATAAAGCCATGGTTGATAATGAAAAATCTCATATGTACTTATTCACTTTTTTTAGGTTGATAATAAAAATATTGCTAAATTATTAACTCACCGTATTTCTGAATTCCATGCAAACAGTAAACTAAACATACAAGTATATCACAATCATACATAGATTCGATGGTATTCATCTCAAAATTGTAAATACAAAATACCTTTTTTAGGGTATCAATATACAATTAATTCATCTAATCAATGACAAATTGGCATAAAAGCATTAAAAATATGATAAATACTCAACCGTATAACAAAATTTTAATCAATTCAAATAAATAAATATCTATTCATGGTTTGGCAAAATCTTCACTCTAGAACAATTAGTTCAGTTTATGATGTACAAAGCTAAAAATAAAGAAATTGAATTTAACATCTTGAAATAATAACTTTAAAGAATAAATAATTAAACTTAGAAAAACACCCAATTGAAAGCAATAACCTTCTCTTCTCTTGCGTCTTTTTTGTTCTTATTTTCTTCCTTGATTTTCTTCTTTCTGTTGTCTCAAAATTGCCTCCAAATCGTCTCAAAGATTCCCCTTCGAATAACATAAATTTTCCTTTTATATTTAGGAAAAGATAAAAAAATTCCTAAAATATTTTTGACAGGTACCACAATCTAGCTCCATGACACTAATCCCTAATTTTGCTGGGGCCAGAGCTCTTAAAGTCTCTGCCTGTTCATCACCGATGGGGGTCATTGCCTGGAGTCGCGGCTCTAGGCTCTTTGACTACTATTCATCATTTTTTCATTTTTTCACCAAAATTTCATTCATTTAATGTCCGACTTCAAATCTTTCTCAAATGCTTGTTCTATTATTAGCTATAAAAAAATCAAATGATAAACGTGTTAATTCTTCATATGACCTCAAAATTAGTTAAATATCAAGTAAAATTTTTCAATTTAAGGATATAAAAACATCTCATCATTGAGTTCATGTATGTATAAGAGTCGAGACTTGCATAGCATTCTAAAATTATAAAAATGGCAGACGCTTATTTACTTTCTCAGTGATTTTTTATTATCATCAATTATACTAAGATGGCTATTGGAGTTACGAATTTAAATAAAAATAAGATGACCCGCTCCTGTATATAAAAAAGTAATTAATAAGGTACAAATCCTCGATGAATCCACATGGCTTATGTGAATGTATTTTTCGACTCTTTTCGACTTTCTTTGCTTTCTTTAGGGCTAACGCCTAAGGTCAACCAACTTTGGCATCAAAGATCAATGTCCCCGACAACAGCGTAAGTTTTTCCTTTCCCTTTCTCCTCATTTTTTTCATAACAAATGCTAACAAAATTGGAGAAGATAAATTGTTAAGACTTGACCAGATAACAAGAATTAAATTGTGAAGGGAATGGCCGGCCAGGAAGACAATGGATTAGGGTTCCAGGAAATGTCTGACGTCAGCATTTTTACGTCACTTTCTTCGACCGTCTCCTTGGAATTATTGTTTATTATTTATACCAGTCACTTGTTTTTCCCAAAACATTCCACATTCCTGCCTACATTCTGTAATGGATGGAAATCATTTTCTCAGTATTATCATAGTTCTCTTGGTTCATTGTAAAGAGTTTTCCTCGGTTATGGCGGCAGTAACCAAAATTATCACCCCAGACCAACATGCTCTTCTTGCCCTTAAAGCTCATGGGTATGGGAGAGGCAGAGGAGAATGTAAAGAAGCTGAGCTGTAGGAGGAAAGCAAGCTGACTTGGCTGCAGTGGCATGGAACCAAGGATGAGCTTCTGAGATGGCTGCACAGTCACCACCATATATCTTAACTCATCTGCATATACAGATCTTTGTCATCTACTTCTTAGCTTCACTTTGAATTCATGCTCGTTAAAACTTGTTATTTTATTGAAAACATTTCTCGCTCTTGGAGTTAAACTTCTGCAACCAAACCTGAATTTGATTAGTTCCTACGATCAAATAAATTGTGAATCACTGTCAGGAGTTGTCTACAGGGTAATTGACACAAGTGCAGGGTTAAAGAGTTCCTTGTAATCGTCATTTAAAAATTGAATTTTTAAATAGAAATCCTAGGCAATACAGGAATAACACATCTTCATTACTGAACATTGATACGCAGAACAAGAGCCTGTTTGGTAACCTCTCTGAGGATATGCTCAGATATCTTTCCCAACCGGCCGGCAGGACTTTATTTATTATACAACCAGCTTTCTGGAAAAATCCCATCAAGTTTATTCGACTGCAGACAGCTTCAAGTCATATCATTGTTTGTTAATGGTTTCACTGGAAGCATTCTGAAGAGCGTTGGTTAAGAATCAGTTATAAGGAAGTTGGTTAACTGATCTTGACAGCTGGAACTAAGCTGGGAAAAACAGGTTTAACGGCCTTCTGTTAATCAAAATAACTGAATATATATACTTGGGGTAGGAATACTTAGAAGGGGGGAGTGAGAGATATTTTCTTTTGCTGGTCAAGCTTCTTGTATTCTTGGAGAAAACCGGAGGTGAAATTCGGGGATTGCAGGAGGGAAATCATATCCTGTAAGTAGCTGATATTGATTCTCTGTAATTCTTGTGACATTTGAGTTTATGAATGAAGTCAGTTGGCTGCTGTTCTGATCGTGGATGTAAGCTAGCTGAACCACGTAATTCTTCTCTTGTTCTTGAATTTCTTGATGTATTCTGTTCTTTGCTGTGATTAATGGGTGCTGCTGTATCTGATTGCTTAATTCTTTGTGAGATTTATCAGTTTAAGATTGTTAGAATTGCTGTAATCTTCAATAAACAAAAGAGGTGTTGATTACAATCTGGTTTCTGGGTTAAATTGAAAACGAAAAGAGCTATATTGCATTGAGTTTCAACACATTCCGAGAGAAATCGGGACCTTAACCATGCTCACGGGGTTATACCTTGTCTCAAACAACTTCACAGGTAAGCGCAGTTCATTGAATCTTGGATCGCTTCCTCATTAGCTGAACAATATTCCGACACTCTCCAATATGAACTGCTTTTTAAGAGGTGTATTTTGTATTCATGTGAAATCATGTGTCTCAATTAAACATATCTAAACAGAAATTTGGTTCTAGAAATGATGCAGAAGGAAGACTCTAGCTAAGAAAAGTCGGAAATAGTATGCATGGATAGATACTAGTATTCTGATATCTATTTTCTTTTTCAAAATTTTGGAGAATTTCCTTTTAATAAATGAGTGTTTCTTTTTTCATGTGTGTGAAAATAGGTTTCATATTTCCTCATGTCAAATTCGGTATGCCGTCAAATCAGAGTGAATGAAGACACTAAGCTACTAATTTGATCCTCTCTCTCTTTTTTTTTTTTTTTTTTCATATTAAAAGCATTTTCTTCTTTTTTTTTTTCTCTTCCCATGTTATTGGAGGATATTTAGAGCTTTCAGACTAATGCATGATTCTTCATGTTACCGACAGATGAAATACCAGGCGAGATTGGTAATCTACAGAGATTGTCATATCTCATATCATTAACAAGTGAGTTCGAGTTACATGATATATAACTTGGGTTCTCTTAATTAAATAGATGTATTTTGAGTTATAAAGTCCAAAAATGAACCCGTGATTGACTGTATGCCCAAAGTAGATAATATTTACTCAGTAATTGTTGGGCATGAATTATTACATATAGTATCAGAGTCAGCATGTGACCCGATGTATGTGTAGATATTCTGTTATGATCTATGATATGTCCTCTGATATATAAATATTATATCTCCTTCCTCACAATGACGTGAGATCCGCTTAGGAAACCAAGTGACAGTCGAAACTTGGCCAAATCCATCTTCTAAGTGTACAATCCTTCAATCATCTAGAATCATAATAAATTATAATAAATTTTAAACTCATTAAATATACTAGTTTTTCATATACATAAAATACATACATGCCTAAATATAATATAAAATACAATGTACTTATATACAATGCATGCACATATTTCTAATTATGAATAACCATTAGTGTCTAAAATGAATCTTAAAATTAAATAATAAAAATAAAAGAAAATTCTTAAAAGTCCTAATGACTAGAGAACCAAGTGACAACCGAAACTCGGCCAAATCTATTATCTAAGTGCACAATCTTTCAATCATCTAAAATTACAATAAATTATAATGAGTTTAAACTCAGTAAATATACTAGTTTTTCATATACATAAAATACATACATGCCTAAATATAATGTAAACTACAATATACTTATACACAATGCATGCACAGGATATGACATAGGATGCAATCATATTCGTTTTAAAAATTTTGTAACACTTAAATACTATGTAATATTCTTTCAAAATTTTCTAAAAATATCTCCCTTCAATTACTTTTTAGTAGGACTTCATATATCACTTAATACTAAATGAGCCAATGCCACCTATTGATGACATACCGTATATGGGGCAAGTGCAAGTGAAGCATATAATTTTTTAAAAAATAAAAAATACTCATACCCGAAAGCAAGAGCCACACCCTTACCTTGATTATTGGTGAGTTCTCCCACGTGCACAAATACTTATTTTCATGAATGTGAAAACCACTATATTCAGGGGCACCCCTTAGGTCTCTCCCATATTATATGGAACAATGAACAATAATAATAATACCAAACCTAAAGAAATAGCCACAATAAATAATAAAGACTTCACATAATTTATAATTGCTTATTAAGAAAGTAATGAAATTCGATATCTTAACACACAAATCTTAACTTTCATAAGTACTTTTCTTACAAAAATACTTTCTCATTACTTTAAACACAATGCATATATCCATACTTGAATGTCAATACACGTGACATAAAAGTAATCACAATAATACAATTATAAATGATTATAATCACAATAATACATATATTTATAAAACAATTATATAAATATATAATAATGTCAAAATAATGTTTTCATAAGAATTTATAACTGAAAAATACTCTTGAAAATATATTCAAATGTATACATACGTTTATTGTAATTCTCTTTTAAAAAATCTAGTATATTTACCTCTTGACGATTACAATAAAATCCAATTTAAACCTTTCAACCTATAATAAAAAATTAGCATTCATGAGACTTTTATACACTACCACAAAGCACATATAATCTCATTAGATCTCAAATTCCTTATAAAACTAAGCCTTTTTATTATCTAAACTTAATCATTTATCCTGACAACATTATACTATCTACTGAATAACCATCAATCATTGATTTTTAAAAAATACAATACATTTTTAAATGTCATAAAATTTTGCAGAGATAATGAAGACGTATAGAAAATAAGTAATTAAAGTTTTTGAGTCTAAACTCGTACTTGAACTATTTGAAATAAATTTTACTTTTAAAACATCAAATTTTGCCAAACAAAAATTGGCAATGAGTTATTTTCATTCAAAATTTTGTAACAAATCATAGACATAGAATTTTATTATGAAATTTTAATATATTAAACTAGACATAATAAGAAATCAGTATATAAAATTTTATAATTTTTCAAAATATTTTGGTTGACTAAAATAATTTCGTCATTCAATTTTTTTACAAAAATACGTAATTTTCTATAACCTAGAGTTAGATTCAAAAAATCATTAAAAATTGAAAACATAAAAATTTTTTTATCAAATAAAATTCATAATAACCCTAAAGATATCTAGTTTATTCATGTAAAACAGTTTTGACAAATTCAAAATATATAATTTTATAAAATTTACGAATTGAGCCATTATCATAATATTATTTCTGCAGAAATTTTATTTTTTCCTATCTATCTCTTCATAAATAAAAATTATCTAATTTCACAATCACAAAAATTTAACTCTGGCACCATAATTTGATTATAAGTTTCAATCATTATATTTTATAAAACTTAATAACAAAATTACTTTTTTACTAATAATAAATCATTAATCCAAAAAATCGATATAAAATAAGAAAAAGAAAATTTACTATTTCTTTCTTCCAAAATAAGTTAAAACCCTAAACACAAATAAACCCTTCTATTTATACTAGAATAATTTGTTAATTCAATCTCTAATTTAACTCTTTTTATCTATTTGACTCCAAACTTATAATTTATTTTTAAAATGTTCAATTATTTTTCATATAAGACATATATCCCCAAAAACATCACTTATTATCTATATATAAATATATAACATATATTAAAGGAAAATAGGGTGTTACAGGGGCTACAAGTATTAGACTTATCAACCAACAGCCTAACCGGTCTCATTCCCTGTTTAATTTTCAATATCTCCACGCCGAGTTTCCTGTCACTAGTTGCTAATAATCTCTCAGGCGCTCTCCCGTCAAGCTTAGGCCTTTCACTTCCAAATCTTCAGCAACTTTACCTCGGAGGAAATGGACAGACTGGACCTATTCCTAGCTCTATCGCCAATGCTTCTACACCCATTCTCATTGACATTCTCTTTGACTCTTTCTCAGGTTTAATTCCTGACACGCTTTGTAATTTAAGATTCCTCCAATGGCTCAATCTGGGAGTAAATAATTTGACAGCTAAATCTTCTAGCTCTGAACTTAGCTTTCTCGCTTCTTTGACAAATTGCAAGGACTTGAGAAAATTGGTTGTTTCAGCAAATCCCCTGAATGGTGTCCTGCCAATTTCAATAGGAAATCTCTCAACCTCTATGGAGGAATTTTCCTTGGCTGATTGCGATATTAAGGGAGGCATCCCTTCTGAAATTGGTAACTTAGGCAACCTGACAAGTCTTGCGCCTGGAGAAGAATGAACGAACAGGATCCATTCCAAATACAATTGGAAGATTGCAGAAGCTACAGGGTTTGTACCATCAGGATAACGAATTACAAGTATTTGTGAGTTGAAGAGCTTAAATGAATTTTACTTGGATGGAAATATACCAAATGGGTCATTACCACAATTCCCTCATCCTTCTGGAGCCTTCAAGACATATTGCAAGTAAACTTGTCATATCAAATTCTCTAAATGGATCAGTGTCCACAGAAATTGGGAATTTAAAGGTCGTGACGAAAGTAGATTTATCAAGAAATGAGTTATCAGGTGATATCCCAAGCCCAATTGGAGATCTAAAGAATCTACAGAATCTCTCCTTGGCAGATAACGGGTTTCAAGGCTCAATTCCTGATTCATTCCGTGGCTTGACTAGCATGGAATTCTTGGATCTGTCCAGTAATAATATATCTGCAGGAGTTCCTAATTCCTCGAAAGCACTCTCGTTGCTCAAGTATTTGAATTTGTCATTCAATGAACTGCAAGGACAAGTTCCTCAGGGAGGACCGTTTGTAAACTTTTCATCTCAATCAATCATGGGAAACAGGTGATTATTGTTGCTGATTGGTTGTACTGGCGGTAAAGAAGAAGAAATCAATTTGACTTCTTTGTGCAGGCCGACTTTAAAATCAATTCAATTGGACAAAATGGGCGGGCTGCAATTGAGATTAAGACGGCAATAACATGGAGAAGAATTCCATACCATGAACTTCTGCGAGCAACAAATAGATACAGCGAAAGCAATCTACTTGGAAAAGGAGGTTTTGGTTCAGTTTGCAAGGGATCACTTCCAGATGGAATGCAGGTGGCAGTAAAAGTTTTTTGTAGGATGTAATTCAAAATTTCAGAATTATTGCTGAGT
Source organism: Khaya senegalensis (assembly GCA_032402905.1). Taxonomy (NCBI): domain Eukaryota; kingdom Viridiplantae; phylum Streptophyta; class Magnoliopsida; order Sapindales; family Meliaceae; genus Khaya; species Khaya senegalensis. The sequence continues at coordinate 5,826,845 of CP135550.1, read as the reverse complement.
TTATTGGCGCTGAGCTGTATTAGTTGTAACATAAATAGAAGCATGAGCTGAGAGAAAAAGACACGGGTTGAAGAGGAAAAACAGAGAAGGAAAAACTGGAAAAGAAAGAACAAGTGAGTTCTGTGAGAGGGAAGTTCAATTGTTTCTTGTAATTTTTCAGTTGAATAAAGAACTCAAGTCTTGTTTTTCTGGGATTATCTTTCTGTTCTTGTGCTGAATTTCTTGTTTTTGCATTACGTTAAATTCTTCATATTGGGTGTATTGTTGGTTGAGTAAAATCACTGTATTGAGGAAGAAATTAAGTTTTTCCAGTTGCTGGAAATTGAAGAACTCTCTTGCACACCAGGTATTTGTAAAATTGATTCTCGCAGGTTGTGATCAATTAAAATTGCAACATTTTTCACCTTGTACTCGAAGGACCTCGATGCTGAATGCTAAGCACTGAGAAATATTCGTCTGTTCAAGTACTCATTTCAAAGCATTGGTACCGGAATACATGCCAACTGGGAGCTTGGAGAAGTTGTTGTACGATAACAACTACTCTTTCGACATTCTACAAAGATTGAATGTGGTGATAGACGTTGCATCAGCATTGGATTATCTCCATTACGGCTATTCCACTCCTGTTATTCACTGTGATATAAAACCCAGCAACATATTGCTAGATGAAAGTATGGTAGCAATTTGAGTGATTTTGGCACAGCAAAGCTCTCAGGTGAAGAAACATCTATGACTCAAACGCGGACCCTTGCCACAATCGGTTACATGGCACCAGGTTATTCCAAATTCAATACTCTGTTCATTCTTAAATTTTCCACAATTCATTTTCTTGCTAAAAGGGTATTGATTTGTCTAACAACGAAACTGATTCCATTTACAGAGTACGGAAGAGAAGGCAAAGTATCAAAGAATGGAGATGTTTACAGCTGCGGTATTATACTGATGGAAACTTTTACGAAGAAGAAGCCCACAGACGAAATGTTTGCTGGAGAAATGAGCTTGAAGAGCTGGGTTAGCCAGTCCTTGCACAGTAAAATTATTCATGTTGTGGACTCCAACTTACTGAGAAAATAGGGTGAGCATTTTCCGGCAAAGGAGCAATGCGTGTCATCTATCTTAAGTTTGGCTATGTTGTGTACAAGAGAGTCACCTGAGAAGAGGATCAGCATAGAAGATGCATTAACCAGACTCCTGAAAATCAGAGACACATTGCAAATGGATATTGAAAATGCTGATGATTAAGCGTGTTGAATTTAATTTTATTTTCTTTTATTCTGATTGATTATAACTAAAAACCCATGGGGAGAGCGGCCTCATAATGTTGAAATAAAGCAGATTTCTTGTTTACATACATCGAGCTTCTAGTTCTACCTCCGTCTTCCTCTGCGTTGGCCTTGTATTATTCTCTCTTGAACATACATGGTCTAATCCCAGCTTCAATCTTTAACATCTCAACAATGACAGGATGGGCTGAAGGTAGAAGACTATCAAATTTAAATTGTTTTTGTTTTCTTTCCATACATCTTGCTTTCGTGAGAGATGGTCCTTCACATACAGTTGTTGCTGTCTCTGTTTTCCTCCGCTCTGGCCTTCGTTGCTATCATCTTGATTTTGATCAAAATTAAATGGGCTGGGCCTATGTTGAGTAGTTGAAATCTGAACCCAATTTCAAGCCATTGTTTCATCGATCCCAATAGTGAAATGAGAGGCACCGAGGTCCTTTTAATTTGTTCATACCAAGCCATGTGATATTTATTTATTACATAATAAATTTTTATAATAATTTATCACTCATTTTATTATACAATCGATGAATATCACACTACACCATTAAAAAAAATGTAACATTACTCTAAAACTTAATCTCTTTATTTTTTTTAATTTAATTTTAATAATCAATTAAGGGTATGGAGTTTAAACTAATGTTGTTTTGCTTTTATTGATCATAAACTGAAATTCATGTGAAGAGCACCCCTTAGAATGCTTTCATGGGTGATGGTTCCTCTTCATTTATTTCTGGCTTCTGTCTCTGTTTTCCCCTGCTTTAGCCTTATATTAATCTGCCTATGAAGAGTATACCAGCGCCCTTAACAGTTGTGATTTTTATTAGTATTTCACTGTTCACCTCTCTTCCCCAATAGCAGTGATAAGTCTTTTATGTTAATAGACTCAATACTAACCCTAAAACCTTGATCAAAAAGTGTAGTGAACATTTAAAGAATTAACGACACATTTATAAGTACGTATTGAATTGTATTATTTCAAATGTTAGATTGTAATGGATTATAATGAAATAGAATGGATAAAATTTAACACAATATCATATTTGGTGTTGGATTGGATTAGTTATTATTATATTAATTTATTAAAAATAATATTATATTATATTTTATAATAATAATATATTTTATTATATTTGTATAGACCAGACTTGACTTGTTTATTACTTATATTGAGTAAAAATTATGTCCTACTAAAAAAAATTATTTACCTAAAGTTTTTTTAGAAAATTTTCCAAAAGTTTACGATGCAAGAGAAATTCTAATGCAAAGATTCTTCTTTTTTCCTCCCACTTTCCTTCAAATTACTAAGTCTTCTCAATTATTTGCTTAATGGTATGAATTAGTCTTTGTAAATTATTTCTTTCTCTGTATCCTTTTAACTTTCTCAGCCAGCTTTAAGTTAAAATATTCCACAATGATGGAGGAAGAAAGAAAGAAAAAAATAGGCAGCTGAGCTTGTGTTTGCATTATTTATACCAATGTCTTGTGCCCTTTGTAGTCACCAACGAATTCCACACTTCAACCAACATCCCATTATGGAGAGACGAATTCCATTTCCCTCTGTCATCATTATTTTCTCACTTCATCTTTTGATGCTTTCCTCAGTCATAGCAAGAGTAACCAACAATATTACCGCAGACCAAGATGCTCTTCTTGCCCTGAAAGCTCATATTACACTTGATCCCAACAATTTATTGGCCGACAATTGGTCCACAAGTACCTCTGTCTGTGACTGGATCGGCGTCACTTGCGGTGTCCACCACCACAGAGTCACAGCCTTGAATATTTCCTACTTCGGTTTCACAGGCACCATTCCTCCTCAACTGGGAAATCTCGCTTTCCTCTCTGTGTTAGCAATCGGAAACAACAATTTTCATGGCTCTCTGCCGGACGAATTAGCTCAATTGCGTCGACTGAAGAACATTAATTTCAGTTTCAATAACTTCAGCGTAGAAATTCCGTCATGGTTTTGGTCCTTACCAAAACTTGAGCGTTTGGATTTGACCGGAAACAAATTTGTAGGAACTGTTCCTGAAAGCGTAGGCAACATATCTTCCATGCAACAACTTCATCTTGCCGCTAACCAGCTTTCGGGTTCCATACCTTCCTCTATCTTCAACATAACTTCATTGGAATTACTTGATCTCGGTGATAACCACCTCGGGGGTTCCTTCCCTTCCCTCGGACGCAGCATTCCTTCATTACTTGGGATTGATTTTGGTGATAATTACAGAATATCTGGTGTAGTCCGGGAAAATATTTTCGATCATCTTCCAAATTTGGAATTTTTTTCAGTGTCTGGAAACATGTTTGAAGGGAAAGTCCCAACCACTTTATCAAAGTGCCAACAGCTGAGATATTTGTCCTTGTCAATTAATCAATTCACCGGGGCCATTCCGAGAGAAATCGGGAACTTGACTAAGCTTATACAGTTATTTCTTGGTAATAACAAACTCCAAGGTATGTTTACTTTAATTCTTGATGTTTATCTCTGTTTACGTAAAACTTGCCTTGAGGTCTTCTAAAGGCTTAAACAAGCTCTTCTTAAGGCCAGAAACCCACTAGCAATTTTGTTCTGTAATTTCAATTCATTGAATCAGCATTTAATCAATAAAGGTTGTGTCCCAACAACTAAGGATGCAAAAAGGGCAGCAGAAATAAAAGCCAATAACCTCTATACTTGATAGGTTTTTAAATTTGAGTTTTCTTTCTTTCGTTTATTTGCACGGTTTTCTTTTAAAGAAAATTTTAAGTGAAACGATTACTGATATAGTAAGAATATGCAATAAGTGAAATAAGAGAAATACTTTTATTAGTGGTAAATAAATTTTTTTCACCATATTAATTAAATGATGAAATTTTATATTGATTTTTTTCGCTTACTATTAATGAAAGTTTTTCTTTCAATTGGACAATCTTATCATATTAAAAATGTTGACCTGGTAAGACCGTCCTGTCTAAAACTCTCTCTTTCTTTTATCCATATTTTATTTTATCAAGAAAATGACTTTTAGTAATTCTTAATTGTTATTAAAATAAAATCTTTCTATACTAATTCTCCATAGAATTATAAAAAATTATGGTTTCAATTTGGACTAGTTATAAATAAGAATATATTTTAAATTATAATAAATTATAATTTTTCTAAATCTCATTTAAAGAAAATTGCCTTCACATAATAATAATTATTTGTATATTGCAAGAAAAATATGCTATGTTACATTAAAAAAAAAAAAAAAGGAAAAGACAAAATGAATTATTTTCAAAAGTTATTTGAAGTAATGATTTATTTTTTAAAGTTATGAGAAAGCATTAAAGATAATGCAAATATTTACACTTTCAAGATGACTTTACATATTTCCAACACTGCATGAATATGAATACGAGTATTACTTTTTAAAAACTATGTGTTTTTCTTTATCAATGTCTATACATTGAATTTGACAATATCCATTAATTAATTATTAATATAGTGCACATTTTACCTAAATATTATTTGGTATCTAAGTCAAAACAATAATTTTTGTATTATACATCTATTAAGTTATAACTTCCTGATAATAATAAAATTAGTTTGGTACTAGTTTTTGAAAATTAGACTTGTTTCTTTATGAATGTCGGTATGTTGAATTTGACATATTCTATTAACTAATTATTCATATACTATATACTTTCCCTCTATATTATTTGTACTAGCAGTACCTAAGTCAAAACAATAATTTTTGTATCATACCTTTATTTAAGTTATAACTTATTTATAGTAATAAAATTAATTTGGTTTCAATGTTATGATTACAAAGAGATTTTAGTGTATTATTAATTTTCTTTTGCTGTAAGATGGATAAAATTGTTTACAGATAGATATGTGTTGAATTTGCAGGGAAAATTGTAGAGGAGCTTGGCAATCTGGCAGAACTGGAGATACTAAATCTATCAGATAATGACTTAACAGGAAATATTCCTTCAGCTATCTTCAACCTTTCTTCTTTGACTTATATGGATCTTGCAAGAAACAATCTCAGTGGTCCAATCCCTTTGAATTTGTGGCAACGTAGACAACTTCGTACCATTTCAGTGGAAAATAATAAACTCAGAGGAAGTATACCAAGAGATATTGGGAACATGACCTCACTTAATACACTACAACTTGCCTGTAACAACTTGATAGGTAATTAATTTTCATAAACCTCTCTCAAACATTTTTAATTAATTGTTATTAATTTATTACAAATTTACTGCATTTGAGTTGCACACGAATGATGTACAGATATTATCATCTACAGAATTATCATCATTTGGTATCGACTGTTAATTTGCAGGTGAAATACCGGATGAAATTGGCAATCTTAGTAATTTACAGGTTCTTTGGCGTCAAACTAACAACCTAGAGGGTGTTGTCCCAGCTTCAATCTTCAACATTTCAACATTGGAAGTTCTTTCCCTTGGTGATAATGAACTCACAGGACTTGTTCCATCAAGCGTAGACATCGGACTTCCAAACCTAGAGAGCCTGTTGTTGGCATCTAATAATTTCAGGGGAACATTTCCCAACTCCATCGCTAATATCTCCAAGCTCACTACTCTGGAGATAGCCGACAACTCATTTTCAGGCTATATACCCAGCGCATTGGGTAATTTACGAAACCTCGAGTGGCTCAGCTTAGCTGTTAATCACCTGACATCTCCTACTCCGTATTTAAGCATTTTTTCTTCCTTGACAAGTTGCAAGCATTTAGGGTTGGTACAACTTGAAGACAATCCTCTCAACGGCATCCTTCCAAGTTCCGTAGGGAATCTTTCTTCTTCTTTGCAAATACTGTCCCTCGACAATTGTAACATTCGTGGCAGTATTCCCGAGGAAATCCGAAATTTGAAAAGCTTGATGATCTTAGGCTTGGGAAGCAATGAATTAACTGGCTCAATTCCTGTTACACTAGGGAGACTTCAGAAGCTTCAAGGTTTGTATATTGAAAATAATAAGGTAACAGGACTGATCCCAGATGTTATTTGTCGTTTGGATAGTCTGACTGTAATGTCCATGGGCCACAATAAGCTTTTTGGATCAATACCTGCATGTTTGGGTGATCTCACTTCTCTAAGAACCCTCTCTCTAGGTTCCAATGCCTTAACTTCCTTTATACCCTCAAGCCTGTGGAAGCTTAAGGATACCTTACAGTTTGACTTGTCTTCGAATTCTTTAAATGGATCTCTTCCACTGGATATTGGGAATTTGAAGGTTGCAACATCTATGGATTTGTCAAGGAATCATTTGTCCGGTTATATCCCAACCACTCTTGGAGGACTAAATAATTTACAGATTCTCTCGTTAAGAGAGAACAGATTCCGAGGCCCAATTCCTGAATCGGTGGGTGACATGAAAAGTTTGATGACCTTGGATTTGGCCGATAATAATCTCTCTGGAATTATTCCCAAGTCCATGGAAGCCCTGTTGTACCTTAATTTTCTAAATCTTTCTTATAATCAATTAGAAGGAGAAATTCCCACAAAAGGACCCTTTGGAAACTTTCCGGCTGAATCGTTTACGGGGAATCTCGCACTCTGCGGTTCTCCCAGACTACAAGTCCAAACTTGTAAAACTAAAAGTCACAGAAAATCGAGGACAAATTCTGTGATCATACGGATTGTTTTGCCACTCAGTATTGCATTAACAATACTTGTCCTCGCCCTCGTACTTGCGTTGCTAAAATACCGGAAGAGAAGGACCAAGATGCCTAATGATTCTGATACGTCACCACAAGCTACTTGGAGAAGAATTTCTTATCAAGAGCTTGATAGAGCAACAGAGAGGTTCAGTGCGAACAACCTACTCGGGACAGGGAGTTTTGGTTCTGTTTACAAGGGAAGACTTCGGGATGGGACGGAGCTTGCGGTAAAAGTATTTCACCTGGAATTTCAACGAGCACTCGAGAGTTTTGATACCGAATGTGAAATAATAAGAAACATTCGCCATCGAAACCTTGTCAAAATCATCAGCGCTTGTTCAAATGAAGATTTTAAAGCATTGGTACTGGAGTACATGCCCAACGGGAGCCTAGAAAAGTGGTTGTATTCAGATGATTGCTTCTTGGATATTTTTCAAAGGTTGAACATCATGATAGACGTTGCATCGGCATTGGAATATCTTCACTTCGGTTATTCAACTCCTGTAGTACACTGTGACTTGAAGCCCAACAACGTATTGCTAGACCAAGAGATGACCGCACATTTGAGTGATTTTGGCATTGCAAAGATATTAGGTGAAGAAGCCTCTATGACGCAGACACAGACCCTCGCAACAATTGGTTACATGGCGCCAGGTTATCCCAAATTCAGTATTGTACTTGTTCTTGTTACACTTATTGCCTTCATTTTCTTGTCAAAAGGTTATTGATTTATCTAACAACGAAAGAAAAGTTGATGTTTGTTATTTTCAGAGTATGGGAGAGAAGGAAAAGTATCAAGGAAAGGTGATATTTACAGTTACGGTATTATGCTGATGGAAACGTTTACGAGAAAGAAGCCCACAGACGAAATTTTTGTGGGAGAACTGAGCTTGAAGCGTTGGGTCAGCGACTCATTACATAGCAGGGTTGGGGAAGTTGTGGACACCAATTTGCTGCCAAGGGAGGATAAGCATTTTGTTGCTAAGGAGGAATGTTTGTCGTCTATTTTAAATTTGGCTATGGACTGCACAAGAGAGTCACCCGAGGAGAGGATCAACGGTAAAGAAATAGTAAGTAGACTTTTGAAAATCCGAGCCAAATTGGTAGCAAAGACAAGGATCGCTCGAGGTAGGTTACGAACGAATTTCAATTGATTTTCTTTTCTTTCTATATATCTTACTTCCATGGGAGATAATTCTTCATTCTAGCTGCCGCTACTAGCTCTGTTTTCCTCTGTTATTGATCATATGAGGGTGTACTATTATATGATTTTAATGAAAACGAAATGGAATCAAATATCAATGTCCCCGACAACAACATATGTTTCTTCTATCTCTTTGTCTGTTTCTTAACAAATGCTAACAAAATTGGAGAAGCTTTGAGTTTAGACTTAGTCAAATGACGAGAATTATGATAATGATCGAACAATGAAACTTTTAGTTAATTCCAAGTTGCCCAAGTGACGAAAGGAAATTGTTACAGGAAATGGCCGACCAGAGAAAGAGGACAAAGGAGTAGGGTTTCAGGAAACGTCCAAAGTCAACAGTTTAACATCATTTTCTTTGACCGTTTCCTTGGAATTATCGTTTGTTATTTATAGCAGTCACTTGTTTGTCAAAAACATTCCACATTCCAACCTCCATTCAGAAATGGGTAGAAATCATTTTCTCAGTATTATCATAGTTTTCTTGGTTCATTGTAAAAAGTTTTCCTTTGTTACAGCAGCTGTAACCAACAATATCACCACGGACCAACATGCTCTTCTTGCCTTGAAAGCTCGTATAACTCATGATCCTAACAGTTTATTACCCAAAAATTGGTCCACAAGCACTTCTGTCTGCAATTGGATTGGTGTAACTTGCAGTGTCCACCACCATAGAGTCACAGCTTTGGATATTTCTGATTTGGGGCTTACTGGCACTATCCCTCCTCAAGTAGGAAATTTATCTTTCCTTACAATGCTAATCATCAAAAACAACAGTTTTCATGGCTCTCTTCCTGATGACTTGGCTCAATTACGTTGCTTGAAGTCCGTTGATTTCAGTTCTAATAACTTCAACATAAAGATCCCATCCTGGTTTGGTTCCTTGCCTAAACTTCAAAGCTTGCTTTTGAATGATAACAACTTCGTAGGATCTATTCCATCATCCCTAGCGGACATATCTTCACTACACGAACTTGATCTTAGTTTTAACCGGCTTTCGGGTCCCATTCCTTCCACCATTTTCAACATATCTTCATTGGAAGTACTTCGTCTCAATAAGAATTTCCATCTCTCGGGTTCATTCCCATCCTTCATTTTCAATGTCTCTTCATTACTAATTATCGATTTCGGTAACAACAACTTATCCGGAGGACTCCCAGCAAATGTTTTTGATTATCTTCCCAATCTGGGGCTTCTTTATTTGCATGGAAACATGCTTGATGGAAAGATTCCTTCCACTTTATCAAAATGTACCCAGCTGCAATATTTATCGTTATCGTTCAATTATTTCACAGGGGCAATACCTAATGAGATTGGGAACTTGACTAAGCTTATAGAGATATTTCTTGGCCATAACGAACTGCAAGGTACGATCCTCCCAGTTAATATTAGGGACCATTTTGATATCAAGAATAAGCTATATACCTACTTATAAAATTGTGTAAAATCAGGAACCCGGATGGATGTATGTTACCGCATTTTTTAAATGATAAAATTGTTGACATCTATTTGGTTTTGCAGGAGAAATTCCCTGCGAACTGGGCCATCTTTCAAACTTGGAGCGGCTGTCCCTTGTACATAATGACCTAACAGGCTCAATTCCTTCAGTTATCTTCAACCTTTCTTCTCTTTCCCTTATTGACATTTCAAATAATAGCCTGACCGGCAGCCTGCCTGAAGAGATGTGCCAAAATCTTCCTGCTGTTAAAGAACTTTACATGCACAATAATCAGCTCACTGGTTCAATTCCATACAAATTGTGGCAATGTAGAGAGCTTCGTGTTATTTCATTTTCATCCAATCAATTCAAAGGTAGCTCATCACTTATGAACATTGGTAGATGAACTATACCGTAGCCTTCGTGTTGTAGTTTTTATTGCATTTGATTCCCCAAATATATATTGAAATTTAGTTGTTTGATACTTGATACATAATCACACTTTGTTTTTTTCATTTCTGAGCAATAAAATTGTTATATATGTTGATTTTGTAGGTGAAATTCCAAAGGCAATGGGCAATCTTACAGAACTAGAGTTTATAGGGCTTGGAAATAATGATCTTTCAGGGACAGTTCCTTCGGCAATCTTCAATCTTTCTTCTCTAACCATTATGGATTTATCAAACAATAGTCTGACGGGTAACCTCCCTGACATCATGTGTCAACATTTTCCTGCTCTCCGAGGATTATACATCCACGATAATCAATTCACTGGTTCAATCCCACATAATTTATGGAAATGTGGAGAGCTTCATATTGTTTCAATGTCATATAACCAATTCACAGGAAGCATACCAAGAGGCATCGGAAACTTGACCTTACTCAATAAACTATACATTGGACATAACAACTTGAAAGGTAAGTTATTAATCTTTCTACAAAATTTTACATCATTATTGATAATTATGATTTCGTAATTTGTCATAATAATTCCATAATAAGTTTTTCTTTTTTTTTCTTTTTCTCTCATTTTTGCAGGTGAGATACCATATGAAATTGGAAATCTTCGGAACATAGAGGTTCTGGACCTTCAAAGCAGCAATCTGGCTGGCCTCGTTCCATCAACAATCTTCAACATTTCAACAATGAAAAGCCTAGTACTTTTTAATAATACACTATCAGGAAGTCTACCTCCAGCGATAGAACTGCCAAACCTTGAGGAGCTGTATTTGGGGTTTAATAATTTCAACGGGACGATTCCTATATCCATTAGCAATGTTTCCAAGCTTGCTGTCGTAGAGATGGCATATAACTCATTTTCTGGTGTTATTCCCAGCACAATTGGTAATTTGAGAAGCCTTGTGTGGGTTAACATTCTTGGTAATTACCTGACATCTTCTACTCCGGATTTGAGCTTTCTGATCTCTTTCACAAACTGCAAGAATTTAACAATGGTGCAATTGAGTGGAAATCCCCTTAATGGCATCCTTCCAAGTTTCATTGGTAATCTTTCTAATTCTTTGGAAATTTTATCCATGGGCAATTGCAATATTAGTGGCAGCATTCCCAGAGAAATTGGGAACTTAAGCAACTTGATACTCTTAAACTTAGATAGCAATGAACTGATGGGATCAGTTCCTGATACACTTGGCAAGTTGCACAAACTCCAAGCTTTGAGTATTTGGAATAATAAACTGGAAGGATCCATTCCCAATGCCCTTTGTGACTTGCATAGGATAGTTTATTTGTACATGGGCGGCAACAAGATTTTTGGATCTATACCAGCATGTCTGGGTAATCTTACTTCTCTAAGATATCTCGCGATATCTTCCAACAAATTAACGTCATCTATTCCCTCGACTTTGGGTAACCTTAAGGATATCTTCTACTTAGACTTGTCATGGAATTCTCTAAATGGACCTCTTCCATTAGAGATGGGAAATTTTAAGGTTGCGGCAACAATATCTTTGTATAATAATTATTTATCAGGTGATATCCCTACAACTCTCGGAGGCCTAAAAAGTCTACAGATTCTGCACTTAGGTTACAACAGATTACAAGGCCGGATTCCTGAATCATTTGGTGATTTGATAAGCTTGGAATTCTTGGATTTGTCTGGTAATAATTTCTCTGGAATTATCCCAAACTCTTTGGAAGCACTCTTGTACCTTAAATATCTAAATTTGTCTTTCAACCGACTTGAAGGAGAAATTCCTACAAAAGGAGTTTTTGCAAACCTCTCGGCTGAATCATTTATGGGAAATCTTGCATTGTGTGGTTCACCCCAACTGCAAGTCCCACCATGCAAAGCTAGCACTCAGCGAAACTCAAGGAAAAAAGCTAGGTTTCTATTGATTGTTTTGCTACTGAGTATTGCAGTAACAGTAGTTGCATTGGCTCTCTTATTTATGTGGCTAAGATGTCCAAAAAGGAGGACAAAGCTACCTGATGATGATGAGATCTCACCGCAACAAACATGGGTAAGAATTACTTACCAAGAACTTGAGCAAGCAACTGATGGTTTTAGCAGAAACAACCTCCTTGGCATAGGGAGTTTTGGTTCGGTGTACAAAGGAATACTTTGGGATGAGATGGAGGTTGCAGTGAAGGTGTTTCACCTTCAACATGAAAGAGCATCAGAAAGCTTTGGTTCCGAATGTAAAGTAATGAGCAGAATTCGTCATCGGAATCTAGTCAGAATCATCACCAGTTATTCAAATAACGATTTTAAAGCATTGGTATTTGAATACATGAGCAATGGGAGCTTAGAGAAATGTTTGTACTCTGACGATACATTTCTAGATATTTTACAGAGACTGGACATAATGATAGAAGTTGCATCAGCTTTGGAATATCTTCACTTTGATTATGCAACTCCTATCGTTCACGGTGACTTAAAACCCAGCAACATATTGCTAGACGACAGTATGGTTGCACGTCTAAGTGATTTTGGTATTTCGAAACTCTTAGAAGGAGAAGATTCCATAACACAAACACAAACTCTCGCCACAATTGGTTATATGGCACCAGGTTTGTTCCAAATTTAGTGTTTTGTTGCTTATCAAACTAAATTTGTGTTCTATTTTTCGGTCCCTTGTCAAAAGATCATCTATTCGTCTAACAGTGAAGGTGATCTCTTCTTCACAGAGTATGGAAGCGAAGGAAAAGTATCTGTAAAAGGTGATGTTTACAGCTATGGCATTACGCTGATGGAAACATTTACAAGAAAGAGGCCAACGGATGAAATTTTTGCTGGGGAAATGAACTTAAGGAGATGGGTTAGTGACTCCATACGTAGTTCAGTAATGGAAGTTGTGGACACCGATCTGGTAAGAGAGGATGAACATTTCGCTGCAAAGGAGGAATGTGTGTCTTCCATCTTCAATTTAGCCATGGAGTGTACACGACAGTCGCCGCAGGAGAGGATCAACATGAATGAAGCAGTAACTAGACTCCTGAAAATGAGAGCCAAATTTCTTGCCAATATCGAAATAGAAAGCTGACTGATTAATTTTCTTCTCTTTTCGTTGATCAATCTTAATCTATGTGACAGAATAATACCCTTTTAACTGTGGAGTGTAATAACATCGAGATTTTACATCAAATCCACCTGGTCGTAATCTCGGCCCACTTCGCACGGCCCATCTAATTCTTGTCACAATAGAGGTCTCATATTGGTTGAGGGAGTTACGTATTTTGTCATTAGTAACAAAATTTAAGATAAATTCTCGTGGCGGGGAAAAGTAGTGATAGATACAGGAAAAATTTAATCCCAGAGCGTTTAAATTACTATGTTGGGTATCATTTTACCGCCAAATTGACCAAATCCAAGTCACTTAAATTGCTCAACAGATATCTCCAATGGCGGTTTCATGAATGTCTTCTTCTTTTTATTTCAAACACTTGTTCCAAACTGGGCAGATATCTGGAAAACGACGGTTTGTTGTGTTTGGTGGCAGGCAGTTGTTAAAAATATGAATCTTATTTTGCAAGGTTAGTTTGTAAAGTAGAATTGTGTTTTCAAATTTGACTTGGGTTTCACTCATCTGCATATACAAATCTTTGTCACCTACTTCTTAGCTTCACTTTGAATTTATGCTTATTAAAACTTGTTATTTTATTGAACACATTCTCATTCTTGGTGTTAAACTTGTGCAACCAAACCTGAATTTGATTAGTTCATAGGATCAAACAAGTTGGTGAATCACTGTCAGAGAGTTGTTTACATGTTAATTGAAGCAAGTGCAGGGTTGAAGAGTTCCTTGTAACTGCCGTTTAAAAACTTAATTTTTAAATAGAAATCCAAAGCAACGCAGGAATAAGTTCTTGGAATTTAACATTCAAGAATTTGAGGTTATTCATTGGCCAATGTGTCAGTTTTCTGGTGTTAGGATCCTATTCCCTAAATTTTGAACAAGGATAGGGAAAGCGTGATGGTAAAGCGATAGCCTCCAAGAAATCCACTTCCTGAATCTCATAAAGTTGAGGGGATGAAGGAATATCAGATTAGATGTTCGGAAAATGTACCGGCAAGTGATCCTTATATTGGGAGAAGAATTTCAGGAGGGGATTATCATTGGAATCCCAAAGTTACTCAGTTGCATGGGCTGAAATGTGATTCTGGGAAGTTGAGTTCTTGTAAGGGAGCCTATGCTGGGAAAAGGCATATGTGGTTTCGTAAGCATGTTAGATCAATTGCATGTATTTTTGTGTTGGTGGGTTTCTTTTTCTTGCTTGATTCTCTTACGGTCTCAATTTTTGATTTGATAAATCTTCAGACTAGTTCAACCTCAAAAAATTCAAGGCATAAGGTAGGACTGTGATATGTCTGTATTGTGATCACTCACAAATTCTATATCCATTTTCAATGTCAATTTGTGATTTGAGTGTCCCCATTCAGTCTCAGCTAATTGTTGTTATCTTCTACTGCATAGTCTGTGAAGAATGATACTGTTGCCTACGTTATCAAAGAGAAACCAGCAGTGGAGATGTATGGTCCGCTTCTAAGTTTGGCTTCCGCTGCTCTGGCAGAGGTTTGCTTCATAAACTTTACATTGATACATACGTTCTTGTAAGCTCGTTTATGGTAGATTATTGGATTTTTTTTCTTTGCCCTCAAAATTCTGAAGTTTTTACTATGCTTTAGAAAGAGTTCAAGCAAGAGACATCAAATTTCTGGAAGGAACCATATCGGCAGGCATCTTTATGGAAACCATGTGCTGATAGGAGTCCTCCAAATCTAGGTAACTGAGAGTTCTTGCCTAAAGATTAACCTGTATCCATATTCAAACTTTTGCTGCATGATAACCAATAATTACATGTTTAGTCTGTGAGTTGAAAGTAGAGACTTGAGAAGTTACTATAATTGATTCGCTCAATTTGTGTTGTTGAGATAGGGAAGCCTGAAAAAAGTAATGGCTACATAATGGTGAGTGCAAACGGCGGTCTTAATCAACAGCGTGTTGCTGTAAGTATCCAAGCTGCCTTGCTTTTCATTCTTGTCACCATCCAAGGGAAGAAAAGTTTCTTCTATACTTAACTGAATTCATTGATACAGCGTTTTATTGGGTAATATGGTTGGTTGGTAATTGTTGATCCTGGTGCATCTTCAATAAATTTGCAGGAAAAACAAACTGTGCATAATTTGACCCTTCACGCATGGATTTCTAAATCACATACCATTTGCTGATTTGTTTTGTTTCAATAGTGATGTTTGAGCATACCTAACCGGTTTTGATCAAATCATCAATTCACTGGTTGTTTCATTGTTGATGAGTGTTTGAGTGTAGCGTTTTCTACACTATCTTCTCTATGTAATTCAGTTACCTACTCTAGTAACAAATTGTCATTGCCTGCAGATTTGCAATGCCGTCGTTATAGCATCCTTGCTTAATGCAACTCTGGTTCTTCCAAGATTTCTTTACAGCAATGTATGGAAGGATCCCAGGTCTGCTATTATGTCTGTTGTCATGATGAAATGTTTACTACAAATTTCTGTTGGATGCCATTTTCATCACCGTCGCTACAACTATTGTAAATAGAGTTTTAGTTGCGGTAAATTGGCATATGTTCGTGCAATTAATGGTTCAGCTGCAAAATGCTAACGCCATGTTGTTTTGATGGATGTGCAGCCAGTTTGGTGACATCTACCAAGAGGAGTATTTTATAAATATGTTGAAGCATGAAGTAAATATTGTAAAAGAGCTTCCTCTTCATTTGGAATCCGTAGATATAGAAGCAATTGGTAGCCTAGTATGTTATCATCTTAGTTTCTACGCTCACCTTGTATGAATAATCTGCAGTCCTTCCTCAAAATATTGTCTTAAATCTTTTGCCTTTCTTTTCTCAGATTACTGATGCAGATATTGTCAAGGAGGCAAAGCCAATTGATTACATTAGAAAAGTACTTCCTCTTCTAGTGCAAAATGGAGTCGTTCACTTCCTTGGATTTGGAAATAGACTGGGCTTTGATCCATTGCCTTCTGAGCTTCAGGTTAAGGACATTCCTTGTAGGATTAGTTTCTGCAGGATAGATATTATTGCTTATGCTGTGGAAGTAAGCAATACGTAATTGACAGATGTATTCATTTACTTTCTATAAATATAGACTTAGGAAATACAATTCTTGGCATCATGATTCAGAGGTATATTCTTGAACTTTTGACAGAGATTAAGGTGCAAATGCAACTTCCATGCATTGAAGTTTATCCCAAAAATTCAACAAGCTGGATCATTATTGGTCAGAAGGATAAGGGAGTATGATTTTGCTCGCAGTATGCTCGACAAACAACTGCTTGGAAACTTCTTACCCAACGTTCACTCCAGAAACCATGAGGTTGCAAGAGGTCCGTTTAAATATCTTGCTTTACACTTGAGATTTGAAGAGGACATGGTGGCCTACTCCCAATGTGATTTTGGAGGCGGAGAAGATGAGAGAAGGGAACTTCAGGTGTACAGAACAACCCATTTCCCTCTCTTGATTGAACGCTTGAAGAACACGAAGTATGTCTTTGAGTAGATTTTGCAAGGTTTTTTTTTTTTTTTTTCAATATGTAGCTTCAATTGACATACTACATTTTGTTGACCTCTCCCTTTTTATATATGCAGACCTATTTCTACAAAGCTATTGAGAAAGCTCGGGAAATGCCCACTTACACCAGAAGAAGCAGCGCTTCTTCTTTCTGCTCTTGGCTTTAATCGTGGAACTTACATCTATCTCGCTGGCTCCCAAATATATGGAGGAAAATCTCGGATGCAACCTTTCACCACTCTCTATCCGAATTTGGTAACAAAGGAAACACTCCTCACACCAAGTGAACTTGAACCTTTCAGGAACTTCTCTTCTCAGGTAAATTAGTATTAAGCTAATTATTATGCAACTGGCACATACTTTTATCTTTTAGACTTCTGTCATGCATTACTTGAATTTGACTGGAGTCTTCACCAGCATTTATTTGGGCATTTTACTTGACATCCTTAAACAATCACTCTGGGCAGCGTTTGAACTTGTGTTTAGTGACATAGTAAAGCATTGCTCTGGCTGCAGCTGGCGGCACTCGATTTTATAGCCTGTGCAACTGCTGATGTATTTGCCATGACCGACTCTGGGAGCCAACTATCATCCCTGGTGTCTGGATTCAGAACTTACTATGGCAACGGGCATGCTCCTAACTTGCGGCCTAACAAGAAGAGGCTTGCAGCAATTTTGTCAGAGAATAGCACCATAGGATGGAATAATTTTGAAGATAGAGTAAGAAAGATGATTGAGGAAGGCCAAAGGGTGCGTGTGAGGGGCTTTGGTCGAAGCATTTATCGACAACCTAGGTGCCCGGAATGCATGTGCAGATCCCATTAAAATGTTCTGTTTTTGAGTGATTTTTGAGGCTTTTTAATCCTTTCAAAATTATTCTGCATTCCTTTCCCAATCAATGTTCTTGATTTTCATATCATCGGAGTTGTAAATTTTTGTCTCTATTTTTATCTCATATTCTTTCCATTATTCAAAGATTCAAATAACTGATAGCAGAGGAGTTCCAGATGGTCTTTAGTGGTTGTTATTAGTTGCCCTGCGTTATAGAAGAAGAAGAAGAAAGCTGTATGTTGTTCATCATCATTTGCGTTAACACAACCAAAAAATAAATAAATCCAATTGGATGTAAGGGATAAAAGAATAACTCATGAGATTGAAACCAAATAATTCGAGTTAAATTTACATAAGAGAGAAAGAAGGGAAGAGAAACCAGAGTTGTCATTTCTCTGCCATGTAAAACATATTCATCTCTGTTTCACTCTTCTCTGCAGTAACTCGAATTTTGTCCTTTCCCTCTCTGGAAATGTGAATCTGCCCTTTTGCAACGGCGTTACTTTAAGATGGAGGGAAGAAGCGGTTGAGATTGAATGGGAGAGTGTAGAATTCCTCATTCCGGGAGTCTCCTTTAAATGTGCGGAATTTAACCCACCATGGCATCCCTCTGTCTCTGGCACTGTCCTTATAGTCAAGTGTGTTGTCTAAGAAAACCGTGACAATCAACGCAACAGTTGGAGATGAGAAGAATATGGTGTTCATGAAATCATTGAACTGGCCATGAAAGAATCAATAGTTAAGGTTGTGATAATTGGATAAATTATTCTATAGAAAACAATTTTAAGCATTGTGAAGATCGAAAACTCACCCATCCAGCCTTGGAGTGAGCAGGGCCGTGAAGAGCCTTGGCTGTGTATTCACGGAAGTATTCAGGAACAGACAAGCCTAAGAAGAGGGAGACGCCAGCAATGAAGAGGTTCCTCATCGAGTTCATGTTAGTGAATTGCAAAAATGAGAGTCCCACAGAAGCTTAAAACAAGAAGAGACTTTAACTGTCAGATACAGAGAGAAGAAAAGCTTGTACATAAGTATCATGATGAGAACTTGCTACTTACCAACAAGACCAAAGAGAACACAATATACAGCAGCAAATATGGTGAAGGGGATTGATGCAAAAAAGGCTCCAAATTTTCCTGCAGGAATTAAGAAATTGAGTTAAGCCTGGAAAAACTGATTCAAGAAGTTGGATTGAATATATGAGTATTTACAGTAATTTGCCACAAACCTAGCATTGAGAAGAATATCATAAATCCAGCTGAGATTTGAATGACCCTGCGGCTTCCAACACGAGTGCTTCCAAGAAGCCCCACATTTTCACTGTCGTTTTTCTAGAAAATTAAGAAAGTAAAAGAGAAAGAATGTCTGAGAGCAAGAACCAACAAAACTTACACCGAGACAGAAGAACCACTCAATGTTCCAAAGAGTCCACTCAGTAGGATCCCAATTCCCTGCCAGCCAATACCACGGCTAAGAACATGGGCTGGAGGTGGTGTGGCGCTAGCTAGACGTGATGCAGCCTTGTATGCTCCAGTTGACTGTAGTAAACTTCACTTTTATTATCAAAGATCAAAACTTCAAATCTGATTGAATCTGAAATTTACAAAAGTAATACCTCAATCAATGAAACTAGAACAGCAGCCATCATCCCAAAAGCATGACCAGCATCAAAGGTAGGGGCACCCCACTGAAGAGGATATGGGATTTTTATCCTGTTTTGCAGAAAATTTCAGTGTCAAACACTTGATGTAAATTTATTGATTCCATATCAAGTATAACTCATGACCAAGTAGGTGTTTCAATATTGGCAAATTTATGTGGCCTATAAAACGATGAACAACAAGACCAAGAACTTTACCATAACTATGAACTTAGTCTACTACCCACTTGATTTAGGTTGCGTAAAAGCTAAAACCTAATTCAAAAAGCAATTGCACTCTGCCATTTTGAAACTATAACGATTTCCTCCCAAGAAAATTGGAACTGTTTAGATATGTTTCATTATCCACGTGGGGTGTCTTTTGGTTTATATGTACATATAATAAGAGAGATTTGCTACTGACCATGGAGCAGAGGAAATGAGGTTGGCCTTGTCAGTTCGGCAATTCATTTGAGTAAGTTCTGGGCGATGTTTGTATGCGCCACTGGCAGTCAAGAGGTGTGCATATGCCCATATCACTGTTATTGTTATGAGGAGAGCAAACCTCTCCATTACTGGCAATTGTCTCACCTGAAAATTCTTCAAGTACTAAAACAGAACAAAATAGAGAATTAGAAAATCTAGCCCCAAGACAAGTTCTGCATTATAGAAGGTTCAAAAGTTTATAAATTTTGATTACATACAAGAAAAGATGTAACACCTGTGAGAAGGCAATAAATAGGATAAGCATAGGAATACCAATTTCCACACACCGTCCAACCTGAAATCAAAAATCAAGGAATAAAAGTAAATTGCATCAGAAATTCTGATCATCTTAATCTATAAAAATTACTAGCTAAAAAACAATGGCATCTGATAGTTGTTGTTATACCACAGGGAAGCCTCTGTCAAACAGCCCAAAACCCACCAAGGAAATAACTGGGACCATTCCAAGTGGACTAAAAAACCTGAAAGGAAAAAATTGCCGTCATTTCATTTATATACTATATAAAATATTGAAGTTTGTTCAAATATCAGCTAAGATGAAAGTTGCACCTGGAACAGATGGCCCACAGCTGACTGTATCCTAGAATTATCTGTATGCTTGATGCCACTATTAGAGCACCTTGGACTGCTCTCATTGTGTTGAGAAATCTCTATATACACAAACTAGACAATCAATCGTTGCTTTAAGGAATAATTATTAATACTCCCACTTGAGTACTTGTGAGTCAGGATTCGCCAAAATTAGCTAAAATTGTTTAGTGGCTCAGTGCACATCTGTTGTAAGATCTTATGCTATTATTTAACCGAAAGAATCATTCAAACGTATCCAGTTCAATTATTGAACTTGAGCTGATAAACATTAATTTGACTTGGAAATCTACTCAGCGTAGTGCAATCTATTCCAAAAATGTTTACAATAATGAATAGTAAAGTTTAAGTGGGTCACACAAACATTGACTAAAGAACTCTTTTTTTTGGAGAATGGAATCCAGCTTCAACGAGATAAAGCAATTGCAAGACTAAGCAATGGGAATTAGACTAACCACATGATTATCCTCAATACTCGCCAATGATGGATCGTGAATTATTGATATAATTGGAACCATGAATGCATAAGAGCCTCCAATCACTGTAGGTAGCCTGGTTCCAAACAATGTCTGCAGAAGTGTATTAACCCCTTCAACAAAAAGTAGTGTCTGCACCACTCTCACTTTATCACCCTGAACCATCACAATCAACATAAATGGTAAAAACGCACACAATAATGCACTTTTAAACACTGACTAATTCTATTCTTCAGAATTAGATCAGTTCATTAAGCCTTTTTTGGCCATTGTATGGACATAGAATCTAACTCAGTTTGAAACTGGACTCACATCAGTGCCTCCCATCAAAGGAACAAGAAATGAAGGGATCATCACAGCCGTCCCTAAAGCCAAAATGTAATGTTGAAAACCCAAAGCTATGGCCTCCACTGCATTCAAATGCATATATAATAATATAAGTGAAAGAACCTAAAAGTTACAAACCTACGATACCAAACTGAGCCGGAAAAAACTGAGGGAATAGATAAAACGCTAGAAGTGGACCTACCCCAAGAAGGGTTGGAATCAATACAGTACTCTAAGCCTTGAAGCTGGTCCATTGGTGGATGAATAATCTCTTCCGGTTTCGGGGCTGCCATAGCTTATAACTTAAACCAACACTTCACAGCTCTTCTTTTAGCTGGTAAACTCAAATGGGCATCTACCAAGTGAATCAAAGAATTGACACACACAGAAAAAATGAACAAACAGAGAGAGACACACCCAAAGTTTTTACGTAAATAATAAAAAAAAATGAAAGACAGAAGACCGAGAAAAGGAGAAATAAAGGATTCAATGATGGTGAAAAGAACAGAGAAAAAGACTGAAAAGTAAGAGTTTGTTGAGAGGGGTAGAAGATGTGACAGTGGTGAGGAAGAGAGGAAAGCAAAGCAATGAGAAATTAGACACTTGCCGCCCACAAACCTTCACTTAGTGTAGTCATCATCGCTAACTACAGTAAAGGATGATTTTATAGTAAAGTTGCAGTTAACTTTTTATTGATATTCCGAAATTACCCCGGAAGGAACTTCCAAACTGAATGTTACCGTTGCCTTCCTAATAAATTTTACAACTCAGTTTTCTTTTAACACTGCTCAGATTCATTTACCAAACATGGAAGCAAAAACGTTTCTCTTTTATTTAGTTAAGAAAATTTGCTTTTGTTTTTGCAGTATCATCTCAACTGTCCATTGGGGCATCAAATGACCAGGGATCTTAAGATGGGATGAAGTCATCTTCTATATTTTCCTTTAGTTTGGCTTATGACGATGAAAAATAAAGCTGAGATCATGACCGACCGTTTTCTCATCAAAATATATTATTTGATTTTTAGGTGGGAAGTGTATGTAGACACTGTAGTTGATGAGTAGTTAAATGTCAGAATAAATAAAACAGAGGCTGAGTCGGCCCCAACGTGTGAAGGAGCAGTGACAACAGACACAGACACAGACACAGACACCAGAGGCATTGTACCGTCATTTTTCTAACGTCTCTAATTTGATTGCAAAAGACAAGTGAGAGTAACTTTGCTTGGAAATCCGAGCTTTTAATTTTATTTGTTAATATATCAGGTTGGAGGGAGAAGAGGGAGGCCTCAATTTTTCTCGTTTTCCCTGCAGCAGTGGCAGAACTTTTGACGGAAACCACGGCTGTCATTACCTTGCCTGTGCAGACGGCTAACTGAACTGACCAACCAACTTTCAAATAACTGTTTTAAATATCGTAAACCAATCTACCCTTTTTAATTCCAATGAAAGTGAATGCAATGTCATACCTTTAATTTCCATAAACCATTAAAAAAAATAAAAATAAAAATAAAACAGCAGCTTATATTCCTTTAGCTTTCACGGCAGCAGAGATACAATCACATATCAAAACTTTGCTTGGTTAATGTTGAGATGGCCGAGTTGGTCTAAGGCGCCAGATTAAGGTTCTGGTCCGAAAGGGCGTTGGTTCAAATTCCACTCTCAACATATTCAATCCCTAATATTCCTTTTCCTTTTTCTTTTTCGGCATTAAACATGTGCGTGTGTATAGAGACATGCACGCATGCTTCGTGGAGTGGAGATGATTTTGTGGGGCGAGTCTGCCGATACCTTTTATGCTTTACCAAAGGGGATGAATTGGAATGAGGAAAAAGACTCCTAAAATTTACATGATTAGATACCATCCAAGAAACCCAGCCATGACGATGGTACAACGAATGTGAACACGTCGGTCATTTGACATTTCTTTCCTTTCGGTCACAGTTTGGAATATGCTTATGTTTATAAAGGGATCTTGACTTGGAAGAGAGGAAAGCAAACAACGACGACTGCATACTTGAAAAGTACTACCAAAAGAGATTACTTTGTGATGACCAATCTTTCTCTCTAGGTATTCGTGTTGTATGGCAGTTTTAACTTTATCAAGAAGATGGGGGTCAAATTTGTACAAGCTGGAGAGCAGCAGGCAATTCCCGGCTTTTTCAACACAGCTATTCTGCAATGTAGGATGGAAATTTTCTTCTCTATGCAACTATATCACAATGATTATCAAGTCGAAAATGGAGAACTCTGAGCTATCGGATACAATTTGGTACAATATTTGGGATTCACGAAACTGGGATATGGATGCCCGAAGCTGGGAAATTTTCTTCATTCTCTGCCGGGGAGATAATAACAGCTCAAGATCTTCTCTCCAACTTTCTTTCACTGGATCTTCTTTCTTCTGCCTCTCGCCGTCTTTGCTGCCTGCAATAAAATAAAATAAAACAGTAAGCACCCATCCAAAAGGTTTACTTCTATTCAAACTGTTGCTGCAATTGTGAAAGCAGCAGTTTTCATGATCAGCGTATGCATTTATCTTATATAAACACCTCCAAAGGTTTCTACAATTATCACAACTATGAAATAATCAAGCCAGGTGGCACTAAATAAAATCTACTTAACAGAGAAAGATGTGTAAGAATGCATGCTCCAACAAAAACTTACGCAAAAGCAGTATATCCAGCGCCAGCATTAGCAGCTGACAAGATTGCCGCATGAGCCCCAACTGCAGATAGAGTATCCTGCCCCATGGAAGGTAGATTTCTATGGTCTCCATCCACCTGAAAGCACATAGACAAACAAGAGAGTTATTTATTGCCACCCCTAATAGCTTGCTAGGAACAAATATAAGCTGTATGCGCTGATGAGAACCTTATCCCACTTTGATTTCTTGTTTTGTCTACCATCCCTTACAACAGCACCAATTGCCATTGGCACGGACTGCAAACCACCAGCCACTGTTGTTGAGACACCTGCACAACGACTCAATTTAAGAACACCACTACTAAGTAACTTATTCGTACACTTAGAAAAGTTCTCAGCAAAAGAATCTTCATCCACCTGGAATAGGTATATTAGGTTTTTGTGCACCAGCAATTATTCCAGGTTGGACTCCTCCTGGAACAAAATCAACCTTCTGGTTCTTTTTATTTTCTTGATCCTTTCTTTCCCTTTCACGCCTCATGTCAGCTTCTGCATTAGAAACATAATAATATAACTGACAGGAAACTTTGGTGGCCAGACACATAAAATATGATGTTAGCGACTACAAGTAAACTTTCAAAAATAAAATCAACAAACGAACATATTCGTGTGACAAGGATAGTTCACGATTCATTAACTGTACACTATAAGACTCAGAACTCAGCTAATCTATGAATTGCCAAGTGCAGGCAAGAAAGAATTTTTTTGCAAATAAGGAGAAAAATGTTGATAATACATATTTGGTTGCAGAAAAAATATTGCTCATGACATTAACACAGGCTACACATAGTATTCAATAGAGCATGTTCCACACATGAAAGAAATAAGTCTAAGAAGCAAAGAAATCTATCCATTTTGCTACAGATCATACAATATTAACGGTTTTCTTGATAAAAGAAGTTATAAAAAAAAATCATGATAACAATTTTCTGCATCGTGCAAAATGACCAAAAAGGTCACAATTTAAGCACTAGCCAATCCAAATAGTAACAGAAACATGACAACGGACTGAGTTTACCAGAACCCACTCGTTGAACTCCAATGCAGACTTTGCATCAAAGCCAAAAGTAACCAATAGCTAAACACACACACACATACACAGAGGAGAGTGTGGGGAAGAGAGAGAGAAAGAGAATATGAGAGATTTGTAGGAGGAGCTGTTATTAACCTATTTCATCATAGTAGTCCCTTTTGTCATATCCATGTGGGTCAAATACGTCTTTACTGAGGCAAGATCCTATTTGATCAATATCTTGATACCTCACAGCATGCAGCAAAAAGTCTGGGTTCCGATAATCCTTCCTATTGCGCACTTCTGCATTAAAGCTTTTTCCAATTCTCTTTAAGCCTAGAAATTTATCTATTTTTCTCTGCAACAATATAACAAAAAGGAAAGGAATGTCAACACATTGTAAAATGTGCTAAGTCTGAAAGCAATATCATTCAGATTATCATACAATCTACAATTCCAAATTGGTTTATTGTATCACAGAAAAAACAAAATACAAAGAGAAGCCATTGAAAACAATATTAGAAAAGCTCCCAAGGGACACTAGCTTTAGAACTGCGCCACAAACACCTCAAACTGACCGTGTCAATTTTCAGTATCAACATAAAAAGTAAAGAGAAAAGATGGCTGTCCATACTCCATGATAACCAGATTTGACCTTGGTATCAATCTAGTAGTACAAAAACTTCCTAAGTATTTTTCCAAAGAAATTATCAACAAACCCTTAAATGCATTCCATTGCAAAACTTCCTAGAAGTATTAAGCCATAAAATTTATACTCTGCATCTCAGTAAACAATTTATGCTAAACAGGTCTTAATAACTCAAACTTCTCCAAAGAAACCAAGCAACAACTGACAGCCAACATGAAGCCATAATTCAAATCACCCAGACATCTTAAACGAATCTGCAGCCATATTTCCAATTATTGTTCCAAAAACTTAACAAAATGATGACTTTTCTGACAAGCAGTGATACATTTGATAAAAGTTTCATAGATTTCAGTAATCACATTCTAAAAAACATCACGAAAATACATACTTAATATAAGAGGTGAAATACACAAAGTGCAGTAGTGATAACAGATACAAAAATTACTTACTTGCAGCTCCTCTGAGCATTTGGTATTTGGTGGTGAAGGAAGAAACTTATCCAATGGATCAACTTCTTCCTCTGTAACGTCAATGGACTCCTGAATAACTGCAGTTTCGGATTCCATCATCGTATAATTCATAGTATTGGTTTGTGACTGCTCTAAATTCTCAGTTGCTTGAGGAGTTCGATGAACACTAGGTGTAACAACCGGAATGGATCCCAGAGGTGTTCTTTCTTGGACATCATCTTCTACAAATTAATTAAGATCAAGAAAGCAAAACACTAACACAATAAGCACTAAAAAAATGTACCATCAAAATTAAACATGTAACATTGAATGAATTGAGTGCAAGGCATCTGGCATTAATGAATGAGTACAAAGTACACAGACATTGCTCATATTGAAGCCACACACACCATTTTCATTTCCAAGGCCAATTTCCCCTTCCTGCAATTACACAGCGTAAAAAACAAAGAATGATGAGTAACATTAGCTGAACCTTCTCATCAATAATAGTTCAACAAAAGACAAGAGATCAACACTAAGTGAAAACTTTACACTCCCCATCCGGCGGGATCTTCACAAACAGTCAAGAGTACTATAGGGAGCAAAAATTAAATACTTTCATGAACAATGAACCAACAGATATTCTTTGCAACACATTTCATAAATGAGTACATATAATTTTCAGAGGTACCTGTCTGCGTATGCAACCATTTGCAGCAACTACTCACAACATTCCTAATCCGAACTATAAAACTGATAAATAAAATAAAATAAAAATATCAGTAAAAGAAAAACAAAATTTGCATCGTACCTCAGGTTCAGGGGACATGACAACCTCATCGTGACCATAGTCCACAATAGTAAACCTCCCTCTGCGACTCCTCCTCGAATCCGAAGACGCCACGTTCTGCTGCTGTGATATTATCGAAGCCTGAGGCTGCTGCGGCGTCCAAGTCCCGTTGGCAGCAACCACATCATCACCGCTGCTCATTCTTGAATCTTCTCCCAAATTTTTAGCCTCCCTCATATCTTCATCCTCTTGTTGATGCTGCCTTTGTTCTTCCTCGAGGTCTTCCATTTCCTCGTCGTCTTCGTCATCATTGTACATGGAGAGCGACGCGATTCCTTCCGATTGTTTCTTCTTCGCCGCCATCAAATTCAGTCCCTGCTAATTGACGATACTGGAAGCTCGAATTTGATTATAATTTGGCTTCGTCGAGTTTGCCGAGGTTTGGGAATCCATTCGGGTCAAAGTGAGGTGGCGGGCGGATCTAATTTGTTTGTCTCATAAAGGTTCGGGTTGGGCTTAGGCTGCCTTATAAACATGGTCAATGTGCTAATGACACCCCATTTCCTTAGGGAAACTATCTTTCATCAAAGTTGGGGTGTCTTTAGAAAATCAATCAATTTTATTTACAATTTTGAGTTTTATATTAAAATTGCAACGATTGCATTTAACTTTCAAAAGCAACTTTAAAAATACAAAGTTTAGTAATATTCATTTCTAGTATAATTTATTAATTTTTTTATTAATATTTAATATTTAAAATTTTTATACTAAATTTAATTTAAAAATTGTCGTATTAAATTATATTTAAATATAAAATAAAATTTTAATTTATTTTTTCTTAAATTTAATCGATTGTACATTAAATCTAATTTGATAATAAATCTTTTAATTTATTATTAATTTTTTTATATATAATTATTTTGATATTATTTTATTTAAATTTAATTAAAATAATTTTATATTTTTTAAAATAAAATATAAAATATAAAAATTAAAAATTAAAATAACTCGAGTTTTGACTCCGTTAAATAAAATCACCCCCC
>CP135550.1:5642081-5792606 GCA_032402905.1 Khaya senegalensis | reverse complement strand
TGGACTGGAAGAGAGTAGCGATTGAATTGGTTTTTGTACGTATCCGTATTGGCAGAAACATTTATGGTTGATGGTGTACGCGTATGAATGTAACGAGACTCTTCAACTACCCACCAAAACCAGCCATTTCAATCACTACACGTGCGGCTTGGCCCCTTATTTTATCCATCCCGTTGCTTGTGCTAATGCACCAAATACCACACAATTGACCACATCTTAAAAGATAATGGATAATATATAGCTTAGAACTATGTTAAAATATGTTCTCCTGGGTCAATTTATACTTTTGATGAGAGTTATTGGTATGTTTTGATGAACAAGTATGTAAGATCTCTTAAGATTACTGAAAAATTTTATTCCTGCAATGGAATATTTAACTTTTACTGGTACCTTTAGAAAGTTGAACATAGGAGTAATTAAAAGAAGGGCTTAGCTTAGATTGCAAGGGATCCTTGTCAATATTTAAGAAAGTAAGGATAACGAGTGTTTGATAACGAGGTTACTTTAGTTTTATTCCTTTGCTATTAAATTAAATGATGAAATGATTAACGAAAAAGAGAAAAATATTGGGTTAGATAGTCTTTGCTCTCGAGTCTCATCATCAGCCACCTTTTACTTTGTCTGTTTCACAACTGAGCATACAGGTGGCCTAATTCTTCTTGCACCTTCATTTTTCTCCTCTTCTTCCCTTCTCTCTCTCTGTCTTTCTGCCTGTCTTATGTATGTGCTTTGGCTAGTTTGGTCTTAATTTCAGCTCCAAAAATTGGCTGTAAGTTACTAACTTTTGTTGAGGCTTTTGGAATTTGTTGTTGTTGTTGCTATTGGAAGTATTTGTCTTTGTATGTTTTTTTTCTTTCATTTTCTGGTACAAATTTTCTCTTTTTGTGGTCTGTTAGGAACACAGATTCTTTTTTTTGTTGCTTAATTTGATGTGATTTCTTTTCACTGTTGCTTTGGGTGGTGTTGCTTATTTGTTTTCTTTAGCTTTGATGGCTGACCTTTGTTTGTTAGTAAAAGTCTCGACTTTCAGTATATGTGGGTTTAACAGTTAAATTTTGTGGTTAAGAATAATATGTGTTTGTCCGTTGGCTTTTCCATTGTTGGAATTATATTTGGGTATTAGAAATATGTTACGTGTTGGATCAATTTTGATCACTCAAAGTCAGAAACTTGTTGGTATTACTTGTTTCAAGAATCTACTGTTGGCACTCTTCGAATGATCTTCTTCTTGGTGAATTGTATGCGTCTGAAAGGTCAAGTTCTTTTGAGGTCCCAGTAGTTAACTGGGAAATTATGCAGAATTCAGTGATTTTTAGCTGATCACTAAAATTTGGGAACATATTACATTTTTGGAGTTCTATTGGTTTTGTTTGTGATATTGTAAGCTCCATAATTAGGTCCTCTTTCAAAATTGCTTCTTAAGTTGCCCAATTCACTCAAAATATCTGTGAAATGATTTCCTTTTAAGTGCTTTTCTTGCTGTATATGCCAACTGGACTTCATTTTTTAGGGTGTTTAGACGCTTTTTAGAAGGGAATTACTTCCTACATATTGGACATAGACCTTTGTAAAGTTCATTTTCCTATTCTGTGCCAAGCATACATTCTGTTGTACAATTTTCAGGACATGTCTCCAATTTTAGCTTTCTTTTTTTTTTGGCTGACAGTAGTAATTTATGCAATTGCTTTGCTCTGAGGTTATCACATCTTCCTAAAAGATGGATTGTGATGTTTGATTCAATGGAATGTTTGATCGGATCAAATTCATTCCTGTGATATGTGCAAAGAATTTTGGAATACTTTTGTCCTCACTTCTCAGATGCGTTTTTGTAGTCTGGACTTCTGAAACAATGATATCCAAGTTAAATCTGTCTGGCAGTTCTATGATCGTAAAGAGCTTGACTTTCTTGTGTATGACTGCAACTGCTTCGAACTGTGACTTTAAAAATATAAGAAAAATTCATCAAGTCTAGCTTATCATGTTCTTTAATTTTATTTGTGAATTTGTTTCTACCCCTTCATTGTCTGATGATTTGCACCATTAATTGACAGGCTCATATGCTATGAATATTCATATTCCATGCTGAAAAGACAAAATACTCTTGAGGAAGTTCTCTAATTGTAATCATGAGTTGTAATTCATCTCTTCCCCTTAAATATCAGAAAGGAAAACCCAATCTTCTTGTTGAGGTAAAAAAAAATTTGGGTTGTAGTAGCATCTGATTGTTTATTCTTTACACACTCTTGCTTCAGTTTGTTTTCTTAACTGTAAAAATTTTATTGGTTCCAGGTTGCTAATGCAGAGAAACAGTTGTTGACATTGATTCATTCCAAAGGTTTATTGTGCTCTGATGTTCAAGAATTGTACCCCAGAGTCTGCTCAAGTTATGAGAAAATCATTTTAAATAATTCTGATCAAGCAGAGCTTCAAGATGTTGAATATTCTTTGTGGAAGCTCCACTACAAGCACATTGATGAATTTCGTAAAAGAATAAAGAAAAGTTCTGCTAATTCTAATAATACAA
Organism: Khaya senegalensis; assembly: GCA_032402905.1. Lineage (NCBI taxonomy): Eukaryota > Viridiplantae > Streptophyta > Magnoliopsida > Sapindales > Meliaceae > Khaya > Khaya senegalensis. Next base: position 5,790,082 of record CP135550.1, on the reverse strand, counting down.
CCTCTGTGATTCCACAAAGTGATGTTAACATGTGGAGAAGCAATGACAATCATATAGAAGGATTCACATCATTTTTGTCAAAAGCAATTGAATTTTATCAAAATCTGATACAGAAAATGAAAAGATGTTGGGGGCTTCCAGAAGAATCTTCTTTCTGTGAAAGAGGTTACATCTCAACTACTTTTGAACCAAAAAAATTGCAGAATTGTCGATTTTTATGCCACCGGATTTTAGTTTGTCTTGGGGATCTTGCTAGATACAAAGAGCAGTATGAAAAGTTTGGTGCACAGGAACATAACTGGTCAGTTGCAGTTTCCCACTACTTGGAAGCTACAATGGTTTGGCCAGATAGTGGAAACCCCCAGAACCAGGTACTTTCATTTTCTTTTCTGAACTTGGGATCTGCACTCATTTTGTTGAAAAGCTTTACTTTATAAAACTCAAATTTGTGATTTCAAATTGGTTCTTATAGTTGAAATCAAGTTTGTATGTAGTTGGCAGTGTTGGCAACTTATGTTGGTGATGAGTTCCTTGCATTGTATCACTGCATAAGAAGTTTAGCAGTAAAAGAACCTTTCCCTGATGCCTGGAATAACCTCATTTTGCTTTTTGAAAGGGTAAGCCTTGATACGAGTTGCCCATTGTTTTCCTTTTTACTTTATCGTTCTGTACATTGTTTTCTGATATCCAGTTGATTGGCAGTTCTCTAATGCTACTTTCAATATTGCAGAACAGGTCATCTAATTTGCATTCCCTTTCTAGTGAGGCCCTCTTTGATTTCTTAAAACCATCTGAAAGAAGCAGTATTCAGATCAAATCTCAATGGAGTGATGGTTTTGCAAATTGCAGTATGTTGAAAGCTAAACATGATTGCTTTACGGAAACCAATTTGTGGTCACTTATTATTCGAACAATAAGCTTCTTTTTTGTGAAATCCAGGTACTCCTTTTCGCTGATTTACCTATGATCCGGTTCATGTGAATTTAATTTTCCTGCATTGATTTTCCTTCATTTTGATATTACATAGCTTCCTATGCTATTTCCTCGTAGCCTTCAAGGCAGTATCTAGTCATTTGGTTCCATTTTGCCCCACTCATGTTTTGTTAACTTACACACCTTAAGTAAATATTAATTTTATTGATGTTAAAAATATGCATGAATGTAGGCACTTTGGTTGGTGAGGTGTCACAGCAATCAACGCTGGCCAACACTTGTTTTGATTTCCCTCTGTTGTATGTACATTTCCTTGGGCACATATTTTATCCCTGAAACTTCCTCTAATTTTGCCTATATGGAATTAAATGTTTGAATGTAGATGGAACTTCCAACATTATTTGAGAAGAATCTTACAGTGGTGCATATACTGGTTATATAGCCTGTCATATAAGAAAAAAGATATATACTGGTTCTGTTACAATGAAACTGTATTCAAATGAGTAGAGAATGTAGTTGGCATTGGTTCAGTTGGTTACAGTAAAACTAAGAATACTGTTCAAACTAAATATTCATGCTTAGCTTGCACTAAAGTTCTGATGTTTTGTGCACCTTTTTAATGGGAGGCAGTTTGGAGGACTTGTCTTGTGCTTTTGCTTCTACAATGAGAGAGTTGGATGGAACAATGGAATTAGATGATGCGAAGCTAAATGCCATGCTGGAGTCATATCAGCTTATGGATTCAGCTAGAATAGGTCCCTTTCGTGCCCTTCAAGTTGTTTCCATATTCGTCTTTGCCATTGAGAATCTGTTTAAGGCCCAAGATATAGAAGTTTCTAAAGACAAAAATGATATGCAGCAGCTTGAGTTTACAAAATGGGCATTATCCGCTACATTTATTTTCATGGGACGCCTGGTTGATAGGTGTTTAAAATCAAATCCCTTGGATTCTAGCCCCTTATTACCTGCTGTTCTTGTTTTTGTGGAGTGGTTGGTGGGTATGCTTGATGTAGCAGAAGCATATGGATCTGATGATAAAAGTAGAAGCACTATGTCTTACTTTTTTGGTGCTTTTGTTGGCCTTTTAAACCAGTTCAATGCGAGGGGTGAAGTCTCGTCTCCTAAAAGGAGTGCTCTCTGGGAAGACTATGAGTTGAGAGGCTTTGTGCCGGTATCGTGTTCGCATGAATCTTTAGATTTCTCAACTCATTACAAACATATAAAGAGTTTTGAAGGTGGAATTGAATGTCGTGCTGATCGGATCACAAATGCTGCAATGAAGATTGCAAATAGATCAAATGGTTCTCCAAAGTGGATCATGTATGACAAAGCAGTAACAAAATTTTATGTGGCAGATTCGAATGTGAACGCAGACAGAAGCATTTCGGATGTGAAGTTAAACAATGAACTTGAAGTGAAAGAGCTCCATCTTTCTATATCTGAGTCAACGGAGGGATATGATAAGCAGATTCCAGGAGACAGTGCAACTAGCCCTTCTGTGCATGGAAAATCTGTTGCCGTGGAGGAGGAAGAAGTCATCGTCTTCAAGCCTCTTGCAAGATTTAATTCTGCACCACTTTATAATTCTATCATTACAAAAGACCCAGAATCTCCAAAGGACATAGAGGAGCAAACAATACCTCCTGATGAATGCTTGCGTCGTGCCACATCACTACTTATAGCACAAAACCAGTCCCGGGGAGATCCTTTGGGGTTCCATTCTGACATCACTAATTTCAGGCCCAGCAAACCATTTAAGCAGCAGGAGCCTTCTGTAAAGGAAACTGGAGCACCCTCATTTTTTCCAACCACCATATCTGCCGGGCCTCCTTCTCTCAGTTCTTGGGTCTTCAATAGAGAAAATGGTAGAAATGATACAAGTAAACCTGGCTTGAATCCTATCGAGGAAATAGCTTCGGCATCTTTATCCAGTCTCTCCATCAATCCAACTGAGAATTCTGTCACTAGTTCTGGACAAACTTACACAAGCAGCAACGACACTTCTTCTTATTCAGCTCCAGTGCCTTCTGCCCCAATATTGCCTGACAATGCCACCTGGTTGAATGGTATACAACCTAGTTTTTTGGACTTCAAGAACTCAGAGGATACGAACCAGACAGATTGCTTGCCTGATGTGTCACAGTTTAGCAGTTATCCAAATTGGAATGCTGCTCATGGTCATTTCAATTATGGTTCTGTTATTCCTGGTTTCATGGATAGATACCCACCATTCCGCGGATTGACTTCTTCCGAATGGCTTCGCCAGTACAGAGAAAGTCACAATCTTGAGCGGACCAATGACAATTCACGGCCCCTTGATTTTTATGCTCCCAGAAGCTCAGGAAACTCCATTGGTCAAGATGCTTCCAGAATCAATCCTCTCGATCAGTGGCAAGTTCCTCTGGCTTCAAACCAAATAAATTATACTGAGCGCCCACTGTTGCATCCAGTATTTCCACCACAAGTTCATGCTGCAGGTGAACACAGAAGGGATAAGCTATTCCATGGTTACCAAAGACCAACTTCTTATGGATGCGGCTCTATGACAGACATTAGAAACGAGCCACAGCCTCTTCTGCAGTATCTCAAAGAGAAAGAATGGCTACTCCAGAGGGATCCAACCCTTAGAGGTCCTCCTACATATATGGGAAACTGAAATTTACATACTCCTTGATAAATGAGCATACAACAACATGGCTGCATTTCCTGAACAAGTTAACCAAGTCTGTATGAGTGTACACTTGAATATGTACTAGTATAATTATCAGAAATAGGTGTTGAAAGAAAGTTTATAGAGAAAATCTAGCTCAAGTTGTCCACAGATCATGTTGGTGACTTTGTAATAATGTTTATATTATGTCAGCCATTTAAGTTTGATTTTATTTTATTTTTTTTATTTTTAAATATAATTAATAATAAATAATTTAAATTATATTTTAATAATATTTATAAATTAATTTTATATTTTATGATATAAATTATGTCAATTAAATTGAAGCAGAAAAAAATTAGGAGAGTATTGTCATTTTATAAAATAGTATTATTTAATTAGAGATTATTAAATAAGAAATTAAAAAAAATAGGTTGATGTGGGGACATTTAGCAATTTAATTGGGCCTGAAGGCCCAATTCGATTCCAATCTTTCTTCTTCTTCTGTTGACTTCTCTTGGTCTCAAACTGCAGTAGGTAGAACTTCGGATGTCCTCGAGGGACAAAAGTTGACAAAGGAAACTGAAAGAAACAAAAGGCTGCAAAAGTTTATTTGGATTAGAATCTGTAGTCTTTTGTTTTCCGTAAGAATTTAGTTGAAGTCAAATCAGCTATCAATAGAATTCAATTGTTTGAGGTTCTATAAACTATCTTTGGAATTATATACTTGTGTTTATCGGCTGCGTTAAAATCACACGAAAATGGAAAATAAGGAACCCCATAAAGCAGATGTCTCGTCAGCAGAAGCGGCCTTGCTGGGAGCTCTGGTACCCGGCGTTAATGTCTGTATTATACAAAATTTTTGTACTGATATATTGTATCTAATGATTTTTATGGGTCAATGTTAACGTTTCTTGTTGATTCCATTTCAGGGTCCAACCTGAACAATGCTGAAATCAACGTTTGTGATGCTGGGTCTCTGTCTTGCTGTTATGTTTGGCTTAGCATTTTCTTCTAGTGACTCTTCTTTGATTCTTCATGTTGGGTTTCTTCTGGTACTTGCTGTCAGCCTCTTCTTACTTCTTAGCTCGTATTGTATTTCCTTTCTACAAAATCTCTATGTGAAGTTTGTGCATGCTTTTGGTTTTTTGTTATTAACTAGAATGTGATATGTTTTTCATTGTTTCAAGCTGCTTTGAGTTTGCTATTACGTGATGATTAGAGTTTTTGACTACCAAATTTTAGTAAGTCTAATGTTTTCTTTGTGTTATTTACAATGTATGGCGTTAGGGGTTATGCAGTGTTGGTTATTTATTATTTTATGCATATTGTTTTACTGCAAGCTTAGTGCTTCACCTCAAATTAATCTTATTTCTATCTATGTTGTTTCTATGAAGGGAGTTATCCAGCTTAATCCCCTATGTTTCTCCTAATTAGTTTCAATATTTGTGGACCGGATATGATCTCCTGTCAGCAAATATTAGGTTTGTGGTCTTTTTTCATACAGATTTGTTTTTAAAAAGAACCCAATGCATGGATTGTTGAGGAGGAAAAATTTCTTGATGGAGGATTCTTTGTTAGGTGTCTTATGGAGGTGATGAGCTTGACTCAATATAATCAGAGTAACAGGCATGCAACTCACTTGACTTGCCTGTTTATTTAAGGCATGGATCATACCTTTGGGGATCTTTTATGGGGAATGGAAGCTTTTATCCAAAAGATTGAATAAAACTTTACAAGCATATTACTCACAAGCCACCACTCATAAATTTGTGGACATAATGCATTTCTGCATCTTTCTTCGTTTGTGAAGAAAGCATGTAATGCTCACAAATGTTCATTAGCATCTAAATGATATGTAAATGCAATCTGTTTCAGAATTTGTGTACCTGCAGGTGTTTGCCTGTACGCATGGTGCGAATTGAGGAAAATGAGTGCTCGTTAGTGAGTTACTACTACATGAATATATGCTTTGCTTTATAATCCTGAAGGGGTGTGTTGTGGTGGAGAGAGAGAATTAAGTGGAAGCTTATGGAAATATTATGACAAACAAGCGTGTTTAGTGTGGAGCAGGTCAAAGCACTACCACAGTGCAGTCTAGACAGAATAATGAAACTGCTTTCTGAATTGTGCTTTCTACTATTCAATCTGTGTGTACAAAAATGTTATGTTGCTTTGTTATGCAAACAATATATTATATTTTGGAATTACACTTTTAAATGCATGTTTTCTAATCCGTGCTATCAATCCAAGTTTCACTACAGCCATTATAAGCAGAGTTTGGCATCTCCTGAACTGTCTTTAGCAGTATATAATTTCGAGCTTAGAACATTCACAATCCTCCTCTCTCTATTTCTTTCCGTTATTGTTTATTTCTTTGTAGCACAACAGTTCAAACCTGCACAAATGCTGTATCCAAGTAGCCTCTGGCACTTCATCTGATATCTTTAGATGTAGTGCTGTCAAATCAATGTTTATATGCTACTAGATTATGGTGTTATTCTGGGGCATTGATTCTGTCGGCCGATACCTGATAGTTGCTGGAGCAGTTTTAGGACTGATTGGTGATTAGAATAAACATCTTTATCTGTGTACGTATGGGATTTCTTTGTTTATCCAATAGTGATTTCGCTGGAGCAGGTCCATTAATATGTATTACCATGTAGTTTCATGTCAAGACACTAGAGCATTGATTATTTATTTAGCAACAGAAAGCTGTATGTTCTTGTATTTGTTTCCCTGAATTCCAGCAATGCTAGTTTGCGTGCATATTTCTTCCCAGCTGTGTAAAATTGGGCAAAAAAAAAAAGTAAAAGAAAAACGGGAAAGGTTATGGTAATTTATGCCATACCAGACACATTTGGATTTGAATTTTAATTTTTTGAAAACCATTTGAGCATAACAATATATACAATCATGACTGGTTGAAAATTTTGTGTTGAAGCCCGAGAGATCCCTAAAGCACTGATTTAATCTGCCTGCAGGTTTCTTGCACAGAATGGTCTAGTTTCAGTTGAACATCAACTGCAGGAGATGAACTTCGTGCCAACTGATCATCAGAGAAGCCAAAAAAGCGAATAATTTTGTCCCAAATATTCATAAAGCATTACAGGAGTAGACGTCATTAAGAAAGGAAATACTTCATTGACAACTCAAACGCAAAGATAGAGAGAGATACACATTTATGATGCATTCATCTTGATAGAAATCGGAAAAAAGGTTGAAAGGATAGCAAGTGAATCCCGGCATTACAAGTCCTTACTATCGCATAAAATCATGATGGGTGTGACTGCATCTGTTACTCATTCTTTTCTTCCTTCTTTTTGTGTTTGTTCTTCTTGGCCTTGAAGAAGCAGAAACATGAGCAGCATGGCAGCTGAATATAGAACTTCATATCTTTCTGGTGATTTCAATTGTTTGGAAAACCGGCAATATATGTAAAGCTTCAGCCTTTGTTTACTTATTCCTTTGTTTTCCTTTATTCATTAATGTTCATGGATGCCATTCCCATCTCTAACAGACAAGAAGATGCCTAACTTCTTAATTGGCCACTGGCATTTTTCTTGCAACTATATTTTTGAAAAAGAAAAGCAACTTTTTTTGTTGCTTTTCTCTGCGGAAAAGTTCCATGATGACGAGGCTATATTCCAAAGGAAGCCAAACCCAGAATATAATGACTTGACAGATTGGGTTGTTCAACATGGATGGCATTCGAGAAATAGATTAACAGTTAAAAATCTTTGATCACAAGGCTAAGGGCATATCTGCCGTCTGATGTGGAGGGATAATTTAACAACTTGATCAGTAGGATAAAGAAGGGATGTTGATAGAAAAACAAAGTTTTATATATTTTCAAAGCCAATTAATCACACAATAATTGTAGTATCATTAATATTATACTGATAAAATTGGGATGGAAAGTCCAACACATATTAGGTAATTATTAACTTTATTTTTTTAATATTAATATTCAATTAAATAATATTTATCTACAAAAAAAATTTATTATATTACTTATGATACCGTTATTTTTATTTTTTTTAAAGATTATTTTAAATTATTTTAAAATTATTTTAAGTACAATTTATTACATATTTCAAATTTTTTTTTATGTTTTAAATTTTTTATTAAGTATTTTAAGTACTATTTATCATTTATCTTATATATTTAAATATTTTTTTTATTTCAAATTTTATAAAAATAATTTTAAGTCTTATAATTAAATTTTTTCGGTTATAATGTTACCCATAGGTAAGTTAGTCAACTTCATCTATAAATTATTATAAATAATATTTATTAATTAATATTATATCAATTAATTTATATCTCAATTAATAATAAAAATCTTAAATGAGATAATTATATTATATTAATATAGTTAATGTGGTAGTCTCATTGTTAATAAAATCGTTTTACTTAAAATTTTCTTTTAATGTATTATCATTGTTTATTCCGTTAGCAGCACATTTATGATTATTACTTGTTATTTATGACTTGGGTTGGCAAATCTGAGCCTTCAAAACCACAACAAATACTTGCCATTTTTGATTTCTTGTCACCTTTCTAATGCATGCATAATCATTCATACTGAGTTTTCATTTTAATAATCCACGGCTCTTTTAAAATTCCTTGATTATCACAAATAACAGACGGCGGACTGAAACAATGTAATGTAATCCTCCTTTTCTTGTGCTGCAAGCAATTAAGAGGTAAAGAAATTTGTATGGAAATTTACAGCATCTGCGCATTTTGTTCTCGCGCATTCTCCGTAACCCAGACGAAGGATTCAAGTGATATCAATAAAGTGCCTTTTGTTTGACCCTTCTCTTTGTTTCTGCTTTTTCGCACGAGGCTTTCACTTGCTACTTAACTAGTTCAGGTACACCCTCGCTTCTCTTTCTTTTAAGCATCTTTAATTTGATGTCAAATCTCAAGATTCACACCAGAAGTTAATAATCTTTATCTGGGTATTCTTGTTTTGATCACTTTTGGATCTTTGTGAATGTTTAATTTGGACGAGCACAACCCATAAAAGTCCTCGCTTTGATTTTCTTTTGATCTTATTTATTTTCGTTTGTTTTACTATTGAAAGTGAATTAGGAAGTTGGTCATGGCTTCAGCTGACGTTTCTGATTATCAACAGATGTGAGTTTTCTTGCTCCAATGGCGTCTTGGCTTTTTTATAGTCATGGGGCTCTTTTCTGATTTTGTCTTTCTTGTTATTTTCTTACATCCATGCTTGATTTCGGTTTATTTGATTGGAGGTTACAGGTTTGAACAATACTTGCTTGATTATTTGGTGAAGAATAACATGCATGAGACTGCTGAGAATTTCATAAAAGAGGCCAAAATTTCTAGCTATTCTGTAGGTATGTTTTCTTGCTCAACTAAAATATTCTTTTTGCCCCTTCTATGAATTAACCATTTTAAGTAGTAACTGAGATGCAATCTTACTGTTGATTATGTCAACATTTGTTTGGGTCTGTGTGCTTGTGTTTCCCAGGGTCATTGCTGATTTGTTTGTATGCTTTTCATTGCATTATCTTCTTTTGGTTTTCTTTTTCTTCTTTCTTTAGGAGGGAAGGAAAATTGGTTGTCTGTTTAAGGTACATAGTCTAAGAATAAATTGAACTTTGCTTTGATTTGAATCATGCTAATATGGTTTTCCTTTCAACTAGACTTGAGATAATTTTGCACTGTATCATAAACTTTGTGATTATGAACTAGAAATGGTGGGATAATTTTTACAGGGATTCATGCTCCCAATGGGTTCTTACGTGAATGGTGGCGCGTATTTTATGATGCATTTACTATTAGGCAGCAAATGCATCAAGAGTCTCAGGTAAAAATTTCTACTGAGGTGATAATTTTTTTCCTTGAAGTCTTGTTTTTCTCTTTATGACAATAAGAATATGCATTTTACTGTTCTATTTCCAATTTCTAGGTTGAAAATGTGATTGAGAATCAATCAAATTCCATTGTGCCTCACTTAGCATTGGACCAGCAAAGGCCTAGACAGTTTCCTGTCAGTACTGAATTTTATATGATGATTGACGAACCAGCTGCTTCTCTGTTGGCTGCTAAATTTTACGAGGAAGAGCAATTTAGGCGTTCTATGAGAGATTATGATCCCAATTCATGGTTTCACAATGCTAACAACGTGAATCCCTTAAATTCAGCTGCAAGCAGTTCTAGGTATTTTCCAGATACATTTTTAATATAAGTAAGAGATTAATGCATTGCCTATTCCCCATTTTACAGTTTGTTCGACTTCTTCAAAGGCATTCGCATGCATTTAGAGCATATTTTTTCAGAGATGTAACAATGCCAAAAGTATAGTAAAAGTTGGACTTGTCTATATGAAATTTGAAATGGGGAACTAAGAAGTCTTTTCCTCCATGTTTAAAGGATTGCACAAATAAACATCAATACTATTACTTGGACTTTTTCTTCTTTAACATTCTTTTATGTATTTCAGCCATCTGCAGCAGCAAAACCTCAGTCAGGCTCAGCAACAGGTTGTGAAAATATGGTGCAACCTATTTGCTTATTAGAATCTCAAATTACAAAAATGTATTCAAAGATTAAAAATTGTATGATGGTATAGGTTAATATACAAGGCTCTGATTTAGGAAGAACTACGCTGATGGATCCAGCCTGCTATGGAGAAGAAAGATTCATACTTCCAAAAGTTGGACTTCATGGAGCAGGTTAGTTAATAACATACACTTTTAACCGTTTTTGTTTGGTTCTCTGGCTAATCTTGAAGCGCAGGTTAGCCTTGTTCTTGCTTTTCTTCTACACTGTCCTTATAGATACAAAATGAGTTGAATCAGGAAAAAATGTGCAGTTTGTTTCCACGCTATAGTCTGTCAAAACAGAAAAGAATACACAAATGATATGATGTCTTGTTTGGTTTTTGTTTTTGATTTTTTTTTCCCCTTTGGATACCACTTCTTGCCTTGGCACGAGACTATGTCTTTCTAACTTAATTGATCTTGGTAAAGTCTGGTGGTTTAATGATTTAGTTCATTTAACATAGAGGGTGCAGCTTCAAAAACATATCATTGAAGTTGGTATCTTTGGTTTATCAGCACAATTACAGAGCATTGACGAACAAACCATTTAATAGTTTGAACATCTTCATTTTAACTTCCTATGCTCTGACATGGTCAATTTATTTTTGACATATCTAATGCCAAAATTTTCTCTCTTGAAGGGAAGAATGGAGTTGTCAATTCAATGGCACCAAATAAATGGCCTTTAGATGTAAGTGGCAAAATAAATTCCTCTCTTGTACTCTTCTGGCAGCACTTGTATGTTTATTGTTATTGTAGTTTATAGTCTTTGAAGCATCAGTGAAAAGTTTTTATTTCACTCACATTAAAATTTTAACTGGTTGATATTTGATCAACTTGGTTTCTGAAATAAGCCATTACAATCAATTTTCAGGCACCAAACCATCAACGACAGTTTTTGGCTCCAACACAGTCATTTGCACCTGGGGATCTGGCATTCAACTTTCCTGGAAGCCCTTTCAACTTTGCTCGTCGAAATGCGATACTTCCCAGGACAGATTTAAGTGGAAATAATGCACAGGTCAGAAGAAACAGTGACTTTTGACTTGAAAAATGTGTTTGTAAAAATTTGGCAAGCAAAGAAGTTTGAGTTCCAATTGTACCTTTTATGTTCATCTTATTGTTGACATGTTTGTTGCATAACAGCAAAGGTGCTCTTTTTGTTAGGGCAATCGTTTATTATCCTGCTAGCAGCTGTAAGCTTGGCAATGAAATTTTAATACATGCCAACAGTTGAGCGTGAAAAATGGACCTGATTACATCATAGTAGTGTATTGTCCTGCATTGAGGGTTTTGAACCCGCATACATATACTTAGTGTCTGGATCCGTACATGAATCTTCACAACAAGATTGAAATGCAACCACTTAGAACACCATCCTTCAAAATTATGTTGGACCTCATATCTAGAGCTTACTAACTATAGCAACACAGAGTTCAGATTTGCAGAAGAGTCAGCAAGCCGAACCAGTGTACAAGTGGGACATTAGATAGTGAAACAGTTCAGCAATATATTATTGTCAAAAGTGCAGTATCATGAAGAGTTCGGTTCAAATATTACTTCTGGCACACAATTTAATTGTAGACCTCAATGGCAAGCTGCACAGTCATTCCTGAGCACAAGCATTTGAGACGAGGGCCTTTTAAGTTTCATTGTATTTCCTATAAATATGAACTTCTGGCTGCTGATAAGGGGGGCTCCTGGCTTCTTCTTCTTGTACTATGTCATTATCATTTGAAGTAGAATAGATGAAAGAAATAATTCCGCACAGGTTACATATATACTTAATGATTGCCAAACTTCTATTGAAATTATCTGCTATTCCATCTCATTAAACTTGTTCTAATAATTTTCTGATGAGATGCTGGTTGGTGCTTTTTCCAGATGGCGGTTCAAATGAGAAAAACTGCAGCGCACCAACTTCAGTGTGATCAGCCACAGCACCGGCAGTCACGAGGGGTTGGTTGGCATGGCACTTTACACATTTATGTGCTTTTAATTTTTCCAGTATTCATTTTCTAACTTTAAATCTTCTTGCCAGAAAGGCAGAATTAAGAATGAATCATCAACTTCAAGAGGCAAAGGCAAGAGTTTGGTTAAACTTAAAGGTAATTTTCTAAAGATTTGCTGCCTAAGAATACTTGTGCATTTGGCATTTGCAAAATGAACATTTAGTGCATCATATTGATCATACTTTGCAACGAGTTTACAGAATTGAACCCCAAGTGTTTCCCAAACGCAGGCTCGACCACACGACGAAGTAGTGGCTAGTCCAAGAAGATTCAATATTAGTGCTAATATTCTTATGTTTGCTCAATGTTTTATTGCAGCCCCTTGAGCTATGGAATCCAAGTAAGAGCTGTAGAAGACAGACAGTAAAAAAATAAAAAAAGGGATTAACTTCTTCACTGGCAGGGATGGTTGCTGACAACATGTCATTGCATAGATAAAGCTTTTGTGAATTAGGATTATCTAATGACTTCAGATACATAGGTACATTTCGTTGGTAGGCTAGAAGCAGCAATACTAATCCTGACCAAGTTTGACCATCAATCCATCAGGAACAAGTTCCATTGCATTACAATCAAATGTTGATAATTGTAAAATCTAATTGCCATACGAAATTCTGTTTTGTTTTGCTCTTTTGACAATATTGTTGGATTTGGATCTGCTTTTATTCCTCTTTATCGTTGATCTGCATCTTTTCTTTTTCTTTTTTCTTTTTAATACCTCTGAATAATAGAAATCACACTCTTAGATAGCGTTCATAGTAGATATTACCAGTTTTGATCTAGGAGAAAATTTTTGTTGTTGAGAAGTACACAGTGCAGAACAAACCCAGGTGCCAACGATATCAACTTTCCAACTGTCATTGATTTGAAGGAATCCCATCTTCGGCAGCTCCCAGGAACACAGGTTAGTTGAATTGCATTGTGTCTGAGAAAATTCATGCTGAAAAGGTGTCGTGTTTAATAAGTGAATCCAAATCTTACTTTCCTATTCAATAGGTATGAGAATTAGAAAGAATGTCAATCATCGATTATGGAACAATTGCCATATCAGCAAGAAATGAATACAAGTTAACACCGAATGGAAAAAAAAAAATGACTACAAAGAAAATATTCTGTTGCAACTTAAAGTCGGAATTAACTAGGAACAAATTGGACACAGTTATAATAGCAGCTTCAGCCACAAGGTCAAGAGAGATGCCTGAAGTTTGTTTTTCGCTGGGGTGCATTACAAAAACTGCTTGTACAAAATCCACATTAGAATGGGGATAAATGGAGCTGCTTCTGGAACCATCACTTCCATAGTTCTTCCATTGGGATCCCACGTTCCCGGGCAACATCACGCCACTGCTTCATTTTCTGCGCAGCAACAACAGTGGCTCTAGCATTGTTGAGGGCATTGTTACTTCCAAGTTGCTTTCCCAAAGCATTCTCAACACCTGCCATTTCAAGAACAATTCTGACGGCACCTCCAGCAATCACTCCAGTACCAGGAGAAGCAGGTCTAAGCATCACCTTAGCTGCCCCAAAGTCGCCCTCAGATCTGCCATTTATTTGCCCAACACAATAAAAACACGCAGATAGGAAGAAAAATAAATTGGCATTGATATATATTGCATAAACTCATGCACTTTGTGACATATAAAGTCCGCTAGTGGATATGCAAGTAAAAATTATTAGGAAACAGATTTTGAATATGGACAGCAGGTTTTTGCTCGCATATGCTAGGGTTTTGACTTTTCTGTTTTTCTATCAGACTAAAGTTTCTACCAAGTTTTTGAGCATGATAAGGAAATAGCAAAGGCATATGTCCAGTCCCTGAAAAAGGTTTCATACAGATTTATCCTATGACTGACAAAAAGTTTGGTGGCATTTTCCTTCTTAGAAAACCAGAAGGGGGAAATGAAAAGAAAACTTATTTCCTTATAAATGTTTTCACTTCCTGGCAATGAGTTGTGCACTACGATCGAAGTAAATTCACAACACTAATCATGCATCTGAAGAATTTGGCCATCTTTCCACTCTGACACTGTATACACCTTCAATGTCCGTTTTATCTTCCAGAAGCTTCAAATTAATAATTTTTGGTATTCATGTTAGTGGCTTCAACAACTTACTGACTGATATTATCCTCTGGGATTCCCAGAACTACAAAGACAGTTTCTGGTATTCAACCAAATTGTAAGTTAATTCACATTTGGCTCAGTCCTTAAAGTTCTAAATGAACTTATCTACATCCCTAGAAATATATGCAACGTAGGTATAAATTCAACCACAATCCGAAGTTAGATCTCTGTACCTTTGGTCACATAGAAACAATTCCAGTGAATCCATACTGCTTGCGCGTAGACTACATTCCATTGCAAACTATAAGTTCCCTAAATTAACCAAAGTCCAACCCAATATCCACAGATTACAATTCTACAACCTGTCTCAAACCACAGAATACCATGAATCAACCCAACTCTAAGACCGTTAAAATTCATAGAGACTGCATATGCATTCAAACAGAGTTTTCTAATACAATTTGAACTTATCCCAATTTTACATTCTGATTGTTTTAGCAATCCATGATTAAACCCCCATAAACCACACATAATTCAATTAAAAAATCATCAATAACAAACCAAAGCAATAAAAAAGAAAGAAGAATCAACAATACCTATGTGGGAAAGTCAAGTATTTAGTCATGGGAACGGTAATAATATTCCTCCTCGCATCAACAGCTGATTTTTGCACAGCAGCAATAACTTCCTTAGCTTTTCCTACACCAACACCAACTTGGCCTTTCTTATCACCAACCACCACAATTGCTCTAAACTTCAGCTGTTTCCCTCCTTTAACCACCTTCGTCACTCTCCTAACCTGAACAACTCTCTCTTCAAACCCGTCCTTAACCTTCTCCTTCTTAGTTTTCCCAAGAGCACTAGTCTTTTTTACTTTCGAGTCCATCACATAAATGTCGTTCCCCAAAACGCTGACTCCCGAATACGCGGGTCCGTACAGTTCTTCGTACGCGGCAGCGATCTCATCCTCTGTTTCCATGGGAAGTTCGTCGAAGGAGGGCGGGGGAGTGTAGTTTTCGGGAGGGGTTGGGGGTTCGAAAACGTTGTCGTCTTCATCTGTGTTGAACTCGTCGAAAAATTTAGTGTCGATGTCGTTTGGTTTGTCGGAAGCTCTGACGGTTGTGAGAGCTAGTTTAGGGAGTTTGGAGGGTTTTGAGGTGATGGAGAGGAACGAGAGGCGGGGAGTTGAGTGGAGAGATAAAGAGAGAGACGAGAGAGAAGAAAGAGTTGCTCTCGTTGTTGCAGCTGTTGCCGCTGCCATGGATGATGCTTTGTGTTTTGTGTTGGGAGTGAAGGCCGAAGAAGCGATCAGCCCAGTTGTGTCTCTGGCTTATCCCAAAGCTTCCTCCGAGGACAAAAGCGGAATTTTGTTTCGTATTTAGGATTATAATGTAAGTCAAGTATGTTGGCCAATAATACTGTGCCACGTTTTCAACGGTCAATTCAAGTCCTCGTCTTCTATTAAACATTTTTCCATCCAAAATTTTTTTTTATAAATTTAAGATTAATTTATATATATTTATTTTATTTTATAAATTTAAAATTAATTAATATTTTATTTAATATAAAATAAAATATTTTTATCATAATTAAATTTATTTATTATAAATTTATTTTTTAAAAATTTATAATTTTTATGATAAATTTTTATTTATAAATTTAATATTGATTTATATTTTATTTAATGTATAATTTTTTTATAAATTTAAAATTAATTTATATTTTATTTATATTTTTATAAATTTAAGATTAATTTATATTATATTTTGTTGGAGATGAGCTTGTTTGGGTGCATTGAGAAAATAAGTGGGGTGAATTTAGTATACATTAATGTACAATCCCACTGATTGTAGTTTGTCATCAATCCAACCATACGTCGTCGCTTGGAAACTGGAACTCGTTATTAAAACCTAAGGGCCGGCCCATTTGTTTTACGTTTTCAAGTTTGTCATCCGTCTTCGTCTCCTCTAGAAGCTGGGTCTCACTTCGTAACCGATGTGATATAACTCATGTCAAGTCATTAACTGTCTGTCGAAACTCAGTTCCATTCTGTAAGATTAAGTTTCAAAATCGTTGCCATACAACTCATTTTACAAGAGAATTCTAGATAAATCATGGAATCATAAGGCTAAAAAAATTATCCTCTTCTCCCCCTTAGGCATGCATGAAGCTCTATTATCATGGTCATAGAGGAAAATTGTAGTTATTGAAGTCCGGTAGCATATCCAGGCCACCATAGCAGTCATCAACACTTTGATATTCATCGGAACTCTTCACTTTACCAAGCGATAACGATGGTGCCGCGAACTGGGGATGGGTTCCGGGGTTAGTAAGGTTAATGTTGTTGGACGAACCCTCTGCATTTGCTTCTCCGGGTTGTCTATGCGGAAAAGCATCTTCCATTGGCAATGTCATAAGGTGGTAATAACCTTCTTGCTGTTCCTTGTGTCTGAGTTGTTCGATTAGGAGTGCTAAATTTGCTTCCTCTTCGTCTCTAGCTTGGTGCATTACTGGTGTGTTGTTGTGATTGACATATTGTTGTCCGTACAAGGGCTCGGCTGCGGGTCTTTCCACCTTCTTAATGGAGAAATACTGTCCCTCAAATCGAAAAACATCACTATTAGGACACATAGAACACAGATTAATGGTGGAGAATTCATGCATTGGATGAAACTATGAAAGCTGCGAGATCATCTCAGCTCACAAAATGCTGCAGCACTCGCGCCATACGCGTTGTCAACTTAGCTATTATCAACACATCATCCGCTACATGTAGATAAGATACTGAAAATTTGTCCATTTTTGAACCGTCATAGTTTTGTCATCTTTCATTCACATCCTTCCAAAGGATGTATCGTCATCAAAACAGACGACGTTAAGGGTGGTATTGTCTTCCAGTTAAACAAACTTTGTGCCCTTTTCCAGGTTCAAATTCAACTTTTTAAATGTCAACAAAATCTGATAAGTGATTGCATAAGATTGTCAAATAAGGGAGGTAAACTCACGAGATTCTTGTTCTCGTCCTCGTAAAGAGTGAGGGAATCTCCTATCTCCAGCCTATTTTGCTTCACAAAATCCCCTGTAGATTGAAAAAAGTGAGAAGTTGAACCAGATGAAGAGATCCAATTGGCCCAAACATAAGATTAAAAGTTTAAGATACAATTTCAGCAAGTGGGATTCACCTGTATTTTCAAGGACATACATTCTGCTTTTATTGTTAGACCAGTACCTGAGTTATCAACAGACACAATTATGGCATTAACTGACAGACAAAACTCCCGAAAATGAAAAGAAAAAATTGCAGAACTCATGTATGTACTCACTTGAACTTAAGAGTCCAAACTTGATCAGAGTATACATCTCTTATAACTACCTGAATGCCTTCTTTATCAGAAAGACTTGGGAGATTTTCTTCTGCCTCTCTCTGGATTAATATGCAGAAAGAACACGAGATAAGCCCGTATTGTTACAGGAAACAAACAAGAAAATGATAATTAACCTTCCTAATTAATTATGATTATTATGAGAAAGAATAAAAGGGTATTAATAATCTTTTTCTTTTTTCCTTTTGCTTTAATTTTTGTGCAAGAATCGAGAAGTCAGAAAGGGAAGTTATTCGGCAGACTGGATCGCAAAGTATGATGTAGTGGTGAATAAGAGTAAATCAAATGAAAGATGACGGTTGGTTCTTAATTTCTTTTCCTTCTATCGTCTTTTCTTGGAGTCAAAAATAAGAACTGAACAGAAGACCAAACAAGCAAAATTTGACTACAAGCAGCACCGCATTGATCGAGAAAACCTCACCTTTGGAAGAACAATCCTCCCTAGAGATCCCACATCACTGTTCTTCAACTCCTTCTTCAGCAACACTCTCAGTCTCTGCAACAAAACTCTAACTCCTGACTCTCACGGAAGAAAACAGGCAGTAAAAGGAAAACAAGAAAACATTCTGAGAGATCCAAATTTAGTTTCGACACAAACTCACTCTGTTGTCTGGAGTGCAGAACTTGTACAGATCTCTGTCAGCACCACAGATTGTTAGCTTCTTTGCATCCAAATGAGCCGAAGAAGGCACACATGAATAAGCCCCAGAAGAAGCATTTCTCTGCAAACTGAGGGTCTTTTGCCGTGCTAGTTTTCGTTTAATCCTAGCAATCTTGGTCTTCTGTGGATCCAGAACTCCTCTTGGTTGGTCCTTCACTACTCCGTTCGGTTGCAGAAACCACGATCCTGCTTGTACCACATTACCAGCTCCATTTTCGATCCCATTTTGTGCTAACCAGAAGGGATACACTGGATATGCAGCAAAAGGATGACCAGGTTGCTGTTCTGGAGAATATGTGCTTGGGAATTGCATGGTTTGATGATAATAAGGTGGTAAGTACTGCCCTGAAAAGAAATGGTGAGGTAGTGATGTAGATAATGTTGATGGGTAAGTTGTTACATAGCTAGAAAATTGGGAATTCTGTGTATAGACCATGTTTGGGGGTCTCAGGTCAGTGAAGGTGGTGGTGGTGTTGTTATTGCGGGAAGTGGCTTTGCTGCTAGAAGGCGAGAAGGATTTCTCCATATTATTAAACTGAACAACACTGTTGGATAGGGATGAAGTTTGCTTGTGTATGTGTGAATTATGTTTTGATTTTGAGTTGTATTATTTGTATTACTGAGTGCAAGTCTGGTTGAAGAAATAGGTCGTGGTGGAAGAAGATGCTGCCAGTAGAGAAATTCCAGGTGTCGAAAAAGCAAGAGAAACGCGTCAAATTGTGCAGAAGTGCCGGTGTGGAGAGAAAGAAAAGAAAGAGAAAAAGCCATGAAATTGTAGAGAAAAACTGAGGAAGTGAGAAGCTAAAACGAAATGAACAAATGGGTGAAAGAGTTAATTAAATATGGCCAATGGGACGTCGTCGTTGACAGATGGTGGTAAGAGTGGTGGTTTTGGGATACTCATCTGCCCAGTAAGAGAAGCAGAGACAGTTGGCTTCAAAAACTTGGCGCCACCTTTGGTTTAAATGTCCCAGAGTTACCCTCATTTTGCACACAACACCATGGAACTGTTGGCTAACTATCTAAACCCATAAATTCTATTCTCGCTCTAATACACACTGCAATATTTTTCTTTTCTAATTACATAGTCTTTCAATATACTTCTAGCTTCTATATAAGCTTCCAGCTATGTGATTGAATGGGGTTAGTGATCTTCAGTGTTAAACTTTACATAAGAAACGATCGAAATTCGGCTTTGCCATAGGCTAGGTGACTCTCAAGCTTTATAAATTCGGATTCTTTTGGCTTGCCTAAGAGACACCCAACAAACATCAAAGCACTTCGCCCGTCCCTCTTGTTTTTTTGTTAAGGTTTTCTAGAATTGTTGGTATCTATCTCTGAACTAATTTTTTTTAATGTTTTAATGTAATTTTTTTTTGTATAATTTGGTTTTAAAGTTAGGTTGATGTAATGTTTGGAGTGTGAGTAAAAGGTTGGCAAAATGTTTGGAATGTGAGTAAAACATAGCGGCTGAAACACAAGAAGATGACATTTTTGCTTCTGCTCCATGGCGCCGCTGCTGCCAGTGGCATTCTGATGCCAAGTCTGGCTTGTTATTCACCAGCTTGGCCATCCCACCACGATCAAAGTCCACCTGCAAAAATGCATGAATAAGGGCAATTCGAGTTGATACAGAACTAATTTTATACCAAGCAAATCACTTGCTCTGGTAGTGATTGTCAGCTTAGTCAACTACTCAAAGTTGCTTCCAACTGGGTGTATTATATATTACAAACATTATAAACAAAGTTAACTGTGAGCAATGCTGGACGAACTTAACAAATGCAGTCTGTTTATGCAAGATACAAAGGATATTGACCCTTCTTGTGATTCAAGAAATCATCCTGACTATTACTTTTTATGCAAGCTATATAGTGCCCAAAAAAAAAGAGAACCTAGTACGTGTAAACTCATTGTTTATATATCTTCCCTGGAGATATGTAGAACTGCAGCTACCATCTGTGCCATTAATCAGAGATAAGAAGAAAACAAATATAAAGCTACAATAGATAATAGTGATTATATATTCATAAGAACAATGATTATTATTGTTTTAATAATGTGAAGACAAACAGTAATAATTAGTATTAGTTGTCAATATTGTCTTCATGCAAATGGTAATTTGAAAGAAAAAGAAATACAATAAAAACCACATTACCCACTGGAGAAATAGATTTTATAGGATCTCTTGTTATATTTGCTCTGCAAGTTTTATCACTACATTAACAAACAGTCTCCAAGATTATGACATCTAAATACAAGTTCCATTGGAAACTTGATTTTCTCTGGTAGGACACAGATAGCTTCTCCGGAGCATGAACTAAGATGCATGAGAACTTTGCAGTGAAAATATATGTACAACAATATCAAATTAATTGGCAAAAATTAAAACATTTTAATTTCAGTAACAATGAATATAAAGAAAGCAACTAGATTCATTAATAAACAGAATCTTGTGAGACAGAAGCCTAACTTACAGAAGTAATTTCTCTGTTTCCGGAGCTAAGATGAGTAAAAGCCTTCATGCCAGAAAATCAAAGCTATATTCATAAGCACTAGGCAAAGTTTTTCTAAATGAAAAGCTTGAATTGGTTTGAGAAGACTGTAATAAGAAAACTAGAACTTGGTAATGATAACCGGTGAGGAAAGTAGTGATGCATCTGTGAAGAGAGTTGCACACAACTTATATAGATCCAGTAACCGGAGCTGCATGCAACCGAAAGGCCTTAGGTGATAACACCTGCATAATTTGGCTCGATAGTTGTCAGTGATTCAGAATGTAACGCTAAACACGCGTAAGGATGGCAAAACTTTTGCTCTAAAAAGACAACCAGAGTAAATTGGATTCAATTTATTGTTCGCATCCGTTGTTGTTTTTCATGCTTTGCAAACCGATAAAACTACAAAATCAATGGGCAGAAGTGCATATTGACAAGCCTATCCTACTTTGCAGAACCAGACATTTCATTTATTCAGCCTTAATCATCAAGAAGCATCAAACTATAAAGAAGGCAGGGCAATAAGTTAAATTGTCAAAGAACATGTGTAATGTTTACATGAACAATGACCATAACTAATAATATAATCAAGCAGGTTAGTATAATAGATGATCATCTTGTCAAGAAGGTTAGCATATTGACATGAAGTTTTGAATCAAAATAACAAGGTTATTGGTGATTACTCCTTAGAAATGGTAATAACTTAAGGCATTTCAGCAACCATTATCCTAATTTATCAGTTCACCTTCCTCTAGATCACAAAAGGATAAGAGTAAATTTCTTCAATTTTTCCAACACTACACGTGTGATGATCAATATAAAAGTAGAATCAGCAGTCATTTTACCTTAAATCTAATCTACTATAAATCATGAAATATCAACCGGCATGAGACATATCTTGAACATGCTGGTTAAAACTCAAGCTTCACACTCATAGTTCAAACTTGAAAAAGGGCAAGCAAAATAATGCTGATAATATTGCTTTCACCTATGACTGAAGCAATCAAATTTCAATATACTATCAGAGGGTAAGCATAAATTCTGAGGAAAAAAAAGGGTTCAGTTCAATACCAACAATGAAGAAGGATTGTGCTCTAAATCATAGTAAACAGATAGGATGTGCATTTACTAGCAAACTTTACTTGTATTATCCCCAGCTGAGTAGCATTTTGTTCTGGTACTTCTCCAGGCTTTTGGATATAAATTGGCAACATCCTTCGAAAAAACACTGCCATGCTTACAAGAAACTCGTAGAGTACCAAAACAAATGTGTGCATGCCGTGAGCATTGAAAAAGCAGTGGCTGCAATGCGAAAGTGCAAGTAAAAACTCGATCCAAGTCGAATCTACCCATTACATTCTTCTTATTCTTGCCCTTTTGATAAACTTGTCTAAAGATTAAACCAGAAGGCTGATCATGTGAAAGCAAGCCAATCTCCACATCTATCTCAAATCTGAACTTAGGTATAGCAGGGATTCATTTTAGTTTAGTTCATATGGTCACAAAATCCAGAATTCTGATCACATAGGAGTAAAAGGTAACACATATAGATACAATGCATTGAAGTTTTGACAATTTTTACTAGTTTAGAGGTATGTTTGGAATTGAGGAACTGTATGTCTTATTTCAGAAATGCCATAAAATTAATTACAAGTTACTAAATACAGGTGAATGGGTCATTGATAAATAACAGAGAACAGAAATAATAGTGTTACCTGAAACGGATGAATGGCAATGTTGAACTTCAAAAGCTTACAATGGGCTTCATGCCCAATGGATTACAAATGTTTGGCCAAAGCCCAAACCAGCTGTTTTGTTCTGCGTTTGATTTTCCTATAGTTTCCAATTATTTTGAGGGAATATGAAGAACATGTGTTGTGTAGGAGGCTGCCTTATCTACACGTGGCATGAAACGTCACACGCGTCCATATACCAGGATGCCACCTTCTTGTGGTCTTGCACTTTATAACATGCATGTAAAGCCACTAAGCGATGGAAACTAACCGAGAAAAACGCAGAAAAAAAAAATCAACAGAGGGTAAGCAACCATGGCAGCTATGTTCATCACCAAGAACGCCATCTTCAACCTCTCGAAAGCTTTCCCTCAAGCCTCTTCTCTTTCTCTCAGGACTTCTCGCAAAGTCTCCAGGGTTTGGTTTTCCTCTGCGTCAAAATATAACTATGATGATGAGGTAAATGTATTTTGAAATATGTCCTCCTTCATAGTCTTGTCCTTGGTGAATATTTTGTTGAATTGTTTGTAAATTAATTTAGGACCGACATGCAGTGGAGAAGGCAAGAGATTCGAGGGCTGACATGGCCTACAGGTCCAAGGAAACGATGAATAAAACTGATGAGGATGTACCAGACGTGACTGATAGAGCGAAAGAACGGGCACAGGAAATGAAAGAGAAAGCAAAAGAACACGGTCATGAAACCAAGGAGAAGGCGAAAGAGGGAACAGAAAAAGCCGCTGAGGCTGCACAAAGAGCGAATGAGAAAGCCAAAGAGTACGAGGACGAGACCAAAGAGAAGGCCAAAGAGGGAACCGACAGAGCCACTGAGAAGGCCAAAGAGTACGCGTACGAAACCAAAGAGAAGGCCAGAGAAGGGACAGGAAAAGCAGCCGAAACTGCACATAAAACAACAGAGAAAGCAAAAGAATACGCACACAGCTTGAAAGATGACACCGCAGAGGCAGCAGACACCGTTGCGGAGAAGACTAAACAAGGTACGACAAAGGCAGCGGAGACTGCGCAGAGTTTAGAAGAGAACGCGAAACAAACTGTGCAGGGTGCATGGGATGCTGCAAAGGACACTACGCAGAAGATTAAAGAAACCGTAGTGGGGAAGAACGACGATGAGAATAATGATAGAGAGAAGAGAATGGATGAAGACGTTGTTGACCTGAGAAGGCGTGCAGGAAAACATGATGATGATAAGAAGAACCATTAATGGAGTTTCCTTAGTTTGGTGTTCTGTTAACCTCTCACAAAGTTTCTGTCTAGAACAGTCTCGATCTCTGGTGTTTTCAATGTAACTTCACTTTGAACTTTAAATTACAATGAATAATGGGATTACACTTTGGGACGGTTGTATTGAGATCCGAATTAACTGGGCCGGAAAAAGCCCAATAGTTTGAGTCCAAGTCAGCCCAAGAAACATCGAGGCCCATAGCTGCCAGCCGTCCTAGGCTTGTATCAACCGTCCATTGGAGTAGGGGATGGTCCAGTACGCGTGAGAGAATAACCCAATCAAAATGGACCACCTAAGAAGACAAACACACAAGACTAATTAATGCAAAGGGTCTAGTGTTTGTCCGCAAACAGGTGGCTACAGGAGCAGTTGTCACCCCCCATTTTCTCTTCTTAGGCTACGTGGCTCGAACCACGTGCCACGTGCCACTTCCACTTTTGTTATCCGCCTGAGAATGTTATTCGAGCACCCGGTTTATTACACTTGAATTTCCCAAACTACCCCCACTTCAATTAGAATCCACATCAAGATGGGCTTATTTGTCAATAACAATAAGCAATTTTTATTACTTATTTATTTTTGGTAAATTTTTTTTTAGCTAATTATATGAATTTTTCACACCCCAATTTAGTCCACATAATAATTGGTGTACCACATTGTAATTAATTTTAATATTTAATTATATGAATTTTTGTCAACCCCTATATATGTAGTGTGTATATATATTGCACATAATAATTGGTTGTACCACATTGTAATTATATGGGTTTTGTCAAAGCCCTATAGAGCTCATTCATAATTGGTTCGACAACAATGAAATTATAGGACAAGTAGATGTTAGGCCATGAATTTAGGCATCAAAGTGAAAGCATATTAAAAAATGATTTTAATTATTGGGAATAATATTTTTAAATCATAAATTTGTATTATAATTATTGAAGTTAAAATTATTTAAATAAAAAAAATTAAAATTTAGTACTTGAGATTATATTAATCGTTAAGGTCATAAGTCAAACAGAGGGTACACATTTTCAAATAATTAATTGACAATCCCTTTCAATATTTGATAAATGAAATTACTTTGATTAATTGTCTTAATGTCGCATGTTGATTTAACAAGAGGGGGTATTAAAGTCTTTTCACAAGATAGGTGTCGATATCAAATATGAGTGAATGCACAAAAGACACAACCGTGGAGATAATTTTTATTTTATTATATTTTTTGTTTTTTGTTTTAATTAAAGAAAAAAGAAGAGAGAGAATAGAAGACTCAAGGGAGAGATATTGGAAAGTGGAATGAGAGAGAGAGAATTTAGAAGTAGAAGCTGAGTTCTGACACAGCATACCACCCCATTGACTGCCGCCACGACGACGCCACCTTCTTTGGCCGCAACAGCAGCCGCCTCACACAGCCACTGGTCTATTCCCCTCTATTATACTACTGTCTCTATTAGATCTCTCTTAATTTTTTTCTGTCTCCTTCTCACTTGTTCTTCGTCAGTAATTCATATTTTCAGGCAGGTGGTTTCTCGAGTACAAAGAGAGAACAAGAGAGTTGGATTTCTGATTTACTCGTATAGTTCTTCTGAGTTGCTCTTTCACGTGTTGGGTGTTGTGATCAAGGCTATGAACTGGGGGTTCTTTGATTCTCGTTTCATATATGTTTCCTCTAAATTGGTGTGAGATGGGACGGAACCTACACACAGCCATTTCTCTATAATAACTGTACCTTCACTAGACCAGAAATTTCATTTCCTCTTTAAGTTTTCTCTTAGTTTCTGCTCACCAGATTGAGACCTTTCCTCTGTCACTTACATCCACGCCCGACACCCGTACACCATCTTCTGTTAAAATATCTTAAAAGCACACAGGTCTCTCTCTTCTCTATGGACAGACACATAAGATATGTATCTGTACTATGTTTATGCATAGTTGTGGTTTGAAAAATCTATCTGGGGTTGAGAATCTGGTGAGATTTGGTTTCGTTTACGGGGATATTGAGTTGTTGATAATTGTTTCGTGTTTTGTTGGATGTTTCCATATTATTAAGAGAACTTGGTTTTGGTTTTGTGGTGGATAAGAACCGAGCAATCATGCAAACAATCGCCGTTGTTTTGCCCTGGGTTTAGATTTTCCAGGGGCAGAAGTAGACACGTTGATTTCACATATACCTGTATATCTGAAACGCATCCGCATGCTGTTTCAGTTCTCCCCAAAAACAAAACCTGCTTGCATGCACCAAACCCAACCCCGAAGCTGAAACAAAATCCATATCTTCAACATAAAGAGACAAAGAATCATCGAAAGTTTATAGAAAAGGAGAAAGGTTTAGAGAGGGATGCAGCAAGAGAGAGGAGGGAGTGAAGAGAGGAAGCCACAGAATTCGCAAGATCGGAGACTGAAGCCGATGCAAGGAGGAGAGAATCAGCAACAACAGCAGCCTCAAAAGTGTCCTCGTTGTGAGTCTCTCAATACGAAGTTTTGTTATTACAATAACTACAGTCTCTCTCAGCCTCGGTATTTCTGCAAGACTTGTAGAAGGTATTGGACTCAAGGTGGAACCCTAAGGAACGTTCCTGTAGGAGGTGGTTGCAGGAAAGGAAAGCGCACAAAAACCTCTTCTTCTGGTGACAATTCAAGATCTTCTCACTCGCTGCCACCAGCAGCACTACCACAAGTACAGCACCATTTGACAACTGCACAAAATATTCTCTCTTCTAATCCAGTTATTACTACCGGTCAAGTTTTGCGGACTAGGGAACCTGGCAGTTTGGCAGCGCCTTCTTCGATTTCTCCGATGGACTCTTATTATCCAACTGGTGGGTTCTGGTCTTCTTTGGCTGCAATTCAACATTTGAACCAGCCGCAATCTTTTAATCATCAGTCGCTGAATCAAGCTCTAAATGTTGGCGGTGGTGGTAATCAAATGGGAGGGTCTTCAAATTTGGGTCTCTTGCCGGGATATAGTGTCCCTTCTTTTGGGTCATCACAACACCCGCAAATTCAGCAACCACAAATTTACCAGATGGAAAATAGAGCGAAGACTGTGAATCCCATGTATCCTCCGTCTGAAGAGAGCTTGATTCATTCTAGCAGGCCAGGTAGTTCTTCTCAGCATGATTGGCATCAAGGATTTATCAACAATACCAACCCTAATGTTTCTGATACCGCTTTGTGGAGTATCAGCACCAGCATCAGTGGCAGCGCTAACAACAATACAGATACTGGATCTGTTTCTGGTTCTTTGAACCCAAATCAATGGCCTGATCTTCCAGAATATGGCCCTCCGCCATGATTGATCTCAGCTTCATAAGCCACCACCCTGCAGCTCCCTCAATCTCCAAAGGCTGCATTAGTACCCTTGGATGAATTCTTTGCATTGGTATACTGAAAGTATAAAAACACCATCAAATCTCTAAATGTTTCTCTTTTTGGTCATTATCTTGTTCTTGAGATGTGCGTATTCATGTAAATGGAGGAAATTAAAGTAGCGACAATGGCCATCATTCTCCTATATTATAGAGATTTTCTGGGTAGGGATTAGGTTGTTGTTGTTTTGAGAACTTTTGATAAATTAAAGTTAATAAACTTGTATGCTTGATGAACTTTACTTAATTTTCTTAATTTATTTCTGCCTTATTGTAGAATGATATTAGTTTTTCCCTTATTCAAAAGAAAGGCCTTATAACTTTTGCGAGCAGGTCAATTAGGGTTTGGAAGGGAAGGCTGAAGGGTTCTTCGACGAAGCCTAGGAAGAGGAGGAGAAGAATAGAATAGGTAAAAGGAAAATGCATGGGGGATAGTGGAGGTGATGTATTTGGCGAAAGTTGTTGGACGAGATGGTTCATTTTGTTGCATGTGGGTGACTGACAGTTCACAGACTTTAATTAATGTAATGTATCGGACTATCACTTTACAATTCATTCCATTCTCGCTCTCTCCATCTCTCTTGCTGTACTCAAGTGCAGGAAAACACCCAACTGAAAACAGATCCAAGCATTGCACTCATGCTTTCATATGTTTTTCACTTCCTCGAAACATCACCATAAGTTCTTAAAGCTCTCTCGCAGTAACCTCTATGGGGTTATGATCAAAATGGCTTTGGTTGAGTAGCTAGAGGCCCAGTGCTAGCTAGCAAGCACAACCAAAGCACAATGGAATAATTAGAATAAGTTTAGTTAACTAAATCTAACATTTGAACTTGGTGCTGATGCATGTATGTCTAGTGTTAATTGTTAATTATAAATAGTTTAAAGAATGTTTGTTTAATCAATCTTAGTGATGTATAAACAATAATTAAAGGTTTGAAAGCGATGATGGACGACTAAAATGGAGGGAGTGGGGGGGCGTGGAGGTGGGTATTGTGGTTTCCAAGTAAAGTAAATCTTTGGTCTGCCACAGTGAGATCTCTGTCCAGTCCCAGAGCATAAAAGAAGTGAGAGAGAAAGAGGGAAACTCTCTTCTTCTTCTTGGGATACCCCCAGCACTCCTTCGCCGTACACAGCACCAGAATATAAATATATATGAAAAAAAAAGAAAATTAGATAGAGGAAAAGATTACATCAGTTTTCACCATGGAAAGCCTGTCAGCTTCCAGCCAGCATGCATAATTATAAAAGTAAAGACACTAGCTGGCCAATATTCTACACTGCTGCTGTTTGAACAGCTTCTGAATTGGGGACGCCAATTCGAATGATTTGTAAGTTGTTATATTTGTGTCCTATTAAATAAAATAATTTAAATATAATTAATAAATAATTTATAAATAAATTAAAATAATATTTTTATTTATTTATAACAAATTAAAAATAAATTAAAATAATATTTTTATTCATTTATAATAAAAATTTATTTATAATTTATTATTATTTATTCTTCGTATTTTAAATAAGTAAATAAAATTAATAATTTAAATATAAATACGATATAATTATTAAACACAAAAGATATAAATATGATATATATATATATATTATTTGTGCCAAATTTTTAAAATTTAAATTCATTATTTACTATAATCGTGTCATGAATCATATTATCTCCCTTGCTAATCTCAATTGAGCTAGCTACATGGATTTCAACCATAGTTAATCAATAAACCAAAGTAAATTAAACAGTCAGAGAGAAAATTGTGGTTTCATGATATCCAATGTCAAAACTGAAAAATTAATTGAGGCTTTTCTACAAAGAGTGTGCTACTTAATGAATGAAAGAGCCATCTTTCATACTAACTCAGCTTTTTAAATTAAAGTTGCTAATTAATAGCAAAGACAAAGGCATTTCCACTAAAAAGTAAGTCCTAACATGCTCACCCATAACATGATTTGGTCTTAAATTTTTACACTCAATAATATCATGGTCATTTTATGAATTTTTAAGAATTTTAAATGAATTTTTAAAATATAGTAATTATTAAATTTAATATTAAATAAAAAAATAAATAATATTATACAATTAATTTTAGATTTAAAATTTTAATTTTGAGTCAAATTTTAGAATTCAATTAATCGTCTATCGCTATTGCTTATCTTGAAACTATCATTGGATAAATTCATTCTTAGTATTCTAATTAATAGAAATTTAACTTACATGATCATGTGGGAATATAAACTCTCTCTCAAAATAAAAACCATTAGATTGTTCAATGATTCTCGTTTATTATAACTGATATTTACTATAATATAGCTTACAATCGTAGCCTTCTGCTTTTCTGAATAGTGTACTCTCAATCCATCTAATTGCTTTATGTGGGCATTCCTTAGCATTTAATTAGGTAACCGGTTCTTACATCATAGCAACTAGTGAATTTGGTAAAATTGAAGTTCTATTATAATGTCCTCATGACCTCATTCATTCGACTATGCATGCAAAACGACACCACCGCTTATCATTATCAAATGCAACGCTTACTAAAGCAAAGTTGGCCATTTTATGAAGGAATTTAGGATCGATGATATAACTTTTTTACAAGTGGAACTAAACTGTTTCATTTTCTAATACTAATTATGCGGTCAAAGGACTGAAAGGAAGATTATTTGTAAGGAAGATAGCTTGATTTGGGAGGGGGAGTGAGAATGAAACTTCCATAACAACAAAAGTATTATGATTATTATGAGACTCTGTCTGAGTGGGAAACCCTGGCCTGCTGCCTATTCGTCTTTTACAAACTTTGTTTTCTTTGTTATCTAGTGATGCTTTTAAATGGTTACGATTGCATGGGGGAACAATCCAGTGTCTAACTTTAACACCACATCGATGTGGAGCTGTGGGGTTCTCTTCTCTTAGCTTTGCTTTTTTTCTTTCTCTTCTTTCGAAAAATATCATAGCATGCACAAGTGGGTTGGCCCTAATTTTTTTTTTTTAAAAAAAAAAAATCAAAATCCCATGAGAATGGGACTCAATAGGCCCCATTTCACCATCATTTGGTCAGTTGGTTCTCATTTTTGAAGTTGAACTTCTGGGACAAATCTTGTAATGCTTTGTGGACTAAGCTTTTTTTTACATTTCATCATCATTCTTGCAAGCCACATTGCCTTAAGTGCTTAACTTATTTCTCTGTCACAGTATACATGGGCAAATCTCTGCCATTCTTTACTTATGAACAGACAAAAGTAATCAAATTTCTGTGCAATTCCTATGAAGAAGTGGCACTTTCTCTTGAGGTATTATAATGACAATGATGCAGCAATTACTGTGGAGCATTTGCAATTAAACCCCCCTTCCCACGTGTTTGCCAGTTTAATTTTCATCCACACGATTTCCCGAAGAAAAACACCTCGATAGAATGATAGTAACAAGATTATTTAATAAAATTCTATTAAATGAGCGTGTAACTAAGTGCATTATCCATCCAAGAGCCAAGACTCTCTTTATAAAAGAAAATAATAATTATCGATAGCATGCTGAAAATCCACTCAGCGTGTATAATTGACGATGTTAACAAATTTGGCATATCATGAAGTGACTGGCCAAGACAAGATTGACAAGCTTCGCACCTTCATTCTCCTGTCACACAGTGCCTATGTGAGGGGATATTAAAGGGCGCATTCTTTGTAGAAAGGCCTGAGGTTTTCAACTCTCTGTTTAATTGCCCCATTTAAGCCTCACCTACCTAGATTTTACCTTCTTGTTATCCTCATTGAACATAACTTTCTCTCTATTGGTTCAATTTCGTTATTTTCAACGTGGGGCAGGCTTGAAACTTTCTACCTTATGTTTACTTACCTTGGCTATCAAGATTTACTAATCTTCCAAAAAATTGGCTGTAGTTTTTGTATTGTCAACAAGGCCAGATCACTCACTGCAGAAGTAATAGATCTGCGAAGCAATTATGGCCGGTTCTATTGAATTCAATGACTTGAAATTGACAACATTGTCGAAGTTCATATTAACTGGTGAATCTCATAAAACTCCAATGGTGGAAAAAGCAAGAACATTCATATAACCACATGGTCATTGTGAATTTTTGATCAAGTGCGTACATGTAACATTCCTTATTTTGAAAGTAACTCAATCCTTTCACAAAGTTATGTATTTAATTTCAACGCATGGCATGATACAGCTCAACTTGACATGTGTCTGCATATCGAGCTTCCCTTATATTACAAGACTGCGTTCAAGTTATTCAATATTCAAGCAAGAACAAGTTCAAACTTGGTAAAAAGTTTCCAAGCTATGATGAATTTCCCAATGCATAAAAATAAGTGCAAGCATTGAAGAACACGTGAACAAGATAATACAAACAAAGAAACCGACCATAACTCCTCTACATTTGTCAATATTTTGTTGACTCAAATCCAACAGACAAAACCTTCAAATTCCTGCCATGGGGTTGCTTAAAATGAAAGGGTTGACACCATGATACAGACCAAAGACTCTTAACACACACAAACACAGACATATTCTTGCCTTGGTCGTACGTTGCGTGAAGAATGTGTTAATGGTGTCATCGATCACAATGTCTAATTATTAATTCTTATTTCCAACTTCTCATTTTCTTGGATATATGTATTGGCTTGTCGCTACTTGTCTTCCTCTATATGGCTTTCCAGAGAATGATTGGTTAAGCTTCCAACACATATTTATAGTGTAGTAGTTGGTGCATTTGCGAACCTTGTGATTATGATCGATCACTTAATTAATTAATTAAGACTCTCGTTTTCAAAATCCCAGTCAAAGCCAAGATTAGCGTAATGGAGTGAAATCCTTTTATAATTCTATAATTATGTTGGATTAAGTCAAGGGATTCCCAAAGTCATGCGAATTTAAGATTGCTATGAGGAAAAGTTAAGCCATTGATTATGAGATTTGTTGCTAAAGGTTACCATACAGGTAAGAGTAAAGATGATTAGACAACTTCGATACAAAGAGTCACCTTTAAATACATAATAATAATATTATTATTATTAAAAAAATTTATATTATAATTTATTTTATTTAGTTGATACTATATTACTTGCAAATTGTTATGTGTTGGATAATTATTGTCGGTAACTAATAAATGAAAAAAAAATAAATAAAATAGGTTTAAGGGATTATTCAATAAAAAAATTATTATTATTTTTTATATATAATTATGAGTTATGGGTATTAAAAATTACAATTTTAACTGAATTTCAATAAAAGAAGTAATGTGTTTGCAAGTTGAGAGTTTTTAGTTTAAATAATTTAATAAAAATCAACATATATGATTTAGGGTTCATATAAAATTAAGGTGTTGTAATTTTTAATTTATAATTATTAAAAATACAAATAAAAATTACATAAGACATAGTATTTAAGCTAATTAATAATAAATATCATCTCTAGCCTTTTTAAGCTTATTTCTATTTCCACGGGCCCCCACAAGCTTTGAAATATATGGGCAAGAGTGACTAATCCGAGCCCTTAGGCCTATACTCACTCCTGTCTAGTGGACTGGATACCTCAAGCTTGGACTCGATGTTTGTCTCGAGAGAATAAGCAAGTGGCTTGGTGAGGGAAGATTATGGGATTAGGATTCTTGATTCTACCAACATTAATTGCCTCAGTACAGGATAAACTATGGAGTTTTACTGTAGAACAAAGTGAATGGAAAGAATAATTTGGTCTTCCCAGTGGATATGCCTCGCACATGCTGCAAGTAATATACCTCAATGAAAGTTCTTTTTAAAGGATATGCAGAGAGGTCAATGGCTGCTGATTCCCTCCCTCTTCGTTGGTTAGCTGGCTCAACAAACAACTCCTTGAACTAGTATTCTTCCCCCCATGGATTATCCGAATTTTCTTTTGAACACCCAATTTGATGAGAAAGTTTTATGTTCCATTCTCTCCACGTGATTCTGCTATCTCTTACCTACTAACATGTAATATTCCTCTTGCACAAGTAGAAATTTACCATATTTTTCTTATATCATATGTAGTTCTTAATAGGTTTATGAATCAATGGATTACCATTGTCACCTCTACCATTCGACCCTCTCAGCCACTAGATTACCAATATGGTTATCGAATCATATGTCTTATGATGTTGTGGGTTCATTTCTTATTACGATAATGTCAATTATTCAAGATGATTCTCGGGAAAGGTTCTACGGTTGTAGCATGATAAGATAAGCTCCACTTAATTAGGAGAAGAAAATTATGTTGCACAAATAAAGGAAGCAGATAGCAATCAATATGACAAAGCAACGAGCACCGATTGCAGCTAACATTATGTTGCATACATTCTCATGGCAATCCCCCCCAGTTTACCTGTAATTTCAACATCCGTCTTGAATATCGATCACCCTTAGAAATTAAACTAACATGCAAAAGGCAACACCACCGAGGTGAAATTGATCATATGCAATGTTAATGGCTAAAAGGAAATCTAGACCCTAGATCACACAGCCAGCAAATGCACAAGGTAGACTCCTATCCAATTTCGAAATTATGGATCACTTCTAGTTTATTGCCATATATCCTGAAGGGACTAACTTTGGCAGTTTGAAAGCTGCACTACCAACAATATTTTAAAGGTTATAGAAGTTCGCACCTTCGTCTCCTTCATTATTTATATACACTAAAAAATCTATATATCTCCCTCTTTCTCTCGAAGATAACAGAGGGAGAGAGAGACGCGCACCTGAGTATAAAGCTTTCTCATCAATACAGCCAGCTTGCTAAATTCCAAGTATGGACCAAAATCCATCATCGTCTCAGAGTTTGCCGGGGCAAATCTTAACTTACGTAACGCAATCTGTATATTTCTATTAGAGGATGTACTAGGGAATGAACAACTTGCAGTACAGCCAGGATACTAAATTCTAAATGAATGACACATTCTAGTTTTAGTTCTTGGCTGTATTACATGTGATCTTACTTAACCAATTAACCTCTAACAAGTTGAAATAATATGCATGTTGTTCTTAGCATTATATAGCTATTGGTAATGTATGATGTATAATGAAAGTTATGTCAACTTCTTATCGAAAACGATCCTTAATTACCAATAACATCAAGAACAAGCAAGTCAACAAACAAAATAACAAAGATCAACACCTTAAATCAAACACCCACATTGCAATAACACAATTAAATCCCCCTCTCTTCTGTACCATATTATACCCCCACCCATTTTTTTCATGAAAAAAAGGAAAAAAAAAGAAAAAAAGAAAAAGGAAAAAGATTAGTTGTTCATGTGATCCTCGTTGAGGACTGCAAGGTATACCCCCCGGTAAACCCCAATACCAATCTAACAACAAATACATTACGAGGAAACGACATGTTATACGTATATACATACAAAGTAAAGACCAACTTACTGAACTAGAAAGTTGCACCAACCATCAAAGAGCTTGCCTTTTTCTTCAACAGTAGTGTAGATTGATTGATGGTTGATGATGATACCTTTGTGCAGATGAGATGAAGAGGATCCGAGGTTCCTCTCAGAGCAAATAGTGTTCTCAACCTTTATAATAAAACTAATCGGCTGAATTCTTTGCTGCTGACATGATCGCTCCGATCCAGCTTCTCCCATCTACCATTCACTAATACCATACTTTACTTTTTTCTTTTTATGTTTTTTTTTTTGGAGTGAATCTAATGCAAACAGAAGTAACAAACAGAACCTAAATAAGTTACTAAGAATACCAAGATGACTAATAAAAGAGGGAGACAAATGGAAAGGAAATGGTGATGTTTCGTTTAGATCAGAGAAGTGACAGAGGATCCAATATTTGATGGATCGTGCCAAGCGGCTACAGTAGTTGCATTCCAGTATAGAGTAGGATCAGATAACCCAAGTTGCTCCATCTGATTCTGGCATAGCTGATTCCAATCCATCCTGTTTTCACCGTCTTCAGGTTTCACATCTTTCATCGCCATCCTGGAGTCACCGTTAGCAATCATTTGCAGCTCTTCAAAGGATGCAAGGGTATTGAAATAGTTTGCCGCTTGAGTGCTTTTTATACTACCATTGCTGAACTTTTGCTGGTGAAAATTAGAAGCAAGCAAGGAAGCCATAGTAGGAGAAGTGTTAGTTGCAGAAGATGAGGAACCAAAGGTAGGGTAACGTGAAAGAAGTGAATTTGAGGTAACCACTTCTTGGATTTGCTTGTTTGGGTTAAATCCATTTCGGTAATTACAATCACCAGCATCACTAGACAAGATTCCCGAGGAAAACCCTAATCCAAGAGCATTCAACTGAGGCTGTAGATCATACCTAGATATAGTGTCTACACTTGAAACTCTTGAATTAAACCTAGAAAATGGAAGATTCAAGTCAGATGAGTTTGTGGATAAACCATAAAACAAAGGATTCATGTGATTTGAGGTTGAAGAAATATCAATCTGGGTTTGTGGTGGGTTAGGGTTTGCACTAGGTGCTGAAGAAGATCCATCTATGGAAGAGGCAGGCCTCTTCAGACGCTTATTTTTCCTACACCCCCCGCCAACAGGAACATTCCTCAGGGTACCACCTCTAGTCCAGTAACGCTTACAGGCCTTGCAAAAATGCCTTGGCTGAGATAAGCTGTAGTTGTTGTAGTAACAGAACTTGGTGTTTGAAGAGTCACAGCGAGGACACTTCAAAGGTTGCTGTTGTTGTGGCGGTTCTTGACCTGGTTTCTCCATAAGCCTACCTGTTGACGCCATCAAGTTTTTTTCATCTATCTGATTCTGCAACCAAAGAGAAAGGAGAAGAAAAGGCAAGAAGAATAAAAAGGAAAGAAAGAAAGAAAAAGGTCAAGGTTGGTGTTATAGGGTAAAATAACAACACAACATAAGTATTCTCATCCAAAAGCTAAGAAACAAATATGGGGTCATGTTTTGTCTAATAATTGAGAGAGAGAGAGAGAGAGAGAGTAAGGAACCTGTGGCCATCCGTTATTAGTTGAAGAGACGACAACCCTCTTCTCACAGGAACTCAACATTTCTTCTCTCACAGGAATCGTAGAAACAAAGAGTAAACAGACAAAGAGCAGGTGACGACGTGAGTCTTTCTTGACGGGGTTGAAATATTATGAGAGAGAGAGAGAGAGAGAGAGAGAGAGAGAGAAAGAGAGTGAATGAATATAGCATAACTAGAAAATTATGGGCATTGTTTATCCAATTTCACGTGATGGGGTCTTGGTCTAAAATCAAATTTGAGTAGGGTAATTCTTTTATAGAGTTTAAAAATGAAAAGAATACGAAGGACATATTCAAAATCCAAGAAGAGGACAGAGAGGTAAAGCAAGCAGCTGCCGCAGCAGCAGCATAACAGATGAATCTCGAGAGGTTCAAGAAAAGAAAGAACATAACATGAGACTACACACTCCATAGCACTACGTAACATTCCTTTGTATATGATAGAGGGAATCCCTAGAGCCCAATAATCGATGCAGTACATCAAATCCCACTTCCCACTTTTAATTTCTTTATTATTTTTCAAAGATGCATTCCCACCTCTAAATAACATTGTATGGTGCTCCTCATCAAACATCTCAACATCATTAATTAATTGTGAGAAAGTCTTAATTGTGATTACGATATAATATTAATATTATTAATATAATAAAATTATTTAATTAATAAAATAAAAAATATATTTATTAATAATAAAAAAAATAATTAAAAATTTTATAAATTTCTTTCATCACTAATCATTTTATCTAAAATTCTTTCATTAATTATTTATATATCTTCCAAATGTATGTTAATTTAATCTTGCTTTCATGTATCTTCTTCGTTACATGCATAGTTCCAATTAAGGACAATAATTAATCTTGATTTAGTTTTTGTTAATTATACAAGAAAATTTTAGATAAAATAATTTTAATATGTTAGAAGTAATAATATAACAAAATTATTTAATTAAAAATAAAAAATATAAATTAATATATTATTACAATAATATAATAAAATCATCTTACATAAAATTCTTTCTAATTTAATTAATAATGTCAAATTAATACAACAAATTAATAATATTATGTCATATGCATGATTAATTTTGAGAGATGAATTTTTATTTAAATTAATTCATTAAATTCTTTTTTTTTGGGTAAAATATATTTTGTGCTATATATCTAATTAATTTGAAGTGTTAATTAAACATGTGACTACGAATAATCCAGCAATTTCATCACCTCATCACACACCACAAACGAATCTAATCTTCTCGATCAGGCATGCAGTTTTATGCTATATATATGAATGGTAGTACAAATACATGAACATGGCTACATGATTCAACAAAGGGTTTCTGAGTTGAGGCACTCAAGACATTTCACTTTTAGTGAAGTATACCAGTTAATTACGGAGAATTTGAAAATTCCAAGAGCAAAGGACAAGAGAACTCCATGTGGGAAGACTAGTTCACATCTTACACTCAAAACACAGCAAGACCACGCTTTATTCGCCAGAACTCTAGCTGTGTGCTTGATTCTTCTCTCACCCTCTTTCGTTTCTGAGAGAGAGAGAGAGAGACGAAGAGGCATGGAAAACCATTAGGTGCTGGCAGTCTCGCTGCTCGCAGACCCATGTGGTGGGCAGCTCAGCTTGTAGAGAAAAAGAAGAAAAAAAGCAAAGCAAAGTTTGGGGAACAAACGGATTTTGTAGTCTTTCAAGGGATCTTCTCCTCTCCCTAACATATCATCATTATTCATCAGACTCTTTCCTTTGTTAAAATTAACTTCGATCTTCCTTTGATAGTTTAAAATATTACCGAATATTGCTATCCACAAGGCTACAATAAAGTGCAAGCTGTCTGTAATTTGGGGTTGAATGCAGTACCTTAGCATGTTGGACAGCAGATAAAGATTGGGATGTCAGTCCAGTCTCGTTGTACTGAGAAAATTAATAACTTGTACAATTAAAAACAAAAAATATATATATATATATATAGATTTCTGGTCCAATAATTAAATTATTCATCATTGAACAACATTAATTAGGGCAAATTTGCTTTTGCATGTTGAAAACAATTCTTTGGAATACATAATAATTGTGACCATTTTTATGTGCGTGTCCAGCTATAATATTAGGGTTTAAGGCATTGGACAAGATGTGACATATCTCAAATTTAACCCACCGAACTGCTATCTAAAACAGAACACAATCGTAATATTTTCTGTTAACAAAATCTTCTATGGATTTGAAAGGGAATGATATTGTCTTTACATCGGGAAGGTGGCTAGTGGCTGTCTAATTTAGCCGATTGTAGGTTGCGTAGACCATTAAGTTATGGGTAGAACGAGGAAAAATAATTGACAAACACAGGCTGTATATAAAATTGATATTAGTCAATTTAGAGAGGTGGCTGTAGAGGTAGAAATATATATGGGTCCTACGCACCCAACACTCACTCATCAGTCACTCACCACTCCATGAAGGAAACTGACAAGAGATTCCAATTTGGCAAACATGAAAGAAACCCAACACGCACGATAAAGGGTAGGAAACTGTGTTGTTATGAATACGAGTTGAGAAAGAAGAGAGTTTTGGGGTCTTATCATGGGGACCAAAGCATCAAATCCCAAGCCAACTGTGCCCACTAAGGCCTGATCGCATTAGCAATATTGCTTTGCAGCCCAAACAATGTGCAGACAAAGATCCATCTCACTATCTCCAAGTGGTTTTGCTAGCGGCAACTAGGGTTTTCAGTTTTCTCCACACGCTTCACCCAATTAGTTGAACACCATATTTGATCTATTCATTGGGAAATGACATCTCTCCATGGAAAATATCAGTACTCTCCTCCTCAAAATAAGGGCAACATAGACTTTCTGTTCAAGTCACTTGTGTCTTGGTTTAATCAAACTGGTGGGTGCTCAATCTGGAGAAACCCTAGAGAGAATTTCAAATGTGAATGGAATGGGTGGATTTCTTTCATTTTTTTTTTTTTTACTTCAAAGTGTCCATTTTGGTGATGTATCTTTCATGTACTTTCCTGTACTAACATGCAATGTTGTGGATAGTTATCACTGTTAAAAACACATTTATTGGATCGAGTAGGTAAGTGATTAATCAATTCTTTAATAAATTTAAATATCATTAAAAGCTCTATAATGGAGTAATAGTAGTCCATGGATTGTATGATAACTTTGAAGGGTCTAAAGTCCACTAGTAACAAAGACAATCATAATATAATAAAAGCTGGATTTTGAGCTATGGGGTTTCTTGTCTTCTTGTACAACAAAACTAATAAATTTTGCAGTAAGCTTTACGCATACATATATATAAGAAAAGTGGAGGGAGAGATTAGGAAAGAGTCAAACATGGGAGTTGAACCATAAGTAGCAGGAACAATCATGGAAAATTTCAGTGAATTTGTGGTCATACAAAGTGTTTCAAGACAAATCCATTGGTAGCAATTGCCGATTACAATATCTCTTTTCCATTACGTTACTTGCTTAATTTGGACAGTTTCTTATGGAAGTTTCAAGAGCCGCCGGTCCTGTGGGTCCTTACAGAATGTTGTGGGGGACAATTCCACTCTATTTTATTCATTCATTTGTCTAAACAAATCTATCTTTTCCTAGAAAACAAAATATAAAATGAGAGAAAGAGAAACAAAGAGAGAGACACTAAGGTTGGTAGATTTCGTGTTCGTGAGAGTAGAAAGAGAGATCAATTTTCAATATTGTAATAGAAAGTTAAGGCTGTGATTACAAATGAGAATGTGGTGAGTTTAAGTGTTTCATTAATTAATTTCCAGCTCCCACTTAAGCTGTCAACAGATGATAGTTTACAATATAGTTTAATTGAAGAGACCAAAACATCACATTCTTCATAATTATTTTAGTCTTGTGTGTTGATTTGCTCACGTTTATCCAATTTCTGTTTGTTTGTAACCCCTGTTGTCTTCCATTGTCCACAGTTTGGTTCAATTGCATGATGACCAAAGCATCATTTTCAGTGGACTACAATCCATCAATTTGTATCTCTATGTATTAATCCTTGGCCCACAACTCTTGTTTTCTTAATTATTCAGTTCAAGAATTTAATTTTACAAATATTAATAAATTTTGTATTCATTACATCATAAGTAATTTTAAGACAAACAATATAATTGATAGTTTAAAATTTTTAGAATATAATTTATTTTTTAATTTAATATTAAATTTGATAAAAATTATATATTAAAAATTTATTTTAAGATCCAAAAAATTAGAAAAACTTGGGCAATCTCAGCCATGGATACAATTGATCTATGACCAGCCATGTGAAACCAAACCAGGCTTAAGATGTTGGTCTTGTGTTGCCCAAATGTTTTGTCTTAAAGACATAGGTGACTACAGCTACAAGCTCTGTATTGTAAACATTTTGGACCTTACCTGGCCCCAATGTTTCAATTGTCTGAAACTGAAACATTTTGGATCATCATTCATTTTCACAAGAGTCAGTCACCTCATACAATTGATGCAG
Source organism: Khaya senegalensis (assembly GCA_032402905.1). Classification (NCBI taxonomy): domain Eukaryota; kingdom Viridiplantae; phylum Streptophyta; class Magnoliopsida; order Sapindales; family Meliaceae; genus Khaya; species Khaya senegalensis. Next base: position 5,749,459 of record CP135550.1, on the reverse strand, counting down.
CTCCTGGTCTTCCCATTCTGCCTTGTAATTTTTATCGTACTACGATTTAAAAATTTTCTTTCAAATAAGACAGTAATTAATCAGTCTCAAATTGAGAGCAACATCTCAGGGCTTTGCTTGAAAGAGTATTTCCATGAAGTGGGTGTCTTTAGAAGAAGTCGAATTCATTTAGGATCAGTCTTCACGTCAATAAAATGGCCTCAAGCCCAAGTTTAACCCAATCCTATAAAAATTACATACTGGACTTCAATTTTAAACTTTTTCTAGTACAAATATTTGGTCTAATAATTACTTTATCCACCACAAGTGTTATTTTTATTTTAAATTTTATTTGGCACTGAAATATTATAATAATTTTGAAATTATAATTATTATGAGATTAAAAAATTAGATATTAAAAATTAATTAAAAAAATTGATAAATTTTATTGAAAATTTATATTATTAAATATTTTTTTTAACTTTAATTATAAAATTAAATAAAATTATTGTAATTTTTAATAAAATTTTGTTATTGCAGAACTTAAAATTTAATTGTTAAAGTGTGATATAATTGAAAAAAAAAAATCAAACTTTTGAAACCTTGCTAGGAGTAGATTAGTGGTGCAGTATATGCAAAATTTGTCTGCTAAATAAACCCTATTACCCTAATAGTGAGGTTTCCTGTCTTGGCTGAATTATGAGGTAGAAATTGAAGCTATCTATGAAGTTATCGACCAAACAGTGACCAAGGGAACCGCCATTTACTATATGCATGCCTTTGAGTTTACAGCTTATCTAATCGTCTACATTTGTGTTAACTAATTGTGGAGCAAAATCAAAATCAACCTTCTCTTCAAATCAAACTTCAAAAGAGGAACAACTGGGTCCTATAAGTACCTAAAACACTGATGCCTTGTATGACATTGAATTGTATTGAATTCCCTCGTATAATTGGGGACCAACCTTGTCTATATTTACACATCTTATGCATGAATATTGTGGTCCTCATTCGATGATGGAACCAGCCAGTAATGCACTAACTCAAGGATTTATGTATAGGTTCCCCACTTAGCTTCAAAACTGTTGGCCACACACAAAATGATTCGTGAAAACAAACAGTGAATGGGAAGGGAAAGCAATGGAGAAACAAAGAATAAGATGCTAAGAATGTCAAATTCTAGCTGAGTGCAATACGTGGTGAAGATTGATAGGCCCAGTTTGCATATAAAGAACAAGGACGATGGAACAATAATAAAAGTTTTCAACTTTCACCTTCCAATAATACACCTAAAATCCCAGGAATTGCCCCCCTTCCCCCACCTCTTTTGGTGAAAACGACTGTCAATTATAATAAAGAAAGGTTCCCACATGCATGCATCCTTGGAAAATTCATTGTTTTGTACAGGAAGACCTTGTAATATTTAATAAAGACTATCGTAGACTTCCATATCCAATGTCACAACAGAAAAATTTTAACCCTTCTGTCATAATATATATTGTGGTCCTCATCAACCGTGAAAGGTTATCTCGAGTTTTGAAAGAGAAATGTAGTTGTATGTGAAATTGTTACTATCAGTGTTGTCGCAAAATGAAGAGAAAGTAATCCACAAATTCAAATGATAAGAAATTATTAGTATATATGTATTAATTGTGTTCTTCCTATGTAAGTGACATATCGAAATAGACGTGAGAAGGGAATCTAGACAAGCAAATTTTCCATTTATTCCATAAACCAATCAAAATTTGTTCTGGGAACTAATCCTGGTATAAGCTTCCTTCCTACCCTTTACTATTAAGCGGTGTTTGACAGAGAAATTCAAGAAAATGGAACTTGTGGTCCTTCACACATATTATTCTCCCTTTCCATCACCTTATCAGGCTTTTTGATTCTTCTCCTTCATCGTCTTGTTCCGCCCATCTCTTTCCTTTTGTTAATTGTTTTCTCTGATCGTTCCTCGACAAAATGGAAACGGGCAAAGCCGAAGGAAAGAGGAGCTTGAAGGTGGAGGATGATGAAGAAGAAGACGATGAAGATATTGGTGGGTTAGGTTTTGGAGATGATGACAAGAAGAAGAAAGGCAAGAGAGGATCGAGCGGCGCTGGAGGGTCATCCATACCTTCTTGTCAGGTAGAAAATTGTACTGCTGATATGAGCGATGCCAAGAAATATCATAGGCGCCATAAGGTCTGTGAGTTCCATGCTAAGGCTTCCGTTGTTCGTGTTGCTGGACTCCAACAACGTTTCTGCCAGCAATGTAGCAGGTTAGAAACCCTAATTTTCTACAGTTTTGTGTATACTTACAATTTGTGGTTCATCTTGCAGCTAAGCTAGAAGTCTTTTTTTTTTAATCATATTAATAACCAATAAGATAAATTAGAACTCGGTTTTCTTTTTCCTTTTCCATTCTATGAGTAGGAACTAGATGAATCTGAACTCCTTGTATTACATTTCTAACAAAACCATGGAATTAATTTGCTGGGAAAGTTGCGACACATTGAAATCATGCTAGAACGCTTGAAGTTACTCGGATGCATGGCTAATGGGACATTTTAGCCTATAACACATGATGAAAAGGGCAACTAGCTCCTTTGAGACAAGCAAAGATTTGAACTTCATCAACTCTCTGTGTACATGTATAACTCTTATCACATTAATTTGATATCTACAATCCCCCATCTTCTGTTTAATAGGCGATTTGGTATGACCATTTCCCTTCAAAATCATGTCAAAACTTTCTAAGAATGTTAGCTGAAAGGTGTGGAGGATATGAGCATGACAAAAACTGTCAAGATAGTACTTGATGTGAGCTGGAAGCCATAAATAATGTGAGTAACTGGGAAAGCAAAGCATTGAAAAGTGGAACCAAGAACCGACTTCCATTTATACACATACCCAACCTTCCAATTAACACAACCCAGGAGAGATTGAAATTCTTGATCAATAGATTGTTCTAGCTACTAATACAGCAATGAAAATTTTATAATTGGTTACTGTGATTTGACATTGAAGGTCGTTGTGATTTTCCTTGAAATGAAAAATTATCTGTAATTTTGTTTATATTAACTCATGTTATTACCATTCAAGGAATCCTATTTTTGGTAATGGCTCCATTCATGGTGGGCAAATTGTTCCTTCAATTGCTATTTAGAAGAAACTACAAATGTTAAATGGGACCTATTCAAAACTTGAAATATACACAGTTCTCTTTTAGTTTTGTTTTCTTCTCCATGCATGCATCTCATCTCTTTGAATTTGGAATGATATGCATTATAGGTTCCATGAACTATCACAGTTTGATGATTCCAAGAGGAGTTGCCGGACGCGTTTGGCTGGACACAACGAGCGTCGCCGGAAAAGCTCATCTGAATATCATGGAGAAAGCTCAAACTGAAAGTGACAAGGATTATTAGTTATCTATCCCATAAGACATTTGCCTCTTGTGGCATATTGATCAGTTCTTCAGATAAGGTCTAGTATGTGATCTCTAGCATGCTCTCTCTCTTCTGTCAATCCTAAGCAATATTATTAAACATATTATGCGAACTACTTGGTTATTCCAATGAAAAATATCTAGAGAATAAGAATAAATATTGTTATCTTACATAGCAGCCTGCCAGTGCATTTGATTAGCCATTCTTTGATACGGTTTGCCTTGTTGTGACTATATATAAGTAGAGCATGCAGTATTGCTGATTACGCTTAATTTAGAGTAATCTTCCCTGCTGTTTTGGGTCCTTGTTTCACTTACATGCATCCCAAATCATAGCATATGGTCGCTACACAATGTCAATGAATAATCCTGGATTAAATTTACAGTCCATCGTTGGGTTTGATTCACATTATTTGTTCAGAAAAACCTTTGTGGTCTTCTGAAAACTGGCGAGTCACATGACTTGGATTACTCGAAAGCTGCAGGAATCGTGTTTTCTGAGAAAACTCAACCATCTCTCTTTCACCCTTGTTAGAAGATAACTGAGGGAAGAGTTCTCTATCAGTCAAGAATCTCGACTGAGAGAGACTTTTAGACCAGTCGAAATTGTTGAGCACAAGGAGAAAACGGATTTGTGAGACTTGTTTTTCTACTTTTGTGTTGTTTTTCCTGCTTTTTAGGGTGAAAGAGAGACATGAACTCCGTATGCAGTGACAGCTCGAGAGTTACTTGAAATAGCCAACCAGAAAGATGCTGGAAGGCAAAAAGACAAACAGGAAAAGAGATCTCCTCACATCACAATCCATCTCTTCCCGTAGCCTTTAGCTAGACAGACAGTTTAACCAAGTAATGTCTGATTTACCGCAGGATTGGTACTGCGTATTACATAGTTAGAAAATGCATGTCCGATTTACATAAAGCTTGTCTGAGTTTTCTCCTGAGAAGTAGTCAAAAATTCAACTTTTAATACGAACCAGTTCTTAAAATATAATTTTTATTAAAAATAATATTAAAATAAATAATAAATAATAAAATATAATTAATTTTTTAAATATTAAAAATTAAATTATAAAATATATTAAGAGGTAAATTAAATCCCTATTTAAAATATATTTATTGGCTGTAAAATTTCTTCAATTACTAAGGTCAATCATAGTAACGTTATGGTTGCAACAGCATGATTATGTCTGAAGTTATAGTGTATATAATCCATTGGCCATCTTGAATTAATTTTGAATTTCAATTACTTTTATTCATGATTATTATCATGCCAGTTTACCATGCAATCCCAATTTCTGCCAAATCCGGATCAACTAAGATTTACTAGCAAAACTGTAAACAGGAATCAATGGTGTCTTCAAAAGTATAAACTTGTCAACATATATTGGTTAACCAATCTTGAACGGTTTCGATCAATGATTCATAAAATTGATACCGTATAGCTCAACAATCTTGAACAGAACATGAATCAATGATGTCTTTCTGCCTGACTACAAAACCAATTCTGCAAAGAGCTCGGTATATGTCACTGTTTGTTTGTCTAGCTGCACTAGAATTGAATTATCAGATAACAAATCAGACACTCCTTTCTTTTACAAAAATCAGTCTCTGATATCATAGTAATTAACCTCTGTGTCAGTCAACAAGAATCTTGCCATCATATGAAGCTTTTGGTGACTGGAACACAGTCATGCTTGATCCCCAGCAACTTTCCAGCTAGCTCCCAGGTAACAATGCTGCTGCATTGGAAGGAAATGTTCACGCTATTGTAGGATCCAAACCTGCAAAGCATCCCTTCAAACCAGCTCTTCTGTAAATCTAGAAAAGTGAACTATATTAGCCAGTCCTTGTTAAAAACATTTTTCTTCTTTTCAAAATTACGCAGCCATCTGTCAACCCACTCTCCATCTATTTTAAAGTATCCCATAACAGGAGAATGTGGTTAAGGTATGGCAAGTTAGACCAAAAAATATTAAATAAAGGGAATCAAGATATTGTACCAAGTTTAAAATCTGAAAATGATTTCTAGAGGAGCTTTTATCTGGATCAGTCTGGATAATGGTTTTTGCCACATCCAAAGGTAAAACAGCTGATCAGAACTAGAAAACATAGAAGGTAAAAAAGATTAATGTGGATGAGAAACACAAATGGAAACAGCAGAAATGCAGGGATGTCAAAATACTAACAGCTACACCACCAAGACCACCAGTCACAATCCCAATTGCCATGTCAACCAAGTTGCTGTGATCAGATGAAGCAGCTTTCAGGTTTAAATGCATATAATAATGTACGTACTTGCAGACACTGAAAAAGACAGCATTTCCTAAAGATTCTCTTAACAATGCTGTAGATCCTCCTCGAAAAATGGCTGTGACCTGAAAGGTAATCAGCTCAGGCTCACCCATGTTTCAAGTTGCCAAAAAAAGGGGAGAAAAAAGAGGGAAAAAAAAGAAGAGGATTTTTTAACCCCTTCATTTTTTACAGTTCTTAGGGCACAATCAAGAGGACTAGTGTACCTACCAGGCTTTGGGACCAATGAGTCAGTGCCTTGAATTTGCATCCTACCCTGTGAAGCTAAGTGTCACAAACAAAATATGGATAACAACAGCGATTATAGGGGAAAATGCAGTACAATATGTAATTTTCCAATTCACTTCAGTAGCTCTGATGGACATAACTCAAAACTGATGATAGATCCGCCAAAAGCTGCAGAGGGAATTATTATGGTGGATTGTGGTCCACTGCTTTGTACCCCTCCCTTAATTGTTAGAAAAACAGAAGTTCCTAAGTGTGTGATAAGTGCATGATAAGTTCAAGGAAATATATCAAAACAATATTGTTAAAACAAATAGAACATCCAATTTAATGTCTTGCAAACCTACAGCAGCTGTTTTGTTTGGGAATAGATATGAAAAAGAAGTGAACTCTCAAAAGCCATCCCAACAAAAGATGGTGTTGCACCTCTTTAGAGTACTTTAACCTGTAAATGCCAACCGCCAGTCAGTCTCCAGGGAAGATCAAAAAGTGAAGAACTAGGAGCGAGGACAGGTACATAGAGGCAAGGATACCAACAATTTCGGAATTATCAAGAATGTTACTTATACAATGATGAATCTAAAGCCTATAATGTTGTAGTCCAAGTATAAGTTAGTAACATTCAACAAAACAGCAAAAAAAGACCTCAGAGTGAGACCATATGTGTTTGTAAGTTATAACTGGGATATGATCATGATTTATATAAACTGAATAAGTTACTAAAGAGAAAAAAAATTGCAACAACCCACAGCATCAAGAATGTAGCAATGTATAAATAGGCTTTTGATATATCTATGGGCTAAGCTAAAATAATTAATTAAAAGGCAACCAAAACTAAAAATGAGATAAAACATAAAAGAATTATTTCACATGGGAATTCACCACATCAAAAAGAGATCTAGAAAAATACTTACACTAGATATACACAAACAAGATAACTTACACCAAAGCACTAAATTCAACAATATGTCATCAACTTCATTTCTCTTGCATATGTATATCAACTAGGGGCAGTAAACATAGCAAGATAAGGTGTTGTAACACTTTCAAATATCCCAAAGATCCACTGCATTGGCCTCAAAAAGCTAATAGATTACCAATCAAGATCACAATTATGGTGTTGTAACACTTCAAAACCCCTGGATACAGGATATCAAAGGCATGTTATAACATTCTAGTTTTCAGCCGGTATACAATACTAAGAAATTATGTAGCTTCGCATCATGCTTAAAATTTAGTGAATAGCACTCTACTCAAAGATATGTAATCCGACATACATATTAGGAAGCAAACAACATACTCTATCACTTCATCTCCCTGAAATGCACACATAATAAGATAAAATCAAGTTTAAAAAGAAATACTCCTTTAGTTCTTAGTATCCTTGCAGTGCAATGCAATCCTTTCTTGATGGTACTATAATGGACTAGTTATCAAAAATCCCTTGCATGTTCTAGATGGGCCAATAACAAGATCAAGAGCAAAGAAAATCAAGGAAGCAATGCAAAGACTTGTATAATGTACTTGGGCCGTACTTAAAAATTCATCTAGTAAAACACCAACATTCAAAATGGACTTGAAAGATGAGAATCCAACCCTAGTTCATGTGATTCAAGCTAACAAAGAGGCAGCTTAACATGTGAAAGGTATGTGTCATATCAAAGGACTGGATATTGATGAACCCAGTGGATTGAGCTTTAGTCTAGTTATTTTTTTTTATGTTTATATTTTCTTTTATTGTTGGGGCTGAACATTATGCAAGGCTCATACAAGTAAGCTTTTGTTTTAGACAAATTAGACTTGGTTTTATTTCCTTTCTTCCTTTTCCTAGTCACCAGCGATTATTTCTTGACCTAGTCTATATAAAAGAATTTAATGCATTGTAATAAGGAGATTTTTAGGGGTGAATAACATTCATATTAGTACTCCTTGTTCTTGAATAAATTCTAAACTTATCAAAGGGAACAATCCTTTGCGGTGTTCTTGCTTGCAAATCTAGATTCTTGAAACAAGTTTTTAACAAATTTAGGTTAGTTTGGGGCTAGATTTTTGGCTTTTGTATCAATCTGATTGTGAGTTCTAGGATTTCTAATTACGGTTCACATCAATTCTTGTACTTAATTCCATGCGATTCAGTATTGTGCTTCGGCAACTTCACCTAGTAAACCACACCAAATACGCATATAAAACAACAAGCAATATCAGCATAATCGAACTAAAAATAATGCAAACAGCAACACATTACAAAGAAAATGAACACTATTGTAGCAAATGCATAATAATTAGAGTCTTAAGACAGCCCCTCTAAAACTTTTAAGACAAGCCAAATTTCGCAATTCAAGTTCAGACATAAGCATAACATTAGAACCACAAAATGAAACAAATGAGAAGTAAATTGTGGGTGTGTGCAGATCACGCTCTTTTACCTTGACAGTATTGAACGGATGACCGGTAATAACTGTTTCCACACCAGCCACCAAGCCAGCTATATAATCCCTGTATCCAAAACTCTCTCCCATGTCTGTTCCTGTCTGTAGTTACCCGCATAACTCAATTCACAACCGTCCTTTCAATTTCCTGTATAACTCTATTCTTGTCGAGAAAAGCTTAGATATTTTATATGGGTGGAGATTGCCATTGGTGACCACATCACCGCCCCCTCTCTCTTCGCCTCTACGTTTTGGACGGACCAACCACGGCCATGAGAGAGTGGGAACTGCTAATGATTCTGCGGAAAATTTTTAGAGTCAGAAGCTTTATTTCGTCTTTTGGTTTTATGGGTAATGACTTGCCCACCTATTTTTCTTATTATTATCATTTTTAAAAAAATATAATATTTAAAATTATCACATAATTTTTTTAATTAAATATAATTAATAAAAATAACTTAAATTCGGTGATGAAATGAAAATAAATATATAAATAAATATTATAATTTATTTTAAAAATTATTAATTAAAATAATTTATTTTATTTTATTTTTAAACCAAAATTTAATCCTAATATAATTATTTATATCTAAAATATTATTAAATAATAAATAAATATAATTTAATATAAAAAAATTATTGTACTTTAATATCATGTGTATTATTTCATATTTTTGTGATTTGAGTTTGACATTGTTTAGTATACAGTGAATCTGTTACATTTTTCTTAAACATGATGGAGCTACAAATTTCCAGTCCCAGGAAAGCATACTCTTCCTCCAATCATTCATTATTCTGCCAGTCGTTTAATGAGATCAGGAAGGTAAATCTCACCATTACATGGAGTTATGATACCAGAGTCCAATCATATATCTTCTTGTTTGGTACAAAACGATGTCTGGTGGTCATAACCTATTGCAAAATGATATCACTAGAAATCCTTTCCGCAGTGCCAACCTGAGTTTTGTGTTTTAGAACCTGTTGCCTTTCGGCAATAAATTTAGCAAAACCCGGAACCTTTGCCATTTTTGTTGGCTTCCAGTAGAGCCTGTGGCAGATCAGGTAAAGCAGGGCCAGGCTTTGGAGATAATGGCGGCATCAGCGTCCATACCAATGCAAGGTGTTTGGTTGGTTGGTCAAGTTTATATGGAAGAGAAATATCCTGCAGATCTGTTCAAGAAAAACAGACATCAGATTTAAAACCAAGGACAGAACATCATGGAGTTGCATAATTCATCCTGTTTTACATATTGATTTGAAATTAGTTTTATTTCTTTCATGGCTTTAAACTAGAACATGAATCTGTTTAAAACCTTACTAAACATAATGCCACCCTAATGCACCCTACACAGGCTTAATCAAACCGAGCAAAGTTCTTTTTCTTGGCGCTTGCTTAATTTCTGGTTGTCACTGCAGAAGAAAATGACAAATTTCAGCAAGATCACCTCAGCATGCATGAGTATCAAAGCAATTTCCTAACCTCTTGCAGACTTGAAGATGGGTGCCAAAAAACTGCAGATGGAATGCTGAAATTCACACGTGGTACAACAGTCCCTTCACCATGCCTTGCATTACTGTATCAAGAGTAAACATTTTGTAAGCACTGAAAAGTTAATAGTTAACCAACAAAACATATATTCTAAAAATTTTCTTTCCCGACATCAAGAATTTGTGACCTGAGCGATTAACTCTCACCAACCAACATAGGCATATGAAATTATCATTGCTCTCATGGTTTTCAAGTGACATAATTACCATCATGCCAAATCTATCAGCAAGCAGTGCAGATTTCAGATTGATAAATATGAATGCTTGTGCAAATTAGTTCCGAGTCTCTCCACTAAAACTTCAAATTGAGAATTACCTTACCCCATGTCACAGCGAGGAAGAGTGCAACTTACAGTTCAACTCGTGGGAAAAGGATAGGAGTGCCTAATATGAAACCAAGCCTAGATGAGAGTTTGGAAGGAAGAGAAGGAAGAGAAAAAGGGACTGGGATCCTAATTCAAATCTTTCATTAACGAGGAAAGCTACATATCAAATCAATTTTTACTTCATTTGGGGTACCTTGTAACAAGTCCAATCATATGACCATCCGATTGACAACAGCCCCACCACTACCACCTGGATGGACTGCAGCCGTTGTTTCAAGCATAACTGGATACCCTGAATCCCACAGGAGAGTAGATTGACCATAAGAAGGCGGCTTTGCTTTTACTACTTTGGCGACCACCCCCCTGCAAAATTGAAATCACAGATAAGTTTAAATAAGTCAAAAGAAAATATTTGGTATCTACCAAATTGTCATGATAGTTTATTCTTTAGAAGATAAAATGGTTGTCTTCAGACCAAACAAGATGAAAATCTCCTAAACTGCATAATGCATTCAAAATTAAGAAATTCAAGACTTAGGGATGTCATGCTACCATCAAAAAGTTATACATCAAAAATCTTATTAAATCATATGCTTCACATTAAGATAGTCAGAAACAAGAATATGTGCTACTTAATTCTGTATCTAGAACATAGATACAAGAAGCTAGTTTGATGTTCTCTAATCAACAGACGACATGAATGAAGTTGTTTAATTTCTTTTGAAAAAAATAGTAAAAGTCTCATTCATTTGCAAAGAAGAAAATTTCAATGGGATAAATCATTTCTATGCTGGATCCAAACAAGCAAAGCAGAGATATAACAAAGTTAGGCTTTTACCTCATCTGGGTCCAAACAGTCCATGTCCAATGACATATGCAAGATGGGTGTGCAAAATCAGCAACGATAGGGCAAAGCTGATCTGGAACATTGCAAGCTGCGAGACTGCAGCATCCAAAGGTCCCTTACAAGCATACACTACTTTAGCATTACACCATATCTAAGGTTCCGGATGGTCTAGACGAACACATATGTTTCCATGGCCTTTGAAAACAGAACTCAAGTTGTATGCCCTATGTTCATCTCCAGCAGAATCCACAATATTTAATATCTTCAGCGACAAAACCTGACTCTTCTGGTACCCATCAACTTCAGCATGCGCAGAAGATGTAGAATCTTCAAGTGGAAAGGAAAATCCTGTAGATTCTTTTCCATACCTCCAGCCATTTACAGTTGTTTTCCCAAATCTCCATGGTTCTAAAAGGTGAGCATTTGCGAATATCAGGCCTTGATCATTGAGCAGAACACCAGATGCCCATATACTGTCATTAACTGTAATAAGACAAACAAAGGCCTCTGCCTTCTGGACTGGTAGAGGAAACGGACAAAAAGAATCATGATGCTCACACTTATAACAACAGTGCCCATTTGAGATGTGGCTGTTAAATAATAATGAGTTCCTTACAGCATTCAAGTTTCCCTGGTTAATATGGATCTCTTTTTCTGCATTTTGAGGCTCCTTCAGCAGCAAGTCACTGCAAGCAGTTGCAATGTCTTCCCACGGAATCACAAGCTGTTACCCAAGGCTACAGTTGTATATAATGCAGCAACTATGAGATAGTTAGGACAATAAATGAGAAATGGATCTTTGCAAATGACCTGAATCTCAGCACCACTATTCTTTTGCCTCAATGGTCTGATCAAGATACCAACAAAATGTTTATTCTCACCAAAAAGTGGACCTCCTTCTATTTCTAACAGATTTAGCAAAAGATAGAATCAACACTCAGTGGCATGTAACCAACCACAGAAAATATACAGAGCAGAGAAATTTCTTACCAAGAAGACGATGAATGCCAGCCATCAGCATTGAGCAGGTTTCCAATATAGGGGACAACAGTTGGCAACAGATCCCATAGATAACTGGTTCAAACAGCTGAAGTGTTAAAATTAATGAACTCCAGAGAATAATGGGCGTAAGCAATAAAAGAGAAAGGGGTATTTCTGCCATATATTTCAAAGAGAGAGAAAGAGAGTTTATCCATTCAAAGGTGCAAGAAATATCACCACAACTTGCATTTATCTTACAATGTTATAATCTCAATTTCATAAATACCATATTAACCAATCAGTCAGCATTCCCGCTAATTTTGCTATTGAACAAGTAGACAACAAGAAATTGGATCTGTTGAGCCTTCTAAAATGCAGAAGATCATTGCTTCTTTCATCCCTTGGTCACACCTCAAACGGGACAACAAAAAGGTCCTAGCATAATAATGGATTTCTTCTACACTTCATCTGCAGTGTCCTTTCACGGTGCCATTCCAACCTCTCAGGCTTATCCTTAGACAATGCAACACTTCGTTCTAAACGTCCGATCTAGTAAATTGAAGACAATTTGAGATCATAATATTTTAGAAATATGATACTGAGAGAATTACAAAGTGTTGTTGATGTGTGCTTTGAGAAAAAATAACAAAGAAAGTGCTAACCTTCACCCATATGAAACATCATTTCTATTATGCCAATGACTCATATAATTGAAAAGGTAACCAGGGCTGTTAATGCTTTCTCTGTGTTAAACAAATAGAACACTTTTGAAACACTAGTGCCATCTTCCTATTATCCTCTGTAACTACGGTTAATGACAAACAACCAACAAGCTATAGATTCTACCTCACTAGTGCTCTTCTCTCTGTGTTGAAGCGACGAAAACGGCGCAACAACAGAAGCAACAATCACAACCAAACCATTAGCGTCCCAGTTTCGCTCAGCATATAAAATTTAACACAAAATAAATTTACCCAGAAGCTGAAACAGTCGTCTTGACAAATCTAAATTTATCCAGAAAGAAAAAACTATATACATACACAAAATGCTATTTTCAACATATACCTGTAGTTTATGTAAGCGAACAGAACAAATAAAGTAACAGACTTGCATTGATGAAAAGCGTTTCTTAGCATCTTCAGTCCTTTTGGATCCTAGAACTTTGAGGGCAAAAAAAATGAAAATCATACTTCAGAACCAGATGAAATGATCAGAAAAAACATGTGAACTATGTAAACGACTCACAGGGCCTTGAAAAAAAATCCAGAAGTCAAAGCGTAAAAGAGAAAGAACTCCTGAAGACTACTCAATCCATTTATAATTTAAAAGTTGGTTATGAAGTGACCGTTAGAAAATTGTACGAAGAGTACGGATTGGCGCAAAAAACATCAACTGAACGTTCTACACATACCCGTGTAATTAGATATGCACTACATTGATTTAGGAAAGTACATGAACGATTAAACTTGTCGCATTAACCGGTATAAATATCTCACAGAAAACTACCTTTCAATCATTCAGCCGCCGAAACCTACTTTTCTTGCTTCATCCATTACTACTACTTCACTGCTTTCATTCTCTATCGTTCATTAAGAACAACCTGTCTTTCTTGCTTCTTCCATTACTACTACTACACTTTTTTGTTCACGGTGATCCATTCTGAAAAGAAAAACTTTGAATTTGGTCAATATCCACCGGTGAAAGCAATCGTTTTTCCTAATCTGTCGTCAGTCAACATGATGCAAGCAGGCAAACTTTGTGTTCTCGTTGGCTTCAAGTTCAGACCTTCAGACGAAGAACTGGTCAGGTATTATCTTTACAGGAAGGTTTCAGGAATTTCTATTCCTTGCGTTGATTCTATCGTTAAAGAGTGCGATCTTTACGGTGATGAACCCGGGAATATTTGGGAATCATACGGAGGACCCCTGTTGACTGAAGACGAAGATCTCTATTTCTTTACAAAGTTGAAGAAAAAGACCCCGAAGAGTTCCCGAATAAACCGAAAAGTTGGCTCGGGTCCCGGCACTTGGCAAGGAGAAGATGCTCCTACCGACATTGTAACCAGCAAATCCCTGCAGAAAATTGGCTACAAGAAAAGGTTTCGTTATGAAAACGACAAGTCTGAGGATAATGGCGGCTGGATAATGCATGAGTATACTCTAGCTCCCTCTTTGTTAAGGCGGAATCGATCAACGAATTATGTGCTTTGTAGGATTCGAAAGAATCAACCAACTGGGGGAAATAAGAAAACCAGTTTAGCAAAGAAAAGAAAGCTGCAGGATTTCCAGAACAACATTCAATCTGTAGACTCGGAGAGATTTTCCACCCAGCAAGAAAGCAAGCAAGTGGTTGGCGTTAACAATGTTGAGTATCAGTCTTATGAAGTACCTATGGTGCAACAAGAAGCAAGTTGGAACACCGACATGATGATTGAACAGAGTTTTCAGAGGAGAGAAGCTGGTGGAACTGATTATTCTGATGTTGCTGGTGCTAGACAATATGAAGTACCTATGCGAATGACAGTGCCTGATCCGACTACTCAAACATTAACAATGGTTCAATCTGCAAAGCATGGGAGGAAGTTCACCCAGCAAGAACGCCAGCAGCAACAGATGTGTTTTGATGATATAGAAAGTTCATATGAAGCGGCTTTGGCAATGAAGAAAAGGAAAATTTCATCCGACAATAACAACTTTCGGGGGAGTAAAACTGGAGGAATTTATTCAACTAGTTTTGCTGAACAACACGAAGCACCCGTGCCAGTAGTGCCTGATCATCAGAGAGTGATGTTCCAAGAAAAAGAAGCATCAGACGATGACTGGTTTAGCGGAATGAGCGAAGAAGACTTTTGTATGCTTCGTAAGATTTTCACTGCAGATGAGTTCGACAATCAACCAATTGAAGAAAGTGGTCCAAGTGCAAGTGTTGACTGGATGAGTATGCCATGTATGCAAGAGATGCTGTTTGAGCTTCCCGAGCTTGTGTCTGAAGAATATGTTTCTGTCCCAAGAGATGATGAAGAAAATGCTGAGATTACAACTTCAAGTTTTGACACGAAGATGAAGAATCGTGAAAGTGGATGTGAGGGCATTATTCAGAGAAGTGAAAGTGTTGCTGAAGTGCCAATGGCGTTTCCTGACCGGACAGTGGTGAGTAAGATTCGTGAGCATCAGCCTGTGTCTGAAGAAAACGTGATTGTCCAAAGTGCAAGAGTTGACAGGGGGATTATGCAATCAATGAGTGAGCTTCCACAGGTTCCTTCAGAAGTAAATGCGATTGCCCCCATTGGTGGAGAATATGCAAGAAGTACAAGTAACAGTTCAATTGCCGACTGGGAGGCAATTATTGATGAGGCGAAGAGAGAGGATCCCCAGATTGTTCTTGAAAATTATGGAAGATGGGATGAACTTCAGAAAAGCGACAGTGTTGCTGAAGTGCCAATGGCGTTGCCTGACCAGAAAATGGTGAGTAAGATTCCTGAGCATCAGCCTGTGTCTGAAGAAAATGCGATTGCCCAAAATGCATGTGTTGACAGGGAGATTATGCAATCAATGAGTGAGCTTCCACAGGTTCCTTCTGAAGAAAATGCGATTGCCTTCATTGGTGGAGAATATGCCAAAGGTACAAGTAACAGTTCAAGTGTTGACTGGGATGCAATTATTGATAAGGTGATGAGAGAGGATCCTCAGATTGTTTCTGAAAATTATGGAAGATCGGATGGACTTGAGCCGTTTGATCCCTTATTCTTTGATGGATGAAGATTATTGTTATTAGTTTAAGAAAATTAATCAGTTGATGAACAGACTCCAAGTCTGGTACTGAAACTGAAAGTGTAATGAATTGCCAAAGCTTCCATACTGTATATTTTTTGAGCCATAAGTATTTGTATCTCCTAAAACTAATATCTATTTTTCAAGTTAAAAATTCTGACAGCAAAGTTCCATTAGAGCTTCATCTTCCTTTAAGCTTATAAATTACCATCAGTCTTGTTATTTGCATTCTTCTTGCCAGCAGTGGAATAATTTGATAACCACAAAGTTATAAAAATGATGGATTGTGCCTTAAACAAATCCACAAAACAAGAACCCACAGTCGTGCCTCTCCAGGATGTAATCAAAGTTCTGTAAACAGGAAAACTATTTGCAAATTCTGATTAATATGTCAAAAGGATTGTTTACCATTATAAAAAATGAATTGAATGCTCCTTCTAGTTCACCCCTGTATAGTTCTGTTAACTTCTCATGTTGGATATCACATTCTGCTACTGCAATCGACATGTAATTGAAATTCAGCGAAAGGCATATTTAGGCAACTCAATGACAAAGAGATAAATCTCTCTGGCTAAAATTAAACTTCAATAATTGGTATCTTTTTGATAACTTGCGAGCTAAGGAGATCATAGTGATTTCCACGAGTAAAGGAACAAGAGAACACAGTAGAAAAAATGATAAGAGGGCAATGAATCGGCAGCCTCAGCAAGAATGGTGTCTCTCTGATTCTCCCCATCCTGCTCAATTTAGAAACTTTCCCCCTGCTGTTTTGGTATCTCATTTTTTATTTGACATGGTGACCTTTCAAGGGCCATACACTTTCCTGCTTTCTTGTCACCTTTATTCCATCCACTAAACCTTGGGCCACTTCCCTCAAGCCTCTCATATGAACCACCTTCTGCTACTACCCAGGACTGACAACTTCTCCAGCCTTCTCCAGCTTCATTCTCTTGTTTTCGCTGGCTTACCCTGAATAAACTTATAAACAACAGAGTAATGAGCATAAGAAAACAGATAATAGAACTACAAATACTTAGAAGAAATAGATGTCTGTAGAGAAGAAAAGGTAGGTAGAAAGACAAACTAACACTAATTAATATTTAACCAAACAAAAGAATGAATACAAATCTCTCCACTTCATGGCATTCATGGCAGCCTGCATGATTTTCGTATCATCAATGTCATATCTTACATTGTTAGAATAATTTTAAATTATATATTTTATAATTTAATTTTTTTAAAAATAAATATATGATAAATATTTTATAATTTAATATTATTAATTAAATTAATTAGTAAAATTTTTTTAAAAATATATAAAAATTAAAATTATAAAAAATATTAATTTTTAAATATATTTAAATCAATATATTTAACAATTTTAAACCTATTTTATTATCTATGTCCAATAAATTCACGAGAAATTATGTAATTTGTAATAAACTAGATGTTGACAATTCAACAAATGCTAACGTGGAAAGTACCATAATATCCATAATTTCGACACGTGTTGACAACCGATTCGGAGTACCAACCAGGTTATAAAATTCATTGCCGTTGTCGCTGTATGCAGTATACAAAAAAATAATATAGAAATTCGGTAAGACTGATTACCACGAGCCTGGAGCCTCTGCGCATCCGCCTCTTTTCTCTCTCCCTCTCTCACTCTATCTCTCTCTAATTCCTTGGTCAAGAAAATATTCTCCTTTCTTCATGTTCACCACCTCCATTTAATCTTTTCCCTGTCGGTCACAAGCGAAAAGCTGCTGCATCAATCGTTTTATTTTCTTGTCGGCGTGAATAACAGACGGTAAACTGTGAGCAATGCCAGCACAGAAGCGCTCTTACGATAACGCGACTAATATTGCTGCGCCAGAAGAGGTCGAGGCTGTTGACGATGATGATGATGCTGTGCCACGCGACCAGAGTAACAACCATGAACAGCAAACTCAAGATTCTGCTGCTCCTGCTGTTGACGTGGACGGTACCGGTGCGTATTTTATGATTATTATTATTTTTTTAGGAGAGAAAAGGTTTGCTTGATTATTATCAGTTTGTGTACTGCGCAAGCGCATTTCACTTCTGGGTTCTGATTGTTGTTTTTGTTTTTTTTTTTCATTTTATTTTGTTATTGCAGAATCTGATCGAAGCCGTTCGTCTGGTAACGGAGAGAAAGACGAGTATGTTTGTTAGTTTGCTGGTTTGTTTTTTTCTTAGTTTTGCTCATTATAATGTCGGATTCTGGGATCTGCATGTCTTGTGTTTCGTGTTACTGTCTGTTTCTCTGCATTTGCAGCCACGTCGAAGAAACTGTGATGTGGGTTTTCTGGACCATAATTTCAGTTCCTGTTTTGCCATTTCTTTTGTTGAAATTGCTAGACTTTGTGTGCTTGCTTATAAGGTTGATTTTGTGGTTAGTTATACAGTTGTAGCTTAAATCGGGAAATATGTAGCTAAATTTGCATGAGTGGCTTATTAGGCGTCTCTTTGTAGTGCGATCACTGGGTTGCATATCAGCTATGCCATTCGAATTTCCTTCTGTCTTCGAAGTTATTGCAGACGGAGGAGATGATTTACATGGTAGCTTAAGCTAATTGTGTTTTAATTTAGTCAATCAAGATGATATTGTTGCGTACAATTTGGTGCTATTTGTCCATTAGTTGCCAGTGGGTCTGCTTGTGTGTTTTAAGATATACTGGATTGTCATTACAGTAAATTTTTTGTTGTCTGGAAAGCCCTAACTAACTTTAGCAGCAATACAGTTTGATTTTGATACATAATGTGACTATGCTGAGGAGTTTGATGGTATGAATTTCCCCAGTGCTTTATTGTTTTTGCCTGAAGTTGTAAGCATGTCTATCACTTAAGATGCAATGACAACTGAAAAATAATAGGTAGCAGGATTTTGCATATATGCTTGTGAGGCATAATTGTATCAAGCTTTTTGGAGTATTGGCTTGAAGCAGGATTTTAAAGTCAACCAATAATTTTTATGCAGTAATGAAGATCATTTTGTGGAGTTAAAAGTTTCCCTCCAAACTAAAATTCTGTCTGAATTAACTCTTCACTTGTATTCACAACGCATGTGCTTTTAAAACTGGAATTTTAGCTGTTAAGCTGTTACTGTGGGTCCCCATTGAAGCCCTGGTAGGGTGTATTAACAATCATAGGTCCGGAATTATTACTTGTAAACCATTTTTTCCAGTTGGAGGCATCACTTCTAAATGTCAAATGATTGTGTTGGTTGAGGAGAATGCGGATATATGATCAATTTATTGGAATATTGTCATCAACTACTTTCCTTGACATTGATGAATATTTTATGTTACGTAATAGTTCGTTGTGACGAAGGTTATGAATAGTTGGACATAGGATATCAGTTGATATTTGTCAATGCATCATCATAGCTGTATAACAATCATTTTGGCCTGCTTTTTATTTTTTTGTGCGCCAAAAAAATATGCTTGTTAAACGATTTCAAATTGTACTGTGTTTGCTGGAAGCTTCAAATATTGGATTTTCAACTGACAGTTAGTGTAAGGATAACGTTGCTTGTCTAATTCCTTGTTCAAATGCAGTTATTGGCTGTTATTTCCAAGTTGTAACAAATTGCTTCCCTTGCATCTTTGAGAGACTCTGTTGAACTCCCCTTTTTGGTTGGCTGTGGAAGGTTTTTACATGTTTAAGAGCACACTATTTTCACGTTAGATACTAAGAATTCAATTCAAATATTTTAAGAGTTTGTTATGGGAAGGGTGTTTTATTGAAGGTTGAAATATTCTTCTCTGCTGACCATTGGTATTATGCACTCAGTCAATCTATAAGTATTGTCTAATTCATGCATCTGCTAATAAATTATCGACATACTTGTGTATTAAAGGAAAAGAGAAAATTACATTGGTGAACTATATGTTAATTATTGGTGCTGTAATTTAACATTTTTGTGTTGGTATATATTTGCAGATTTGTAATAGTGAAATTATCTGATATTCGCAAGGAAGTACAGTGTCCAATCTGTCTGGGTAAGATTTTGGGATACTTTGTTAAATATGTTTACTTCTGGATAGCAATACATTACATATATGTCACAAGCATCATATTTTACTATATAATTTACAAACTCTTTGACAATTGGAATACTGTCCTTTGCTTCATTTTGGGCGAGCATGTTTTTCATACTTGTTAAATGTTATTCAATAGTTCCAGGATGCAACATAAATTTCTATTGATTGTTCAAGATAAGAATTTCTACCCAAGTGTTGACTCATTGAGATAAATTTCCTATAATGCTATGTTTTCAACCTTTTTGTTGCGTACTTGACTGACACATACTTCTAGTGTGGCACAAACCCTCAAGCTGAGACAAACAGTGTGAGTCTATTGCATTTGGTGGCATGTAAGAAACCAAATGATTTATATGTTTCAATCATTTGAGCAATTTATAAGGCATGTGCATCAAATTGCCAGATATGTGTTGGGGATCTCTGGTGGCATTGCCATTTTATGTTAAACTTAATGTGAATCCCAACTTCAATTTTCTGGCTTTATAAGTCTAGGTTACCTTCTACAAAGGGCGTTGTTGTTATTTTCCACAAGCTGAATAGATGGTTGATTAAACAAGAAAAAACCCAATATATCTTCATTTTTTATTTCTTCTAAAGAATAAAGTTGACGTTGATCCTACTTTCATAATCATGAAGAGTTTTGCTGGTTGTTCAAAAGTACAAGGTTTGGGGAGATTTTCTAATGCAAATCCAAGTTGCAAGTTTGTGTGTCATTAATAAAGAAGTTATTGGATATTATATGGAACCATGAATTAGCAAGTACATGCAATCTTCAGAGGTGCAGATAGCTTTCATTATAATTTTGTCCCTTTTTCAATACTATTGGTATGGGTACAAAATCATGGATTCTCCACAATCTCTGAATTTCTCTGTATCTGCCTATTTTGCTATTCTGCACTGTCTTAATAGGTTATCTCGCACATATGTTAAGTGAGGCATTGGATCTTTCACAACTTCACACCAACTGATTGGCTCACTCTAATTGGCCACCTTTTGAGATTCAAAGCATTCCACAACTTTTAGCTGTTAAATATGAAGGCATTGTAGGAACTTTTGGGTTAAATGTCATAAATTTTCCAGTTCCTTATCACATTTGCCATGAAGTCAACACCTTTGGCCACTTCCCTCACTAACCACAACTTTAAGACACTGCTACTGCAAGGCAATTAGCAGATGCATTTGGCAGGTGGCTCTAAGGATTTGGCAAAAATACCCACTGGATTGCATGTACTGACTTGCCTGTAATGCAAATAGTGAAATGGCTCCCTATGTTCTTGTCAGAACTACCATAGAGTTGCAAGTTAGCTGGAGATTTCTTCCTTACAACCTCGTATATTTGGATTTTCTTATGTAAGTTTTTGTTTAAAATAATTTGACCGTTGATCAAGTGGCTCCCTACATCCTCAGTGGAATGTCACGCATGAGCAACTTATTTATTAGCTGAATGATCTGAACTGCTATACAAATATTAAATCTAAATGCACATGGACACTGATTACTGTTGTGATGGGCGTGCATGCTAAGATTAAAGAATTTTTAAATCATAAATGACACAACATCTTTTGCTTCTTAAAATTGACGCACGAGTATGAATTTTGCTGAAAGATTACTGATTTCTATAGTTTGTATAGGGATTATTCGCAAAACAAGAACAGTGATGGAATGTCTGCATCGCTTCTGCAGGGAATGCATTGACAAAGCTATGCGAATGGGGTATGTTTGAAGTTCCTCTTTTTTCTTTATTCTTTTGTCAAAACAAAGGATTCAAATTTCCTGGTCCGATATCTTGTTGGGATGAGCTTGCTAAGTTCACGTCAAAAATATCAACTGTAAGGCTAAGGCTTTTTTTCTCTTTTGAAAATGTAATGAAAGTTAACTGCAGGAACAATGAATGTCCTGCCTGCCGTACACATTGCGCTAGTCGTCGCTCTTTGAGAGATGATCTAAACTATGATGCCCTAATTGCGGCTCTGTATCCAGATATTGACAAGTACGAGGAAGAGGTATAATTTTGCTTATTTACTGCTTCTTGAATTGGAACCTGATCTTTAGTTAAAATGGAACTGAAGCATTCATCTGTTCACCTGGTTTAGGAATTAGCTTTCCAAGAAGAGGAGACTACTCGCAATAAGCAGGTGATAATTTCCAAGTTTGCTATTATGACTTTGTGCCTCCGTATCACCGAATCATTCTCTCTCGCTCTCTCAATTTTTCCTTTTTCTTATCTTTTTTTTTGATCTTCTTGTAAGCTCAATACATACGTATTTTATCTGCTCACACAGTTTATAAGCTCATTTTCTTATTTCTTGGCTCCTGTCTCAACTTGTGTGCCATGAGATGATATAGTGTAGCAGTCTTTTTTCCTAAAGAAAGCAAAACCAGCTGAATGCTAAAATGCTTTATTTGTTTTAATGAATTGATGAACCCATCATTGACTTTTGAACTTTCAGAACAGCAACACCTTGAATTTGAATAATGCATTCCTTCGTTGTGTATGTTTATCCGTAGTTTGTCCAAGTGGTTAGTGTCTGTAATTTTCTTTTGCACATGGCTCTAGATGAAAATTACAATGTCGACAAAGTTACCAAATTTTGATTATTTGGGTTTATGCCAACAGATCCAAGCTTCCATTGCGCAAACTTTCCAGAGACAAACAGAAGCTCTAGGCAGAAAACGGACTAAAACTATATCAGCTTCGTTTATCAGGAGGTCACATGGTCGATATCGAGATACTCTTTTGAGGGGGAGGAGAAACTATAGAACAACTGAACTTCAGGGATCTGATGACAATGACGATGCGAATGCGGATGTAGGCAAAGATTCGTCTTCTGCAGACGAGCGCTCTTCAGAAGTTGGACCAAAAAGACATAAGAGGTGGATTGGACCTCGGTTTTCTCAGCCTTCTTCTACAGCCGCTAGTGCTGATGGAGGAGGTGATGAAAATGACACTGAAGTAAATAGAGAATCCATGGGTGCATCCACTGGCCTCATTGGGCCTTCAGAACGGCTTGCCTGGGGCAAAGGTGGCATTCGATCCCATACACGACATGGCAGTGTGGGTGGTAGCAATGGTAAGACTGCCCGAAACAGCCGCCTCTCTAAGTTGGTTGATTATCTCCGAAACTTGGAGGATAAGGAAGACCAGGTAAGGTTGACTTTTCAGTGTGATACTGCAATGCTGTGATAAGTTATCGTGAATCTCAAATTTGGCTCCAAAATAATCCCAAACTTTGACCTCACTAAATACAAACTATACCTTTTCGTCAGTGTTCATACAGTTTACAGCTTATTTATGACTGCTAAGTTCATTAGATAATCAGCTTATAATTTTTCATTTTTAAAAATTTTAGTTCTTTAGGGCCTTTTACTCTCCACCTCTATGATAGGATCAATGATCAATTATTTTTATTTCAGTTGGATATCCAGCTCATGCTTGTTTCTTTTGATGAGCAAAGAATCCCTAGTTTGCAGCAGCCATACCTGTGCTGCAGGCCTACATTGTCTGTTAGGCACCTACGTCAGGTGATTCTTCTTTCATCCTTTAGTCATCTTTTCGTTAGATAATGTCTAGTTAAAATTTGAAACCTCTGGTCTTCATTGATGAAATTTGTTTTTAAATGCCTGTTTTATGCAGTATGTAGCTCACCAGACTGCACTGCATGTCGACGAAATTGAAATATACTTCATAAAAGAATTGCATTCCAAACTCAGCCTTCAAACCTCTTCTAACTCTCCGACGATAGATCCATGCAAAGATAAGCTGCAAGTCTTAAATGAACAAGAAACTTTGGCAGGACTTCAAACGCAAAATTTCTGCCACGGCCTCCTGGTGAGGAAATTTTCCGAAATTGAATTTACACAACTTTCATTCTTACTCATTGTTTCATACTCTGAATGTCATGCAGCTTCTGGCATATCAGAAAATTTCGTCGAACCAAGTCTCAGAAGGATGATGAACTGCTGCTACTGCTCACTGAAAAAAGTTGTTTCATGGTATTTTTACAGAGGGAAAGTATATATAAGCATATACAGAAAACAAGATTCACAGATAGTTATGAATTCTCATTGCTTGCATGCTCCCTTACAACAACATTGTTCTGTGTATAGTAAGATGAATCAAGTACAGTTAGAATGAGCATGTTTAGAAGCAGCAAAAATACTAGTAATTATAGTGACTTGTTGTAAACAGACAATATTTTTATTTCCAGTGGCTGTGATTATAATTGTTTTTATCATACAATATGTAGTTAAAATTAATTAATCTTTGCCAGTGGAGGAGCAATCTGACATTGTGTTGGTTGTAGTGTAATTCCACTCACCTATAAGGACCTACTTGTAATTTTACAATTGGTTTTAGTGTAATTCCACTCACCTATAAGGATCCACTTGTAAATTTACAGTTGGCCAGTAATGATAAATGGACAAGACATTTTTAAAACACACTAAATTATTTTTTTATAATAAATTAAAAAAATTAAATAATATTTTTTAATTTTAAAATTTATTATTTTAATATTTTAACGTATTAAATTAAAATTAATAACAAAAAATTTTAAATAATATTTTATAAATCTAAAATTTATTATTTTTAATATTTTTAATGTATTGAATCAAAATAAATAACATATTTATTGTGAAATTTTATTTTTTCAGTATTTTAAATTTTATTATATTTTTTAATTATTTTTATATTTTAAAATTTCTGAGATGTATGTCCGAACAACATTTACATTATTACATCACAAATATTTACACAAAAGCAAATTTTATTTACTTAATAATAAAAGTAGGCAGTGCAGCAGCTCATCACCGCCGTCCACGCGTACGGTGGATTTATGGCTGACCAAGCCCCACATCAAAACATGTCCCGAAAGCAAAAAACAGCAGTTCCGCCACATCATAGCACTAACATTACATTTTACTTTTCAGTCAGCGCTCTTAAAACCTAGATAGGAAGGACACGTCATACAATACCAACTAAAACGACATTGAAAGCAAATCGACGGCTATTTACACGCAACTCATTCATTCATTCATCGAGTTGGTAACCCATCGCAATCACCTCAGTGATGGTGCTTGCTCCTAGTTTCCCCACTGTAGAGCCTACAAAACATACAACAAAATTATGTATCAGTACTATTTAGATCACACCCAGAAACAGATCAGAGCCGTCTAATCTAGGATCATGGTTAAACAGCTAAATCATATTACAAAGTAAACAGATCTAGCGGATCCAGTGAGAATTTAATCATTATTATGTATAATATTGCATATATATATATATATATATATGTTCATAGGGTGAACTTGCATGGATGTACAAGAGTGAATTGAGTGATTACTGAAGAGATCTATTTCAACGCGCCCATGAGACAGATAGCCACGTTTTCCTCCCTCCTTCTAGCCTTTGTTTGGTTGCTGAGAAAACGTTGGAACAAATAGACCAAAAAAAAAAAAAAAGATATTTGAGTTGAGGTTCTTGGGCTTATGATCATTTATACTTATTTCTTTCTTTCTTTTCAAATGAATAATTAACCTGTAAAATGAAACAATGAACAAATAAAATCGTTCATATATCGTATCGTTGATCTTTAATTTATATACTTGGAACTGTAAATTTTCTTGGCAACCAAACATATTACAAGTACTTCAAGCTCAACTATAACTATGAAGTGTGTAGATACACAGCATGCAAGCAAGTGAAGTATATATACGTACCAGTCATAAACAGTAGGCGCGTTAGGATGAATGGGCTTGTCAAAGACTTCAGCACCAATTCCCCTGGTGGCAAGGTTGCTACCCGGATGGAACACGCTCCTCCACACGTTGTCCTTACGCGCCGACAGCGGTGTCGTCGGTGTCACCGGCGTCGACGGTGTCGCTGGACTGTTCGGCATCGACAGAGACCTCTGGTACTTGCTCGACTCTCCTTCACCGTCTACGCAAAAACACAATACATCATAAACAAAAAGAAACCATGCACACAAACAGCCATAGCCATAAACAACATCGTACACATAAAAATCAAAATACCTTTGATGGTCAAGGGTGTGGGGGTGATCTTCCTGAGCTTGCCGAGGCCACGATCGGGTTGAGGCCCCGCCACAACATCATCCCACAGCTTCTCTAGCAGCATCCTGAACAGCTTATCACTCTGTTCCCGTCCTTGCAGAAAGGATCAGCACTGTCGTTTTTTATAGAGAAGTTCGTAAGTAAATATCTGTAATTTAATTTTCCAGATGAATTTTTTCTACTTCCAGATATCGACTTTTGTCTTACGAGTGACAAGCGTCCACGTCTTTCGTGGAATTAGGGGATTATTGAGTGGAAATTGAACAGATAGTTGGATGAGGAGAGTTGGATAAGGATGAAGACTCGGTGGTTGGGGGTTGGGGGGCAGCATAGTAATATCCAATCTACTCCAGACCTAAAGGAGAGAAGGTTGTGGGATGCTTTACAAGTGTACACTTGAGAAATAATTCTTTGTCCTATTCTTTGGAACAATGTAGGGACCATGGAGATGGGGACATGGGCCCCGATAGTGACATGTGGAGCCCAACGCTTCGATCATGGGATTGTGATTGCCCTCGTTACGGTAGCTTGATGAGGGTGATTTCAACAATAAATACTAGTATGATTAACAGGTAGGGTTAGGTCTCTGTCGTAATCCTTGGAAGAATCTGGACTTGGCTTAGGACCATTCAATGTAAAATGGTCAGTCTGTGAATAGCTGAGTATATTAAAGTCATCTTAGCTTGTGGAAAATTTCATACAATGAAGTTAAGCTTGAAGGAGACCGCCTCTCAGTCACTCTCTCAGTGCAGGCATTTCTTTTTCCAAACTTGAACGTCCCAGAATGATCAAAGGAAATGATTCTTTCTGACGTTAAAAATAAATGAAGTTACAGTGTGACAATGCTGTGATTAGTAACCGGAATCAAATAACATTGCGATCGTGCCTTCAGTCAAGTCTGTCTGGACAAGTGGAAAGGAACTACTGCAACAACCAGACAAAGCTGCTGTCCAACAAAAGCCGGCGAATAAAATTGGATGCTGGAGTGGAGTCCAAACTGTGAGTCTGACTTAGAATTGATGGATAAGTGGTCCAAAAACCCCCAATAAATAATGCACATACAGCCTACTTTGGCCCAACAAATTCATGAGCGAAGCCCAAAATGCCCAAAATTTACATCTCTGAAGAATTCAGATGGAGAGACATTGGGCAGATCCCGGTGCAAGAAGGGCGAATAACACTAATCAATATGCAACATTTTATCAACTAATGAATATCAGCCTTGCACTTGAATCATAAGAATATTTCATAATTAAAAAAGGGATTCGGCAAGTTATCTAAACATTTAACCCGTATGAGACAGAAAATAGGGATCAAATCAATCATTTTAATATCGAGCAGCCTTCTTCACAATATCCCCAGTGTAAAATTTGCTCCGGCATCACGCATGGGTCAACCAAAAACAACGACATGGTACTAAGAGACAATATCAAGTACCAACCCACCACTCACAGCATATCACTGGTTCTTATTTAAAAGGGAAATGAACATGTAATTCTCGTTTGTATCACCAGCCTAAGCCATTTTTGGAAATACGTTTCAGCAAGTCATTTTCTTATCTACTTCATTGGTAAATCCCCCCAATACAAAATGTAGGATCAGCAAATTGCTGATAAGGACATGATTGAAAGAGAAGGTTAGTGGAAAACAAACAGAGCATTATAAGGAAGTAGATCCAAAGATTACATGAACTTACCAATATATAAGCTCTGGAGACAGGCAACCAAATTCTGCAACGCCATCCATGGCAATCCTCCATAGGAAAATGATTTCAATGGATGCCGTATCAATTGATTCACTCTCTTTCACCGACCTTGTATGCATTCAAGATCAGCAATCAATGTCCCTTCCTACCAGACAAAGTCAAAACCCAGAATTTGAGTTCAGTCCAGCTACCCCTGAAACTACTACTCATAATTTGGACACAAATTCCCCAGTTGATGTGTTAATGCACAATAGTAAGCTTAAACTGCCTGCACTCTTATATCCATCAAAGCAGTCTGAGGTGAAAAACCAGCATTGCTACAATGAACTGTTAGCAGAATCACATAACGGCCATCGCATGAAAGTTGCACACAAAAAAAGTCACAACATTAGAAACCAAACAAAGAAGGAGCGCACAGCCAAAAGTTCATGGTTTGGAAGAAAATTGTTTGAGTCATTTGTCTCACCCTGCAGGGAATGCCATGCCTGCCAGCCATCTGTGATAGTACATACCAGACCACAAGAAAATGCCAAGTTACATTAACTTTAGGATCTGCTTTTCACTTCTCATATCAAGATTGAATTGCTTATGATTTGTTTTGTCAGCATTAGGTTCCATTGGGAGACTTCAATTCAACCTCAGTCATCATAGTTAGCACAATTTAATGAAACTCCATTCATGATTTTTCTTTCTCAATTTAAGTTAGTTTAGCATAACAGCAAGAGAACTAGAAACTCACTTAATAGATACAAACTTTCACCATCTTAATATAACATTTCACATCCATTTACTAACAACACAAGCCTGCTGTCGCTTGCACGTGAACACTTAAAAATTAGAATCTACCAAGAATCAACTCAGATTAGATGACAATCCCTGTTTAGTCAAAGAATGCACTCTTCCTCCCCCTCTGTCTCCAAAATCCAGAAGGTTCCATAATCATGGATACATCTACCGATCAGCTTCTCTTACCTTTTTGAGTTAGGCTGTTTCACAAATTTATTGGATTGCACTGCATCTAATCTGATCTGTTCATTCATTTCATCCAATGTTACCCACATGTGGTTCAATTTCCTGTAATTTCTGTTAAGTCACGGAAAAACTTTTCATGTTTAAAGATCCCTATGGTAGTTTCGTGGAATTTTGAATGATAAATTACGAATAACTGTTTTTCTGAACTTTGCAAATTAAGCTCGAATCTGCACAAATTGTACAAGCTTCATGTAGTATGAGCAAGATCTGGACAACAGTGTGGCAGAGCTACCTTGGGATGAGGTTCATGGTATATATTTGCACATACACCACCCCTTGCTATATAAACACTATTTATACACCTCAGCCATTTCAAATGAAATTTTATGTCTTCACCCTTGCAATCAAATTTGTAAAAAGTGGGAAAATAGTAAATTCATAATAGATTCCTGTGTCTGAACACATAAAGAAGTAGAACTAGAAAAACTCGGGTTCATATGACAATGGACATAACCTAATTCCACGGAATCTTCCTTTTATATTCCTGCCCTTTTAAAGCATATGGCACCACATCAAAATGATATATTATTCGTATTGTCTGCTCAATTTTCTGTGTAAACCTTTTAAAACTAACATACTTAATTTGCCGGACTTCCTATCCCTTGGATCTTCTACTTTTAAGATAAATCAAGGCAAAGAAAGCAAAGTCCTTTCTTGACCAAAAAATGAGAAAGCAACTGTGATTTTTCATTAAAACAGTTAAACATCTTTTCAGTGATTTTTCAATTCATATATGACTACATCATTTGCAATTCCATTCACTTTTGTTTGCATAAGACACATTTCTGGAAATATTAAAAGACCTCTTACATCTTCTAGGGTCTCCTACTTTTACTATAACTCAAACAAAGAAGCAAACATGTCCAACAATTCAGAAAGCGCCTTAAAATTTTCATTTAAACAGTTTAAAGGAAATTATCTAATAAAAGTATGAGCCAAAGTTCACCAAAGTGTTTATCAAATGACCATCAGCTTCAGAACTATTTTAGCCAGTCTAAAACTAACTATAATTGTAATTGCATAAAGATACTACACGGTTAAAAGACACAATAATTACTCCCAAAAGAGTGTACAAGAAAAGCATTCAGCACTAACAAGTGATGTCAGCTATATCATAAGGAAGATGAGGTAAGGTACCTTACGCACAAAAATCTCCACAAACTGATTGTTGCAATAATGGAGAAAAGCAATGCACATATCATCTGTAAAATAAGGCATCCAGAAACCACAACTATGATCATGCAACCAGAAAATAATCAAAAAGCAAAGATCCACATACATTCAAGCAATATTGTAACTCAATCCTTCCAGAAACAGGGACCGAAAAATGATCATAGATTTAAAAAAATCTATAAGAAACTGCAAAGTTGAAATCAATGCAGTGATTCCAAAAACTTTGAGCACTCAGCCAGCTTCTTGATGGCAACAACGGAAGTTCTATCAACTCAAGAGTCCTATTTGCAAAACCAGCTCTAAAGATCATGAGCTCATATCCAGGGTCATTCTGGTAATCCTTGATGGCAACGGACGAATAGCACAAAACAAGACCAATAAAACTGATATGTTTTGGTTCCATTTCAGTTCAACAAGGAATCATAGAAATACAAAGAAATCAGAGTGGAGGAAAGGGTATTAAACACAAAACTAATCAGTTCAAAGTACCCAAAAAACCTACAAGATTAGAAATCAAGCCTTGTCAGTAATTTCCCCCATATCTTATGGATCAAATAGTATATTCTCTTATGCCAAAGTAAATACGAAAACTAAAGCAGGTATTTACTATAATTTTCAATAAATCAAGCAAAAGGAAATATGAAAAGTCCACAAAGGAAAACATTCACAATAAAACCTCAATTTTTAACAAGTTAATTAAGCCTCAAAAAAAATGTCCACAATTTCACTAGTTACTGGTATGTGTAAGAAACTGTACAAAAGTTTAAAGTACCGGCCTAGCATCTCAAGATTTTCCATACTTATCAACATATCCCTGCAAGTAAAAGAAGATACTGTCAAACACACAGAATAAATTACCCTCAAAATCTAATATCTAAGTCTATCATAGTAAAATTATTGCTAAACTCAGGACACTCACCTCAACAAGCTTTGCAATTTTTGGTTGGGATAAAGAAAGATATTGCTTAATTGATTCCATAGTGGTTGGAATTTGACGGGGCCTTAAAGTGCTAAGAACCTTGTCAACTGCCTTTTTAACTATTGTGTTATGTACATCCTTGCTTAGACGACCCTCACGCCAAGTTGGTTTCAACAATTCTTTAACAAAATCTACAAGACCAATACGGAAATGTTTCATTGCTTTTGATTCTTTGTGCACATCCCCATCTGTCTTATGCCCAAGATCCATTTCATTTCTTTGTCTCACCCTATCAATTTTCAACTCCTTATCATGTCTACACCCATCATTTTGATGGGTACTATTGCAATTTGTACTAATTTTCATTGACTTTGAAATATCTTTGACACATGTGGTAACTGAGGGATCGTCTTCTTTGGGCATAGCACCATGCTCATCAACAATAGATGTTCCTACTCCCTCTTCCCCATATGAATATGAATCTTTTGTGGGTGTGTGGCAATTCTTGTCCAACACATTCTCACTGAATCTACTATGAGAAGATATAGAGCTTTTATCACCATTGCATTCTGGGCCCATTGTTTTAGATAACATTGAGTCACCATTTAGTTGTTGATCTGACATGTCTAGGCCAGAAACCCTTACACTGGAGAAAGCAACTTTAAGAGATACGTCACCCATCTTCGGTGAGTCAAAGCTATCACGAAAAGGGTCATATCGACTTCCTGGAGATGATATACTGGTAGGAGCAATAAAGAAAGATGGTCGAAAAGGCACGGATGGCTCCCAATCATTTGATGATATTTTAGCTTTATAATCAGCAGAGAACTCCGGTTTTTCTGGTTCCAGAACAAAGAATGGGGAACTGTCCAACAGTGCTTGAGCATCAAGAGGACAGGCATTCAAAGAGGAAGAAGAATAAGGCAATGATGATCCTGTCCAGGCTGTAATTTGGCGAGATGAAAAACTGCTGGCAGTTGGACCAGCAGTACCTAAGCTTGAATTCAGAGAATGGCTGATAACTGCTGAGGAATAATCATTATACATGTATTTACTTCTAATCCAAGGACGCTCTGCCAGACTGCTTGGATAAGGAGAAGGATTCCCACTGTGGTAATTGCTTGACAATATTGCTGAACCACTTGAAGAAGATCTATACTCAGGAAGCAAGTTGTTCCTAAATATAGGAGAACTAGCTCTACTTGTCAGTGAAGTACAGTTTCCATAATCATCAGCAGGCCACTTGTTTCTTAAACTCTCTCTTCCTACATCCTTAGATGATGAGATAGATCCCATATCATCTCTGAATGAAGGAAACTGTTGGGAAGAGGGGGAATTGTCCAAAGATGTATTCTCTTTTTGAAGAAATGAAATCCTATGGTTTTCTTGGAACTGAGGCAACCTTTTGCTTTCTCCTGGTTCCAGTGGAAGTATTCTTTCTGAAGATAAATCAGAAGAAAATGAAACATGATTTCTAATTGAGGATGCCAGTGGATCAGGAAAACAAGGCATTTTTGATCTATCAGTCTCATTTCTTGAACCTGATAGAAAAAAGGATGCCAATTAAAAACACCATGCAGAGAAGGTTCTCAAAGATCACACAAGAAGAAAATATTAAATACCTTCATCAAACTGAACTTCAGTTTTCACAGTTGCAGCAGCCATATCTTCCTCAGGGAGTTGAGCATTAATACTTGTATCATCTTTTACATGAAGAAACCTACATGAATTCCCTTTGATGCACCAACCTTTAGTAAAGAAGTCACAGATAACTGCAGGACGTTTGTTTCCATCCTTAGTCTCGGCAATAGGGGGTAAAC
Organism: Khaya senegalensis; assembly: GCA_032402905.1. Taxonomy (NCBI): domain Eukaryota; kingdom Viridiplantae; phylum Streptophyta; class Magnoliopsida; order Sapindales; family Meliaceae; genus Khaya; species Khaya senegalensis. The sequence continues at coordinate 5,716,826 of CP135550.1, read as the reverse complement.
TTCTAGTCCTTATAGCAGGAGAAACAAACCTGGAATAACTAAATGTTAGTGGGAACTTGTTCAAGTATCATTTTTTCTAAATTTAGAAAGGTTATCACATTAAGAAGATAATAAGAAGCGAAAGGTAACAATCCCCATCTTTTGCACCAACAAGAATATATCAAATCAATATCAACACACCTTGATGTCATTCCCTGTTTATCATCTCTTGAATGCATGCCCGTTTGCTTAATTTTTTCCTCAAAAATCCCTTCACCAAGCTGACCTCTTATCTGGATGCCTCCAGTCACAATTTTTCTAGAAACACTAGATGGACTGCTGGTCTCAGAATCCATAATTTCAGTACTACAAAAATGAACCTCACCATCAGTATGCAGTTTATTTTGCTCTTCATGGGTTTTCGCATGCAGAAAGGCTCCAACATCTTTCTTAGAAATCCCAGATTCTTGACCTTCATTGTCCACAACAGAAGTCAGCCTTTTCCCTGATTTTAAATTCTTAGATTTGTTAAGGTTCTCATGTGAAAACTCCTTTGGTCTTGTAAATGGCTCATTTGAAGAACCTACAATTTTAAAATTACCTCTTCTCTCTACTACAACAAGGGCATCAGATGGTTCCCTCGCCTTAGATTTCTTTTGAGTAGAAGAACCTGATTCCAAGTGGTTTCTGTGTCCCTCTGGCTCCATTTCTTTACTAAAATCTACATGGAAGAAAAATCAAATCAAGAAATGAAACAAATTAACTATCCTTCTATTTAAAATGCTTGCAGCCAATACACTACCAGATCAGGTTTCATAATATGATTCTCAGGAGAACATTAAAACAGAAATGAAAACTTGATCGTCAAGCCAAGTGGTTTTGGGTAGACAATAAATGTGTGAACCTGAATCACTGCTGAATTGCATGGTCAAGTAAAAGATATAACAAGCAACCTCATTCAAAATCAACCGTCAAGTTTCTAAGAGGATGCTTTGCAAGAAAATATGGGACAGAAGCCTTAAAGGTTATACGAATTGAATCGGCATGTAAAGCAAGGAAAGGAAAGGTTACAGGAAGAGCAAGTTGATAGTTTTAAGGCCATTACTGGTGGGAAAATGCAGTTTCTCATGGAAGAGCATTTCAACATGTTTGGAATCAATTATTTACCCTGATGAGCATAAAATTCATTCTCAGAATGTACAAAAGATAAGGAGAAAGTTGTAAAGTGAACCATCAAACCTAATGTCTCTCTTCCCACAAATGGTGATTACAGCACTATCAATGTTTGGCATAACCTGAGCAAATGCTCTATCAAATAAGCAGCAGTTGCCACAAGAGCAGCAAATGTACGTAACCTACCATAGCAAAATCTTTGACTACAACCAGCTACATCCATGGAGCGGAGCAGATTGTCAGTTAGACAGAACTAGCAACAAATGGGTCATTGATGGACTGTACTTTCTTGATCCTTTTTCTTATGTTTAATTTACTCTTCACCTGCTTTTGCTTTCTTATGCTTTTAATGTTGCCTGCTACATGTTTGGTAGGGACCAAATGTTCTTGAATGGTTTAGTCATCTATTAAAACAAAATCCTTTGTAATGCGACTGAAAATAGGTTTGACCTGTGTGGCATCTTGGAATGGTACTTGTGTATGATTGCCTTACTGTGGTGCCCATATTCTTTTGGTTTTATACATGTAATAGAGAAATTTTAACACAATGAAGCAGTAAATCTAGCAATGATAAATGTTGATTAGATCTCTGCCTATTCTTTGAGAAAAATGATGAAACCAACACCTATAGCCGATTATATGTGACTGCGATTGCGAATGGCTGAAGCATTCTATTGGCCTCTTTGGCTTTCTTAAAATAACTATGTTCCTATTCTTTAACCATCCTGTAAGAAAATGCTAAAAGGGGTAACTCAAGGAATCATGTGTTTACTTAACTGACTTATTGACCAGTAGATGGTGCATATAGTTAGCAAACCCATTTTCCTCCCATTTTTCAATTAGCATAATCATTAGGAATCCGTGCAGAGTGAAACAACTTTTCAGCTCTACAACCATCTGATCTTGTTTTCTGCAAATAAACCACAACTTGTCATTAGACTGGCAAAAGATACTAGCCAATCCTCACTTCTTCACATGTATATTTGAATAGGAACTAGAAGCCCAAGGCTCGCACTATCGCGTAATAATTGACTACACTTCAAATGAAGCATGAATGGTTTCTTTGTGAACACTACTTACTTTCACATGCCCAGATCCTGAAAGAAGGCTTATGTGCGTTTTTTTTTTTTTTCTCTTTTCTCCCTGTAACCTTTCTGTGACTTAAATTAGAATTGAATGAATTAAGAATGGCTATCACTACACTCATGAGAATAGGGTTCTTCTTTATCCCTATTTTGAATCACTTTTGTTTGAATTTTGGAAATGGATAACACATTGTACCTCAGTAATAGCAAACATCTTTTGTTATTGTCCCCAATAACATGGGTCTATGATGCTTGGTTGATGCATTTTCTGCCTTTTAATATTTTCCAGTAGTTTTATTTATCCACTTGATCTGTCTTTTTTTTTTTTAACTTTGCTTTGGAGCAGTTTAGTTTCTGTATTCACATCATTTACCATTTTCCAGAAGTATATTTTTTAAGTCAAATCCCAGCAAAGGGTATATCTTGTTTATGATGCATGAATGAGTAAAGCATTGAGAATCTTTCGTAGGTCTTCCAGTAGGTCACCCTAGAAAGATCAATTTGATGTGTTTAAAATTTACAAATGTTGATGTTTTCTGTCTGTCATATTATCATATTTTTAAGTAATTAATGTTTTGCTTCTACTTGTTCAGTGGTCTGGACAACCAAGGTCTGGGAGGTTTCTTGCCAAATGACATATCCAAACTGCCTCATCTGCAAAGCATGTAAGTTGTCATAGATGTCCTCCTGGGATTACAAAGTTATATTACTTTTGCTTTTGTTTGTTAGTACTTTGTGTTCCTCTGTTTTATCCAAGTTCAATTTGCTTAAACCTTGACAAAATTACAACAAAGATACAAGGAATGGTTCTCATTCCTTTCTCCATTACACTGGCTCTCTTATTTCTGCTTATTCCTTACTGCAATAGTTAAACATTTGTGATTCAAGCTTTTAAATGATCTGATAAATCTCTGAAGCCAACATATGCTGAACTTGGGTAATTACAGAAATCTCAGTGGAAACAGCATTAAGGGGGCCATCCCATCTTCACTCGGAGCTGTAACTAGCTTACAAGTACTGTAAGTGTGTCTTAACCAGTGTTTTTTTTTTTTTTTCAAATATTGCTAATTGTGTCATGTTCCTATACTATAAATCAAACTCTACAAGTGATGTTATTTGCATTCCAGGGACCTGTCCTACAATTTCTTTAATGGATCAATTCCTGAAAGCCTTGGACAGTTGACAGCATTACATAGACTGTAAGTTCTTTCAAGCAGCTGATTAACACTTGAAATATACCTATGCAATAGAGTGAATTAAGTTTGTCATGGTGCAGAAACCTCAATGGCAATTCCCTGTCTGGAAGAGTCCCTGCTGCACTCGGGGGAAGGCTTCTGCACCGAGCTAGTTTCAAGTATGTTCTCTCTATGGTTTATCTATAGAGTTAGTTAGCCTTGAGAAGAAGTCATTATAGCATGTTATTAGAAAGACGTGCATGCAAACATGCACATGCGCAAGTCTATGTAGAAATAACTACATGTTTGTTACCAAGTCTGCGATAAGATACTGATGGTGGAGGAGTGCAGTTTTACTGATAATGCAGGTCTATGTGGTATACCTGGGCTACCTATGTGTGGACCCCAGCTTTCTACTGCTGCAAAGATTGGTATTGGATTTGGTGTGCTTGTTATTATCTTGCTTATTACTGTCTGTTCGCTGGTGTGGTGGAAAAGGCGCCAGAACATTCTAAGAGCACAGCAGACTGCAGGTGAGATGGTCCTGATAAACTGTAGAGAATGTATGAGAGCACAATTTTGCTTAAGAACCTTTATCAATGACAAACTTTTAGGATTATATTTGCTTTACTATGTACATAACATGAGACTGTTGTTATTAAAAATCCCCATGCTCTCTTCCCAACCATGTGGATATTGGGAAGAAATTTTTTCAGACATTGCAATATAATAATAGTATAAATGCAAGCACCAAAAGAATTTTATTGCCTTTCTTTGTCTTTGTACAGCAAGAGGCGCTCCCTATGCAAAAACAAGGACCCATTTCTTGCATGATATTCAGTTGGCAAGGCACTATAATCATCATGCCAATTCTCGAACAGCTGCAGAGAATGGACCTAGTTTGCTATCATGATTAAATATTGTCAACCTGAAGTCCTTTAACTCTGCTCGTTCATACATGCTCTCTAAACTGCTTTTCAGACAAGCGTGATAAAGAACCACTTGTAGATTTGGCTTTGTGGGTTCTCATAAACTTACAGCGCTGCTCATTGCTCTCCTGTTCCCTTCAAAAAGCTTGTTCGGTTATACTAGTGAAGTCAAGGAAACACTTCTAAAGAGGTCAGATCTCGCTTTGGTGGCTCCAATTGCCAGAAAGTGGGATATTATGTACATGCATGCTTCCATCCTTTTGTTCATTTTTGCAGAACGACTGTTGTCATATATTGAAGAACAATGGATATAGGAATACATTCCTGGTAGGATCCTTTGTGTTTTTTTCAAGTGTTTGAAAGGAAACTAATATACAATGTCTTTCAGCTGCTGGCTTCACAAGGCCAGAAGAAAGGTTAACATTATACGAGGAAAGGTATTCTGCACAATTTTAATTTTATTACCCGTTTGTTTTGTCTTATAAATTCTTCTTTCCTGACTATAAGTTGCAATTGTGCAAGTAAATGTAATTGTATAACAGGAAAAAGATCCACACAATTTTTCTTCCATGATTTCAGCTTGAGACTGAATAGACAAATAGCCTGAGATCCCGTGCCTAAAATATGCATGGCAACCGTGAGAGAGATAATCTCACATGATTTATTTTCTAATGGAAGATTATTGCTAGCTGTAGATCATCGAGTCAAGGCCGAAAGATAAGCAGAGCTATCGGGCTAGTGGGCTAGCATATTCATTTTTCTCCCACTAGAGAACAAAATTCCATAATTGAACACATGCAAAATTCCAAATAACTACGTAATTTAAAGTTTGCAGTTTGTCAGAAGGAAGAAACATTGTTTGTTTGTTTGTCAAGGAAAAGGCATCGATGTTAAATCGGAGCAAGTGGTATCAAATTGAATATCGACACCAAATTTAGCACCGAAGAGGCAATACAGGGGGGGTGGGGGGAGGGGGCCACATGGCTCTATCCGATTCACTGTATATAAAAGACGAGAGCAAATCCTTGGGCACTATGGCAGAATCTGATTTAGCTGTTTACCAAAAGATAAAAAAGGAGGAGCACATCCTCGGGCCCTAGTCCTAGGCATTGTAGGTAAGGTAAGGTAGGGGCAGCAAACGAAGCGTACTACCACCGTGGGCCCAAGTAAATTCTTCATCTTTGCACTAACAAAAGAAATCTCCCATGATTACTATCATTCCACGCAGACACGTGTCTCGAGTGGTCACGAATTATTTTTTATTTAAAATAAATAAAAACTATTCCAAAATCATGAAAAATACCTTCACGTGACTACGTGTCAGTAATCTGCTGCAGGGAGGCCTTTAGTCATTCACCTTACATCACCACACCACCCCTCCAAACCCCAATGTACGGTTTCTCTGGACCACTCACACGTCAGAAACAGAATCCTCAGAACCGAGTCAAACAAGCCAATTCAAAATCCCCTCAATTTTTTAACTCAGCCTCGACTCAACTCGCTCCTGTCTCCTGCAACTCAGACACCCTCCTACGTACTCTCCACGTGGGGCCTCTGCTAACTCTGTCAGACTACCAATCCACTCAGTACCCGACACGCCAACCCCGGCTCTCCGATCACTTAATCATGTCATCTTTAATCGTAAATTATTTGTTGTTATCAAAATGATAAGACTATGCAGGCGCCGCTGAGAAGCGCCGTACAAAAGGCGTAGGGCTTACGTCATCCACGGCGCCAATGGTAGTCACATGACACCTCCCCCTGCTCTCACGTCTAATCAGGCGGCGGCTCTCTGCTTTTCTGCGAAAAAAACAATGTAGGACCCACTTTTGTTTTTTTATGTTACTCAGAAGTACGTCTCACTTGTATGTCTTCACGAAATCAGCACCGTTGAGTCGTATCTGAAGTGAGAGTTATAATCACATGAGGATCAGACGGTGGATAAAGAGTTGCGAATTCTTTATATATGAAGCTTGAGGAGAGATGGCTGGATAGAGTTCACGCCGTCCAACCGACGATTACGGGTGACTTAGTGGGACCCTACACTTTACACAAACACAAAGCTCTCTCTTTTTGCTTTCCTCTTTCGGGGACGCACATAGTTTTTTGGTAGCATTCTCTTGTAAAGAGAAAGCTCTCTCTTTGTTTCTGTTTCTTCCATGGCTTCTTCACGTGAGGGACACTACAGGGGTGTTAGGAAGAGGCCATGGGGAAGATACGCAGCTGAGATACGTGACCCGTGGAAGAAGACTAGGGTTTGGTTGGGTACATTCGACACACCAGAAGAAGCCGCACTCGCATACGACGGTGCGGCTAGGTCTCTCCGTGGAGCCAAAGCCAAGACTAACTTTCCAGCTCCTGCAACTGGTGCTTTCCCTCTCGATCTCAACCTACCTTCTGATATTAATAACAACAATCATCATCATCATCATCATAACCATCAGCATCACCGCTGGAGCACTCCTAGTCAATATCAACACCATCATCAACGCTTTGGTTTTGGTGAGTTTTTGCACACTGGTATTCTGAAAGAAATGAACTTTGATGGGCAAGCATCAGCTTCTTCTAAAACCGGTGCTGCGCTTATTGATGGCGGTCCTGTGGCTGAAAATGGACCTACGACATCGCTCTTGGGGATTGTGAGACGTGGGTTGCCTATAGATTTGAATGAGCCTCCACCGATATGGCTTTGAGCGCTGAAGAATTTGACATCCTATTTAGGCTTTATACGACCTCGCATTTGTAGCTCACTCTCATCTCACTCAGTGACTCCTGCTCTACTTCTATCGCCGCCGCCTCCGCCGCCCCTGTTTTATCATTTTTGTACTTCCTTCTCTACTATTAGAGGGATAAACAGAAAACAAAAAAAAAAAGTGATTAAAAATGCTAGAAAGTTGCGAGCTGTTGTGTATATATGCTTTTCGTTTTCTGTTTTTCGGAAACACTTTCCCGCTTTATATTCTCCGTTTCTCGTACTTGTGCTATCATTATGGCTCTTGCCGGTTGAAATATTAACGACCGATGATATTTTCCGACCGTTTGATGATTCCTTTGGCCCACTGTCTTTGATTTTGGATTATGGTCTTACCCAGCAAAAAACAAAAACGATTTCTAGATTTTTAAGGTACAATTGGACTGCTGGCCGCGATAGTATTGCACGCGCCGATCAGTTGACTGTACCAACGTAAAAAGTAGTCTTTGTTATGGGAGAATGCGAAGCAAGCGTGTGCGTTTAGCATTCCCTTTTTAGTTTGCTAGTCCCAGATATCTGGTTCTCATAATTTTGGCAGTCTACAAATTCTGCTCCATAAACTCCCACTCGCTGCTCAAGCGCGTGTATATGCACCACAAAATGACCGAAACACCCTCATCGCAGTTTAATCATTTGTGCCGTTACCAGTAGTCCCAGTTGAGTTTTCTTCGACAATTCCTTAAAACGCCGAGTTGATGCCGTTAAGCCAACAACGAGCATTCTTTCAAATCGCGAAATTGAGGAAATAATCGCCGTGTGTTACGGATTAAGTTGCTTCATTGACACGTCACTTTTACTCGTTAGGGAAACCGGGCACATTGTTCATGTGCCGGCTTTTCTTTCCCTCCTCTACTTTCTGGGAATACGTGGTCCGCTTATTTGACTAAATCATTATTTTTAGGAAAAAATTATATTTAATTAATTAATTGTTAATCTCTCTTAATTTGGTCCCTGCCCCATTCTAGAAGACATTTAACGTTCATTTTGTCGATCTACTCGTGGGTTTGTCCTTAGAAAAATGATTCCTCCATATTTAATGCGATTTAATTACGTGATTAAAGACTTTATCAACGGAAATTAAGACATAGTTAGTTCATGCAATATGCACATTTCTCACGCTTCAAAAATCCCAAGACTAACCTGTCTTTGACCGCTAACCTGAAATGGACAGAAACATCGCACAATCCCATCTTCTCAGAGGAGCTGCGTACCGCGTACGTACGTGTTAAGTTGTCATCCATCGTATTGAACACATGTTTTGTTTGAACCTCGTGGCCAAACAATGGTGAAAGTTAAATGAATTTTCTTCCTTTCTTTTCTTCTTCCCCTAGTTGACATGAACCGAACTCGTGTCTTTTGTCAATCTGCATGTCCCCTTCATTTACGTGGGAGACAGCGATAATAAATGATGTAAATGGACGAAAGAGTAGGCCGCCTTGCCAGTCTTCATTGCATACTCTGTTGTATCCTTTCCCGACCTCCCTTTCTCGACGCATTATCTTCTTGCTTTCCCTTTAGAATATACAATAAAATTACTTTTTGATTTTTTTTTCATTTCCCGACGGAGGCTAGCTCTGAGGTCTGAGAAAGTCTGTCTGCTGAGTCCTAACTTTTTGGTCAATGTTCAAGTCTTGCACGTCCCCTGCCTCTGTAAATAATATTATAATATAGGGGTCTAATAGTAAATTTCGTAAAAGTTGTATACGGGGCAGCAAGCGCTGTACAGTGGAGTTGAGTACAGTACAGTACAGTACAGTAAAGTCAAATTATAAAATAATTAATAACAAGGAAAATGAAGGGAACACGCAAGCTCGTCAGCAATTCAGTACAGAGTGTCAGGCCTGCATTCATCTAATACAGTCGTCGTCACCACTGACAACTCGCAGCTGCTGCTATCATCACATCACCGCACTGCACTGCTACTGCCCGGCCCAGCCCGGCCGTCATTTCACCTTCTTACATTACAACGACTTCCCCGCATGTGGCCCTCGCATCGCAGCCTGTGAAATAGAAATTTAGTCAGGGGCCCACGACCTATGCACGTGGCAGCAGAAACCGGATGTGAGACTGGGGTCAAGGGGGATGCGGGCCCCGCAGGAACGAATCTATCGGTAGCAGAGGCGTCACCGCGGTCTACCATGACATTACACTCAAAACACAAAAAACATGAACACGTTGAAAGTTAAGGAAATGCTAATCCTTCTCGAAGACAGCGGCTATTCCACGTCGCTTACTGGTAACCCCTTTTTTTGGGTCGTGATTAACGGCGCCGTTAAGTTGGGGGTGTCTGTCGTGAGTGTATCCGGCCCTGTTATTATTATTATTATTATATGTCACGTCATTTTACGTATCATCATGACATAAGAAGATGGTAAGATATCATCATCGTCATCATGACCATTAGCAGTATGCATGAATGGGGAATATGATTTATCAGCGTTCCGAATCATCATAATCATACATGAATATGATATGACATGAGAGAGATGAATGATGTATGGGAAGCGTTTGCCAAAGTCTTGATTGTTGACGTGTGGAAGGTAGCCATGGGCCGACAGTCCCATCATTAAGTGTCTTCTAACCACAATATGTTTCTTAATAATTAAGTACTAATTAATATTAATTAAGTAATTAATTATATGTAAACTGCACAGAAGCAAAGATCTTTCTTTTTATAATCTTAAGTCGCAGTCAAACAACTGTGTACGTGTCCAAACACGGCCTCAAAGGGAAATGGAGACGTGAACAAGAAGATTCTGGGAAATGGAAAATACTGCCTTCGGAAAGTGGGGGATGGATGTTTTTTGCTTTCGGAAAACAAAACAATGGGCTTCCGCGGTGGTGGCCCACTTGATTAAGAAAAATATTAACCACCGATTTGATTTGCCACGTGTTATGCGCAGCCGCACGTTATTTACCACATGATAGAAGTTGGAAGGTGGCTCAATCTCACCCGCTTATTCTGTGGGCCCGCATCCGTGACATCTAAATTCAAATCTGATAAGGATAAAGTGGGACCATAAATCAAGAATGATTAAAATACAGTAGACCGCAGCAAGTTAAGAAGACGGCAAGACTTTGACTTGCAATTTTTTAATTTTAATTATTTTTTAAATTTCTTTAAAACAGCCAAACAGGGCATAGGACATTGTGATGTCCGGGAAGATAGACAATGGTAGAAAATCAGACACGTAGTATAGAACGGGGATTATGTAAGAAATTATGAAATGTCAACGTGATTTATTTGTCGTCGGCTTTCTTATGAATTAAATTATGTGGGACCAAGTTGTTTTGTCCCCCATTGAAAACATGTTTCACGTGTTTGAATTACTAGAAGGCTTCGCAACCTTATAATTTTGCGGAAAACCTTATCCTCATCGACGTCGTCTTTGTGTTGTGTTGATTATTCAAAGAAAGATTAAAATGTTTCTGAAACATTTTCAAATACTAATTAAAGAGTAGTAGGGTCATGGAAGGACCGAAGGGCAGGGGAAGTAACAGAGGTGCGGAGTTGTTTGGTGGAAGAGAAAGTGAAAGAAAAGAAACAAATGAAAATTATGTTGAAACATTCAACAGCCATGGTCCTACAGAGTTTTAAACTTTTTTATCCATATTTGAATGGAGAAATCATGGGATGATGAGGGTCCATTGCCTTGTTTGGGATGATTAACTCTGTGAGAGGACAAGGCACATATGCCATGCCAAACAATTACCAATGGTGAAACGCCTAATATAGTTGAACATACTGCTTTGTGAAAAAGTCTTACCGAACATAATGATAACAATAAGATCTGTGTGGCATTCAATTAGATGCCCGAAAATACTTCTCCATTCAACAGCTAACTCTGTTTACCAAGTAGGTGGCCATGCATTGCAACCTAAACATTCGTCAAAGGCATTGGCGGCGCTCAAGCAAGATTTTGGCCCCTACGATTATGTTTCTAGATAGTAATACTAGCATAAACAGCTGTCTGCAGCTCCCAGAATTTTATAAATGGTCTGTCACAAATCTATTCTCTTGCCGTCATGTTTTAGATAGGATATGAATTTCAAGTTGCTAAGGAGTTTCTGCCTCAATTGGATGGTGATGGGCATCCAAATTAAGCTCCTCGGTGACCTCCTCTGTGATTCTCCACCTGTTAGATGGATGTACATATATTATGTCAATATAACGTTAAAATTTGAGTAAGACTGAAACTAAAAACTAGAAGATATTCGATACCTTTCAAGAACAAACTTCCCTTCTTTGTACTTTTGGTTTTCTCCATGTGCTGAAACCTGCACATCATCAGCACGACTCACCTTGAGGGATTTTATAGATTGTGAAATAACTGGCTAAAATGAGTGCATTTGTACTTCGTCATGCACTGTTACAAGTGAAAAAGGGCGAGTCTCGAGTAGCAGCTCCTGATGGCCAATGATGGCCAATGAGTGTGTGTGGATTTTGTTTCAGGGGAGAATTGTCGCTTAGAAGAATAGACACACTTCATAATATTTGAAATGGTCAAAACTTTTCTGGAAAAAGAAATTTTAATGAAACATACCGCTCGTGCATTTCAGTAAACAAAGCATCTCCGCCACCTTACCAAAATTATTATTATAAGAAAGAACAAATAGATGGCTGAAAGAAGCTCACATATTTCCAGCCAAGAATTTGTCCACAGCAGCAGCACAATATATCCTCTACAGTATGCATGCCGGATAGCATCATCCTCTCCTCTTCAGGTCCAAGTGTTATATTCACCCTGAATACAACCTATAGGTTAGAAATAATGGTATAGAAACAATTGACAAGGTGATCTAAAAACCACGAGATTATTTAAATTTTTATGTTGTTAAATCTTTTTGTTATCATAAAGTTATGAAATGAAACCTAAACAATATGTTGATCATATCATTGAGATCAACATGCTGAATAACTCTATCATAATGTACATTTCAACTACATATTTCCTCATGCCAGTTCTACAAAGTTTGGGGATAATATAGAAATCAATGTATATGTTGAAATTTGTATCTCAGTTGCTTATTGTTTATTTGTGCAATTGAGCTCAAAATCCAGAAACTGGTTCACACTCTTATCTAAAAAAAAAGATGTGCCCAACGTCTCTCAGTAAGGTCAGTGATCCTCCAACTTAGTGATTATTGTACTAAAGTATTAAATGGAAAGAAGATGGTTAGACCAGTATATAATCTGACTCAACATAGTCACTGAAAAACAATCATATACAGATTTTGCAAAAAACCAAAATGCAATCACAAATTGAAAGAACCACATTCTTTTTTCAGTCCAAAGATAATGATAAAAGGAGCAGAAAAAGGCAAAAATCACAGAAAAACTTACACTTCACTGAAGAGGTATGCCCTTCCTCGACGGCAATTGAAAGACTGGGTCATGTTACAAAGCAACAAATTAAAATCAAAAGAGTTGAACAGAATGGCATGCTAAATAGGCTCATGTTACATTACTGAAACAATTAGTAGAAGTACTCTCAGATTATAAAACACAAAACTATTTCTATGTGGCATAGAATGTTTGAAGGATCAAGTTTAGTTTGTTATAGCCTTTCAACTAGACATTTTTATCAATGAGGCAATATAGGTCTATAAATGTGTATAAAACAGAGATTCAGAGAACAACAACAATGGTTAGTTTAATCCATCGTTTATGGCCAAAATTCTAGTATAAGGGTTACTTTCAAATAACGTAGAAGGAAATGAAAATATCCACAACTGTCAAAAGATTCAACATAAACAGTCACAGACTTATTTCGTGTTTAGAGGAAGGATTAACATGTGAGGATGTTAGGGATGAGAAATTTAACATTCTTCACAAAATGCTCGAACACCATAGCTGAAGAAAATGAAGGTTTTTACCTAAGCAGACAGAGAATAAAATAGCTTAAGAAATTAATTAGTTTTACCAATATGTTTACAATCCTTTTCAATTTGCTTTCCCTTTATGAATAATTTGCAGATCGAAATTGATATTCTAGCATTTTCAAAGACACCAATAAAAAATGAACCTTTGACCGAAGTACTACAGTCCAGAATTTCCTTATTATATAATTTAGATCTGAATTGTTAGTGCCACACTCGATATCACATACAGTCTAATGCATACATGCCTTAAACATCAATTTGTCCGCAGAGTGCGGCATTTTCCTAAATGTTAAACTAGTAAGACAATATTTCACTTCCCTCAGTTCCAATCTAATTCGATGGTACTAAATTGTAGTCCATGCATGCGTTATTTGGTAAATTCCACTACAACCCAGCATCCAAAACCAGTTCTTGAACAATTTTAGCCCCCAATCCACAAATTTCATCCGAATTCTACATACCCAGTTGGTTTTCGGCAAAAACCTATTCGCCCCTTCATCAATTTTGAATCCTTCGACAAAATTACATCCTTTTTATCAATCATTATCAAGGAATTATACAGTAAATTAACTCAATTTTCGATTATTTTTCTAAATCAATTATTTTTCGAATTATACAGCAATCATAGTTCTAATTATGAAAGATATAAGAGAGAAAGAGAGAATAGTACCCAAGAAAGGACATTATCAGCAAGAGCGAGATGGGTATTACAAAATCTGCATTTGTAAAAAGACCTGCCTTTCAACTCCACCGAAAAAACCCTCCCCATTGAATTTGCCCCAACTATGTTTGCTCTTTCATTATGAAATCTTCACAATTAACTAGTCTCTACTGTTGTTAACTTGGCAAGTTAAGACAGCGGTAGACAACACATGTTCAACTCTGATTTTCCTGGCTATCCTCACTGTAGTCTCGTTTTACGAATGGCTCCTCAGCCTCTAGCCTTATACAAACAAACCCTTTATCTTCTATCATTCGAAATCTAACTTAAATTATAAATCAAATTACAAAATAACCCTCGACGACAAATTTAAACTCAAGGGAATAACATAGAGTCATGCATACATATATATATATATAATTAAGTTCAACAATCCATTTTTCCACTAAGTAATCTATTGTTGAATTAGTGCACATCTTAATTCATTAATATGATATTTTACAAATGTATTTATCATACATGTTATACATCATTTTTAACTATTAAAAACACATTAATTTATAAATTCAAAAAATAACGATAATAAATTTTAATAATTAATTATAATTTTGTTATATTATAATTCATATTCATGTATAGGTATAAACCTTCTCGAAATAATGTATATGGATAAGATTGTATTGTATAAATATAAGTTCAAGAATTTAAAAGTTTTAAGAATAAAACTATAAAGATTTACATAACGCATAATGTACGATAATTGTGAAATATGATCGTCATATATTATAAATTTAAATATATTATTTTTTATTAATAATAAATGTGGAGTATCATATACTAAAGGGAAAAATTCATTTTTCCACGCAATCTACAATAAAAATAGTTGTCACGCATTAAGAATAATAAGATTAAAAGTGAGATTGGAGAATATGATTGCATATCATGCTTGGATAATTTACCTCTGTTGTAGGGAAAGATGACTTGGTACTCGGGTGCTCATTAGAGAAAGAGGATTTTATTTGGATGACAAGCAAGCATTATACCACCTAATTTCGATTCTTCATTATTATAATAAGTTAATCTTTGCTACACTTAGGCACATAAAGTTGGTGGAGTATGATGCTTGTGGCAAATCTTCTTTCCCTCTTATTAATTTAATTCGATAAAATATTTAAATAAAATATAGAACAGAAATAATTTTAAAATAAACAATTACTTTAATTTTTAAAATTTATTTTATTTTATAATTTAATATTAAATATAATAATACGTTGTAAAAAATTATTTTAAAATTTAAAAATTTGCGAAGGACAATCGTAAGCTACCCACAAATGTAGTATGTTGATGGAGTAATGGAATAGAAGGCTAAGACACGTGCGACATTGTCGGTGGGTGGATTATCTTGGCCTTGTCCGGTACCTTTAACCTTTACCTTACGTGTGAATTCTTGGTTCTTAACCCACCATAAACAGTCCCCGCACGAAATAATCTCCTAACGAAACGTGGGTCCATACGACGACGTAAGGAGGAGGGAAGCTGATTGAAACAGCCGACCCTTCTAGAAATCAGACGATAAAGTGCGCTGCCGCTGCTAAATTACGCCAACTAATTAGAGAGAGAAAGACAAGGAGCTGTCACCTCAATTCGCAACATAAGTCCACTTAAAAAGGCATCGAGGCAGCAAGCAGAAGCAGCCGCCCCACAACCACCAACTTTTTCTTTTTTTTTAATTAAAAATATTTATTTATTTGTTAATTATTTGGCGGTTGCCTGCCTTTCTTAAAAAACAATTCGGTTAATTTGCTTCGGTCCTTATGCAGGAAACGTGGCGGATCACGAGGCATCAGCCTGTCAGTCTGTCTATATCAAGGGTGGTGGAGTGTGGGTGCCAACTCAGACAGCTTTTACTTCAACCGCCGGCGTAACTGTCTGTCTTCATCCGACACGTCACCTTTCCTCCGCGCCGTATTCTCTGTGTTTTAACATTTTCTTTTTAATTCATGTCTTATCAATGCATACACGCATGTCCCCATGCCCATGTCATCTTGAACATGCATGCACATGCCATCTTATCTCCATGCATGATTCTGCCGTGTAATTTAATTTTTTTTAAAAAAATTAAAATATTAAACCTTTTTAATAAATTTTATTTAAATTAATTATAATATTTACAATAACGTACGGTGTGATAATGCTTATTGCCAGTTCAGATGATTTGATTGTAACGTAAATGCGAATTTATTTAATTAAATTAAAAAAATAATTAGTATGTGATTAAGACTAATTTTTAATTTAAAAAAAAAACTTTTCAAAAGAGAATGCGAAATCTTTGCATAGATATTGACGACCAAAGACCGGGACCCACTAAAAGCGGCAGCCGCGCTTCCCCACTTCCACTTCAAGCGCCCGCGTACACGTGGTCCCCGGTTTTGTCTGCTTTCCCATATTTTTCGCGTTGAGACACGAAGCGCGTTCGGTTACGAAACCACACGCTCGAAGGCCGAATAACACGTGCGGTCTGACACGAATCTTGAGAACCGGCCATTAAACGTGGAATTAGCTTTCTTCTTAACACACGAATAAACCCGTTCTTAAGAGCTCACGCGCTACAACACGGCACCGTTTCTCCCAAAAAAAAAAAAAGAAATATTAAATATCAATTTTATTTTAATTAGTTATTAAACATAATTATTATAATAAATAAATTTATTATCCACGGATTCATTTCTGTGGTAAGGCATGATTACAGCTAGCTAGCTTATCTACTCTATCGCTGAAAAGGAATGTCTTTTTCATTACGAAAAAAGAAAAAAAAAATAGTGGCCGTCAATGTCACGTGTCATTCGCCAATGTGAAGAAGGTAAAGGTTGCCGAAATTAAGGAAAGTTATTGAAGAATGTAATGTCTTGGTCAAGGATGAGAATCCAGTGATGTATTTCCCACACAAATATCCTTAATTAATATAAATTTATTAAAATTTTTAAAATAAAATTTCATAAAAATTTAATATTATTAATTTTAAATTAAATTTTAAAAATTCTGTTGAATTTTATCTGCCACGGCTAATTAATGAGATACGGTATTACATAGTGCCAATGCAGTTGAACACCACGTCTACTGTTACAGATTCTAAGACTAACCAGTGGAAATTGCATTTAATGAAGCAACTAAGAAGGTATGAATGCTTCAAAACTAATTAAATTTGCATTCCGAAATGTGTAAACACCACATGAGAATTATAACCAAAACGTCTTGACTGCCCTTTATTTCCTTCCTTGCATGCGGGCATACAAAATTTTTAGGTCATCTTTAAAGGCATGTTCCAATTTTTATGTCACTTTCTACGAAGTAACTTCAAACGGAGGAAAGCTTACTTCTGAATTGGTGCATCCATTGAATTGAATTGAATGGCCATTAAAGTCGACAAAAACAGGTGGCATGCCTATTGGAATTTTGGGAAACGCCGACATGTGTCCAACATTCACTCCTCCCCACCACGAAATTTGTTTGCTGGTGGAAAGAAGTAAATGACCCACGTAGCGGCGAGCATGAGAGATCAAGTAAGTACGATCATCTCTTCAAATCCGACGTACCACTGCCAGGCCGGAATATTTAAGTTTCCTGGATAAAACGCCGCCTTTTAATATAGATGAATAATGAAAAAGCTATCCGTATTGATTTAATTCATTGATCCGGCGATTACAGAGTAAGTAGTTATAAACAACAGTGAAGAAAATCCATGGATTGGCTTCTCTGTTGCAAAAAAAGGGTGATCAGCTTCGTATTCACAACGTGATCAAAACCACACAACAGATCACATGAAACGCTGACCGTTGCTTTTTTTTTTTTTTTTTGCCTATGTTGTTTTTTTTTTCCTAAAAGAGGTAAAAAGAAATAAAATTCCGATAAAAAATCCAGCATAAAAGAAAATTTCCGGTGATCTCCGGTAATCGCGCAATTATCGGGAAAAAGGTCAGGCGAATTCTTGTGCAGGAATATTGAGGTCAATATCGAGAATTCTGCGTGGCTTAACTTCGTGATGGTTTAAGTCGACGATGGATGATGAGTCAGAGTCGCTCTGCACGCTACACTTAGCGGCTGCCGTCGCCACGGAATGGAAATTGTAATTCGGATGATCGGATCTGAACCGTTGATACTGCTGACTCTTCATAGCAGCGATCGGATCAAAATAAAACATATGATTCGCCGCACCGAAAACACCTCCTACAGGCTGAAACGGGAACCGAAACTCAGAGTTAAATCCCCCTCGACCACCGCCAATAGCAGCCGGACCGAGATTCAGATCCAACGCCGAGGAATTGATCATCAGAGCCGGCTCGCGGCTGGAAGATTCCACGGTACTACTCTGACTCGGACTCTGATTACTGTTGGTATTGTTATTACTAATTTTCTTCGTTACACTCTCACAAGCCAAGGGGAAGTTAGTTTTAGCCTTGGCACCGCGAAATTCCCGGGCGGCTGCATCGTAGGCTCGAGCAGCTTCTTCAGCGGTGTCGAAAGTTCCAAGCCAAACACGGCTCTTCTTGCCGGGATCCCGTATCTCGGCGGCGTATCGGCCCCACGGCCTCTTTCTAACTCCCCTAAAATGCACCTCTTTACCGTTCCCGTTATTAATTCCGTTAGGTTTAACGGTACCCGCAGCCTTCTCCCTCGGCGCCATTCCGTTTATACCGTGTATACTTTTGGGGTAAGCGTTGGCCGTTGAGTTATTGTTTTTAGAGAAAGGGAGGAAACGACATAGAGTGGGGACGTGAGACAGTGGCTAGGGGGAGAGGTGATTTTATAGATTGGAATGGGAGAGCAAGGAAGAAAGAGAAAGAATAAGTGGGGCACAGTCAACGAGGGATTTGACTGTGGGCGGCTGGCGAGAGAGAGAGAGAGAGAGAGTGTGTGTGTGTATGTGTGGTGTGGTGGTCTCCGAATTACGTGGCATGTTGGTTGTCGAGAGAGCAAGTAGATAAACAGAAACAATAGATCCAATCAATATCATTTTCTAACGGCTGTAGACGCACAGTAGATTGCGTGCTCAGGGTTTCCCACTCTCCACACTCCCTTCCGGCGCGTTTACCCACTCGTCAGTACTACTCTCTATGAAATTTTTTTTTTTAATAATGTTATTTGGACAGATGTTTTGTGAAAGGGCGCGCGTGAGGACGAAGAGGAAGTGGTGATAATTAACCCGTTTGAACAAGTTGTCGGCACATTCTGCTGTCTCGCCGCGTGACTTGGACGGGTTGTTTTGAATTAGGAATTGAGGAGGAGAAGCAGAGGCTGCTTGCTTGTTTCGAAGGCTCCCTTTTATTAAGCCCACGCCTTCATCCCTTTGAACCGCTCGCTTACCTCATCGACCAATCGTATTTTGCCACGAGTCATTTGTTCCTTACGCGTGTTCGTGGAAAAACCTAACGCAGAATCTCTCTCTTGGTACCCAATGAGTATTTTCTGACACGACCAGTATCAATATCACCCGACAACTCTTCAATCCATGATTTACACGCGCCCTAAAATTACTCTTTTACCCTTTTACTCCATCAATTTACGAAATTAGCTGCTATTTTAAATGCCGCATTAAAGGCAGAAAAAAGTTTTTTTTTTTTCTCTAATTAATTAGTCGCTATTGAAGGGAAATGAATTAATAACACCGTCAAAAGTACGCGCTTATCGTGACCTAGTGACATAATTCTGAACCACATATCCAGAGAGTGGTCCAGTATTCAATTTTGGACCGCATTTATATTACAAAAAATATAAAAATTAATAAAAATTTGTAAATTAATTTAAAATTAAATAAATAAATAGTAACACTTTGCATAAATCAAATATTATTAATTATTAATAAAAAAAAATTTAATAAAATAATTTTGTTACGTAGAGATTAAATAAATAAATAATTAATTAAGAGTGAGTTATATCCATTGATTCCATGATTTTGTGCTAAGTATGATACGTGTGGGTGGTGTTTGATACTCATTACCAGAGCATTTATTCGGACACAGTAGCCAGTAGAATCTTGACAAGTAGGTGTAGCGGATTTGACCAATAATTAAGTTTTGTCTCGTGGATGATCAAGTTACTGTTAACAGGCAGGCAGAATATGTGACAGAAGGTCGCATGGAGAAGATAAGATACGCGGAATCATTCCATTATGGCATTTTATCTTATCCACCAACACGTCTAGGGATACCAAATCCCACAAATCAATTGCCCTAGAACAACCACCGTAGATTTGGCTGCCCATAAATCTCCAGCTTTCACGTTGCCATAATATGCTGGCTGCCGGAGCATGGTCCCCCCACCCCCACCGCATGTCCCTCTCCAGCGTCCACTGTCGCTCCATCGTCGTGTCTGCATGAAATTACATGGCACGGCAACACACCACCCAACACGAGATTGAGAAAATTAGGAAAAAAGACAACACGTAGTGGAAGATTCAACGCGGTGTGAAGCGAAAGTGTAATTGATTGCAGTGACAACGGAATAGAATAAAATTGACATGCTATGCAGCATGAATCACGTTGACTGACAAGTGTCCCCCCCCCCCCACTTTTTCCTGTTGACAATATTGGACCAACTTGTGGCCTAACTTAGCCCACACCATATAAGTATTAGGATATCACAACTATAATCACGCAGAATTATTCAATTAAATAAGAGCAAAACTTAATATTACTATTTATTTATTCTTATAAATTTAAAATTAATTCATAATCTATACGACATGAGACGTAATTTTCTCGTTCATCTAATTATATAATTTTACATAATTAAATTTATCTATTGTAAATTTACTTGATTTATATTATAAATTTTTTTATTTTTTTATAAAATTCATATTAAATGTAAATTTTTTTTATTAAAATATAAAGTACAAGTAATTAAGGGTTTATATATAAATAAAAATTTAAATATATTTTAAACTATTTATCGTAAATAGAATATTTGTTATTAATTTAAAAAATAATTTATTAAATAATATTAATTATTTATTTTTATAAATTTAAAATTAATTTATATTTTATTAATATACAATATGTTAACCTTACCCCCTTTACTCCCTTAACAACCGTAGATTGGTGGGCTCATTTATTTTGCAATATTAATTGGAGTTGCACAAATTCAGGGAAGTGGGGACCAGAAAACGAGTGTTGAAAATTGTGTGTGAATATGGATGCTTCATTGACACTGCCGCCGGCATTAATAATATTACGTAAAGCAGTTTACATGCAAGTGTTGGTGGTCGGCACCTGAATGTTCATTGTTTTTGAGCGTTGACTTTTTGACTATCAAAATCTATGACCTCTTGAGTTGTTAAATTTGCTTGGACTTAGTTTAAATTTCATTAATTTTTTCAAAACTATACCTATAACTGCCATTATTCAAACGTTCACACACTGTTATTTTCATAGCAATGCTACAGCCCATTGAGTTGTATTACATCATTTTTCTCACTTTATTATGTTCACTTAATTTTATAATAGGGTGGTCAAATTCTCCTTCAGATCTGTAGATTTAGAGCTGCGTTCATTATTGACGTCTTAATTAACATACTTAGAATTAAGAGCGTGATACTTGTCCTCTAAACTACCTCTACTCGAGCTACGTGTGTTAATTCAAGGCCCATTTGTGAAACTAGAGGGAAATATTTGTATATTTTCTTGGGCATCAAGGTTTTAATCAGTCAAGGGGTAAAGGCCAAGTAATCGATGGCCTTGGCCGAAATGTCAATTAGTCGATGAAGAAAGTTGAAACATATTTTTTGTTTTGTCTCTGTTTTGTTAGTCGTAATTTGGAATTTGAAGCATAGTTAAAATTTGACCATTTCATAAACGTTTAATACAAGGTGCTCTCCTTCTAGAGGGCATACTCATGGCACCTAGGATATGACATGATTAGAATGGAATACCTTGCGCTAAGTCTTTTTCTTACAAAGTTCTTTGACAAGAACAGCAAGATATAAGTCAATAGCAGCGTGCTTTGGGTTTGTATTGGATAGTTGTTTTCGGGCGACAGCCTGAATGGGATTGGGCCTGACACAGACCGAAATGGATACCCAAAAGCCTATTTGTTTGAAAAATGCACAAGAAACAGAGTGGAATTCTCAAAGCAGTCCATATATTTTATAAAATCAACAAACAGGTCCATAAGTTTAATACTTGTCTCTTATTGCATGCTTGCAATGCACAATACACACTCAATTAAGTAAAAATGATATTCTGACTATAGTATTGTATTAAAAGAGATCGATCTGAATTTAACTTATTTAATAATTATATTAAAAATAAAATTTTAATTAAACATAATTATTAAAAAGATATTTTTGATAATATTTTTTAAATAATTATTTATTTAATTTTATTCTAAATAAAACAAAACACTTATAAAAAATAGATAAATATAACTACAAATATTTTAAAATAAAAAATTATAAAATAAATTTATTAAATTATAAATAAATTAACCGTATATAATTATTAAAATAATTAAACGTATCATAAATAAGTTTACTTATTAAGAATTTTAAATTAAAATTTGATATAATTATTAATTGTATTGTGTCATCTTATTTATTTAATAATTATATTATTTTATATTAACTCAAATCTATAAATTTTTTATCATGCTCGTGTTGGGTTGGTGGGTCGTATCAAATTGACATCCCTAGTTAATAGTCACTCTAGAGTCACAACTTTGATATTTTCTTTAAATTGTTTATTTTTTAAGAGATAAATTTAAAAATAAATAATAAATATTTGGACTCATTTGTTATATATGTAAACTCTAGGGACAGCATTAATAAATACCGAAAAAGCGAAAGAAAGATAACAGTTTTTGGCGGGGGAATCACGTAACTGAATAGTAAAACAGAACTCTTTCTTCTTGGTAAAAAGGAACACCGGCTATAGAATAAAACCGTTAACAATACGTTGCCAGGTCGAATTCAGTTAAGACAACCGCCAACCCCCTGCTGGTCTACTTGTCTGTATTGACACTGTGCCATAGTCAAAATTCAAATTTGAATCATTAGCAGCAAACAAAGACGTAATAAAATATTAGTAAACTCCCTCGAACCAAAGACCACTTCAACGACTCATCTTCTTCTTCCTCGTCTTAAATCATACCGCGGCTAAACCACTAGAAAAACCCACAAAGCTTTCTGAATAATAATAATTTCTCTCTTTTTTTTCGTTTTCTGATTAAAAATCGATGGCTTACAGTCAATTTGATCCACAGTCCGCGGCGGAGAAGGCTGTTTCGGTGATCGGACTCGGGTACGATTTGTGCAGTGATATTCGTCTGTCGTCGTGCAAGCTAGGTCCTTCAGAATCGAGACTGATTGAAATGGATCAGAGCGTGAGGCGAGACTTAGTTTTTCCCGGCGGGGTTGTTGTCAAGGATGTTTGCAGTTCGATCAAGTGTGATAAAGGCGAGCTCACGAGGTTTCGGTCTGATATTCTCTCTTTCAAACAGGTAATGTTGAGTGTTCCTAACAGAGGGAAAAACAAGGAAATTTTCTGGGTGTGTGTGTGTAGATATTTACAGTAAAGCAATTGAAATGTTGAGGTTCTTATTGGTTGGTAGTATTGGTAGAATTGTGGATGTGTTAGCTCTATTTTGTTAAGTGATATAGTAGTGGTGCGTAATGGAAATAAGTTAAAATCGAAACGAATTAAAATTAAAATAAATTAAAATTAAAATAAAGAATGAGAATTAAAATATATTATTTTCTTCTAATTGTAAGAATAATAATAAAAAAATTATTTTAAATTATTAAAATATTTTTAATTAATTTTTATTTTTAATATTGTTATTTAAAAATTATTTTTATTAATAGTTAATAATAATAATAATTTTGTTAACAATAATTATAAAAATAATATTAATTATTATATATATGTTTTGTAAGTTTAGGTAATTTTATTAAAAAAAAGAAATTAAGAATAAAATAGATAATTTATTATTTTTATTTATTTAAAATAAAAATAAAATAAATAATTTATCATTTAAATAAAGATAAAATAAATAATTAAAAAAAAATGAGAATCCCATTCCTAAGATTTAACTCCTCTTTTGTGAATTAAATTTTTATTCTTAGTGTTTGGATCTCACACATTTAATTTTCATTCTTATTAATATTTTAACAAGTAAACATTAGGTTGGTTCTCATTTCGATTCTGAATTCCAATTCCGGATTTGTAAACACATCCTGCATGTATTGTTTGAGATGAGGGGAACTGCTACAGAACATGGAAGCAAGTCCCATTACAGATGTCAGAAGAACGTCATAGTTTTGAATTTTTGCATGGTTCCGGTGTTGTAATGTGACACAATGTTTAGAGGAGCTACTCGAGTGTTGAGATTTTTCGTGGTCAGCAGTCCAGCATGAAGTGGAATTGCTTCCTCAGGTGGGGAAGTTGCATTCAGGAACTTAAAGAAATGTATTTTTTCGTCTTTCCCCTTGTTTGTCTGTGTTCTGTTTAACTGAATGTCCCAGACGGACGAAGGAAGAAATGATTTTCTGTAACGCTCTACTGTTTGTTCGATCATTTTCACCGGATTTGATAAAATATTGTACCATAAGCCTTGCATTTGCCTTATGTTCCTAAAATTATGCATAAAAGTTTCATCACAAAGTATAGGTTGATTAGTTGTAAAATCCTCCTTTATTTTCTTTAAAGGGCATTTTTGTTATCTGACTCTTATGTTCATTTAATTGTAGATGTCAGAAAAATGCAACCAGGAGTTGTCTTTGTCCGGTCAAATTCCCTCAGGTCTATTCAATTCAATGTTCATGCTCAATGGCAGCTGGCAGAAGGATGCATCTGCAGTGAAAAGTCTTGCTTTCGATGGTTGGTTCATATCTTTGTACAATGTTGAGTTGGCAAGGTCTCAGATAGTATTGTCTAAGCAAGTGAAACAAGAAGTGCCTACTTCATGGGACCCTGCTGCCCTTGCTGAGTAAGTCCTTGAAACTGAAAGTTCCACCATTGTTATAAAACTGCATTATGATTGAGAATAAAGAATATAGTGTATGTTTGAGTTGAAAGCTCATCAATTTCTCCATTCAGTCTTTGTCAGTTGAATGAAAAGATTGTAACTCCATTGATTTCCCTTAATGAGATAATCCAGTAAGTCTATTCTTTTCCATGATGTAGATGCAGGCATGCTTGCATTTATGATTTGCCATGGGAGCTTTAAAAAGCTTGTAGTGTTAGCATAGGATGGAAGCAGAACATCTTTATTTGAAGAAACTAGGACATAAATTTTCTGTTTTGCCTGCTTTTTCCCTCCATTAATGTACGATAAACCATTTTGCTTGCAATCTGATTAACTTTCAACATGATTTTCCAGTTTCATTGAAAAATATGGTACCCATGTCGTTGTTGGAGTGAAGATGGGCGGTAAAGATGTAATTCACGTGAAGCAGTTACGAAGTTCAAATCTTCAACCCCCTGAAGTGCTGAATTTTTTAAAGCAAACAGCTGATGAGAGATTTTCTGAAGTTGTAAACCCAGCTGAAATTCCGGGAAAACTGAAGGTAAAAGGAGAATTAAAATAGTTTTAATCATTATTATCAAGTGTTAATAAATAATTGATATGTACTTATAAGATGCTTCAAAAAGGTGACGTAAAGCAACAAAAAGACATTACAAAGTGACTGTATTTTCCTTGCAGGGCAATTGTCAGTGTTTACTGCTCTATGTTAACATTTTTATTTTTATTTTAGGTTGAAAACCCAAGGCTTTGTGATCTCCTAGGAGATTATGCTACCCAGATTAGACCACCCATTGTCACTCACTCAAAGAATAATGTAAGTATCCTGATAGCTCTTGTATCATTTTGTTAAGGAACCACCCAAAGAAAGAAGTCTGCTTTGCATGGATAAGATTTTAGACAATTGATATATTTCTTCTCAGGACATGGTGAGCATTTGCATCCGACGAGGAGGTGTTGATATCGGTCAAAGCCATAATAGGTGGCTCTCAACCGTATCACAGTCACCTAATGTCATATCAATGTCCTTTGTGCCGATAACGTCACTCTTGGATGGTGCCCCCCAAGGAACTGGATTTCTGACTCATGCAGTGAATCTGTATCTCCGCTGTGAGCTCATGAATCTCTATTTCTCAGTTTGGTTTCTCTTTTTAGTTGTTATTGCTTTACAAATTTAAGGGCCTGGGGACCAGATATCTGTCTTCTGTCATAAAGCAGTAGTTTTATTGATCTCTAATAGATATTGAATCTTGCAGACAAGCCACAAATTGAGGAACTCCAGCAATTTCTGGAATTTCAGCTACTCCGGCAATGGGCTCCGGTATATGGTGATCTTCCTCTTGGTCTAACACGCAGGAAACAAGCATCGCCCTTCCTTCAGTTTAGTCTCATGGGCCCCAAACTTTATGTCAACACCACAAAGGTAATTCGTTGTGTGTGAATGTCTAAAATTGGTCATACAACTGATTCCGAATTCTGGAAATGCTACATGGTAGCATTCATATGATTCTTTATCTGTGGGAAGAAGACTCCTTTTTTTATCATGAATGATACTGTTTATGAAAATGATTTCTAAAATTTAGATTATGAATTGGTAAATTTGCTATATAAATGCCATGACTCATCTGTGTCAACTATGAAGGCACGGTAAACTTGTGTTAACAGTAGCCGTATCAGATGTCATGCCTTAATTACTTTGTGGGTTCTGAATGTATTTATTCTTCTCTTTTTTGTGGATTATATAAGCTCTAGGAGTCTACTCTAGCATTTAGGAGAAACTGCTCTTGTGAATCTCTTACATTCTTGGCTTGGGTCACTTCTTTCTTTCTTTCCCCACTTTTTTATTCCCCTCTTGTACATTTGAAAAGGATTTGGTCATTACTAAATACAAATATAATTTGTCGTTTCTATTGAGTATTGTGGTGAAGTTCTAGAACCGACTAAAAAGAATGTGGTTTGGGATGGGATGCCTGTTTAAAAAATCGGCATAGAATCATACTTTTGTTATGCTGCCAATTTGTAGTCTTCCTGGTTTCTAAATTAGTAGTCTGCAGGTTGACTCTGGAAATCGGCCAGTGACAGGAATCCGCTTATACTTGGAAGGTAAGAAGAGTGACCATCTGGCAATCCACCTCCAGCATCTCTCAACTGTTCCTCAGTCCCTGCAACTCACAGATGATCTCAGTTATGAGCTGATTCGTGAGCCAGTTGAAAGAGGATACTATGAACCAGTCAAGTGGAGCACATTCTCACATGTGTGCACTGCTCCAGTACAGTACGATGGAGCCTGCATCGATGAATCTGCTTCTATTGTGACTAAGGCCTGGTTTGAGGTTAAGAAAAAAGTGCTCTTCCTTCGACTTGGATTCTCAATGGTGGCATCTGCAAGGATCCGCAGATCTGAATGGGATGGACCCTCAACCATGTCTCGGAAATCGAGAGTTTTCTCGATGTTCATGACCACAAAATTGAATCAACCTGAGCAGCCTGTGAAAGTGGACTTGAATTCTGCTGTTTTTCCGGGTGGCCCTCCACCGCCACCCAAGGCACCAAAAATGACAAGCTTTGTTGACACAAAGGAAATGGTCAGGGGCCCCGAGGACCGACCTGGATATTGGGTGCTTACTGGAGCCAAGCTCGGTGTAGAGGGTGGTAAAATCTCAATCAAAGGGAAGTTTTCATTGTTAACCATAATGTCCGAGGACTCTATGATGTAGATGTGAGAAGAATTGAATGGGGAACAGAATATTCGTTTGTTTCTCTTGTTAATGTCATTATGTACATCAGTTATACAAAATTGCATCGGATAAATATCACCGGCAAAAGCGTGCCTGGTGTAAGGAATGGATAATAATACATAAATGAAATATATATATATATATATATATATATATTCCATGCCTCTATTCTACCTTCATATGAGATAGAAGCCTTCAGCAGGTCAATCTTTTATGCTAGCTCGAAAGAGAACTCTGGAAGGAGAGTTTACGAGGCAAAAAATGCGAGGAAAGCTGCCAAGCTATCCATTTATTGAGCAAAAGCCAACAAGCCAACAAATTAAACGTTATAAAAATATCATCTCGCTGTGGATCAGACGAGGTGAGGTTTGCAGCAGGCCTTCAATTATGTCTCTGATTTGAGTGTATATAGGTAAGTAGTGTGCACCGGATGCAACGAATGGCAGCAACTCTCCTCAAAATACTACCACTAATCTCGCCAAGAACATGAAAACCATCTCGAAAGTGATGGAATCTGTTTATGTCTGTCACTATAATTTCCGATGACACAATTTTACTAATACTTGTCTGCTGTATGGCTGTCCACAGAGACTGGATTATTCTTTTTCACCCTAATGGTAGGTCCCGGTGGAGTTGCAATCAACTCAAAAGCTACAGCAAGTTTCTTACTTTGCTGTTATTATTAGAACTGATGAGAGCATGTATTAAAGTATGAAGATTTTTTTATAAATTTTTTTTTTGAAGAGTCCTATTTAAATTTAATTCTTATTCTTTATTTTTAGTTTTAAATAGGAAAGAAATTCAAATAATTGCTAATGTAGAGTTTTTCTAGCAACTTTAAGTTTGATTATAAGCCTAAAAAAAAAGCATTCTTATTTGTGATAAGGTAGCTTGCCTTCATTCAACTCTTATTTATTAAATTTCTATATATATATTTTTTTAAGTTTATAAGTTTTAACAGTGACATCAGGATATCCTTCCTACAAACTATGAAAAAAACAACTTGAGTGTTAAATACATTAAGGTTGAGTGATTTATTTTCTAATAGCCACAAAAACGTTCTCGTTTTGTAATACATATGTAGTACCTTTGTTTAATGGTGAATATTATCATATTTGGTTTGTCAAAATGAAGTTTTATTTAAAATTTTAAGGATTATGGAAGATTGTGATTTTTAAAGATGATCCACTATCTTTAGGATAAAATCCAATAGTTGCTTAATTGAAGGCTTATGAAGATGAGAAAGTCAAAAAATACAAAGCCATCACATGCCTATATTCTAGACTTGCAGATCACATTTTCACAAAAATCATGAACTTAAAAATACCTAAATATGTATGAGACAAGTTTCAAAGTGAATTTGAAGGAAATACTAGAGTAAAAACAATTCAACTTTTAACATTAAAAAGGGAGTTTGAGTTGATGAAGATGAATGACAATGAATCTATTGAAGAATATTCCGGCAAGTTAATGGATGTTGTTAACCAAATCAGGCTTTTTGGAGAGGTATTTATAGATCATAAGGTGGTAGAAAAAATTATAATTTCAACACCTTAGAAATTTGAAGTAAAGATTTCTACAAATGAAGAATCTTGTGATCTGCAGAATTTCATAATTATAGAGTTAACCAGTAAGCTTCATGTTCAAGAACAAAGAGTTTCAATGAGAAATGATGAAGCCATTAAATGTGCTTTTCAAGTAAATTATAAAGGAAAAGGTTCTGGAAATTACCAAGGAAAGAAACCATTAAAGAACAACAAAGGAAAGATAGTAGGATCTTCTTTAGCATTATCAAAGAAAGGAAATTTTCCTCCTTGTTCTCACTACAAAAGAACTAACCATGCTAAAAAAAAATGATGATGAGTGTTTGCAATTTTCCTCCATATGTTTGTAATTTCTGTAATAAGTTTGGCTATATAGAGAAGTTTTGTAAGGTTAAGAAAAACCAATTTTAGCTAAACACAACATGTAAATGTGACTAAAGAAGACCAAAATGATGATGAGTGTTTATTTATGGCATCTCAAGTACTCAACTCACATGATTTACATATTTGGCTTATTGATAGTGGTTGTATTAGTCATATGACCAAGTATTTTTCATTCTTCACCTTCATTGATAGATCATTTCAACCTAAAGTCAAGTTAGGTAATGATGAGGTTGTATAGCTAAAAAAAAAAGGAGTAATTGTTGTTAGCACTAAAAGAGGTATAAAGACTATAACTGATTTTTTTTTCTTATTCCAGAATTAGAATAAAATTTACTTAGTGTTGCTTAAATGCTAAGTAATGGATATGCAATTTTTTTTAAAGAAAATTTATATTTGATCACTTATGTACATGGTCTAGAGATAATAAAAATTAGAATAGATGAGAATAATTTTTATTTAAAATTAAATTTAATTAAAGGCCATGTTTTTAATACCAAGGTTGATGATAGTATTGTTTGGCACAAAAGATATGACAATTTCAATTTAAAGTCATTCAAATTTATGCAAATAGCTAGTTTAGTTGAAGACATGCCTGAAATCAAAATTCATACTTATACCTGTCAAGGTTGTGAGTTAGGAAAGTAACATCAACTATCGTTCCCTCAAAATAAATTCGAGAGAACTACTTGTTAGTTGGAATTGATCCATTCATATATGTGTGGACTAATGAATATAGCTTCTTTAAATAAGTTTGTATATTTTGCGTTATTTATTGATAATTTCAGTAAGATGACTTGGGTTTATTTTATGAAATTCAAGTCATAAGTGCTTTCTATTTTCAAAAGTTTTAAGATAATGGTTAAAACTCAGAATAGTCAGAAGCTTAAGGTGCTTAGACTGATAATAGATGTGAGATTACCTTAAAAAATTGTAAAATTTTTCTTCAAGATGTTGAAATTCTACACCAAATGACAATTTTATACTTATTACAGTAGAATGGAGTTTTTGAGAGAAAAAAATGGAATTGTGATGAAGATGGCCAGGTGCAAGCTATTCGAGAAAAAGTTACCATGGTTTCTATGGGTTAAAGCAATGAATACATTAATGTATTTACTTAACAAATTGCCAACAAAATTTGTTAAAAAAAAACACCAATTGAAGAATGGTCAATATGAAATCTTTTGTCAAGCATCTTAAAGTATTTGACTCTATATGTTATTTTCATATGCCATCTGTCAAGAGAGGAAAACAAAATGAAAAAGCCAATTTAGACGTGTTTGTTGGGTATGCATTTGAATTAAAGGGGTATAGAGTCTATAATTTGAATGCAAAGAAGATTGTGATAAGTAGAAATGTGCATTTTGATGAAAATTCTTGCTGGAATTATGAATTAAAGAAAGTTTAAGCCACTCTACTTGTTCCTAAAATACAAGTTAAAGCTACAAGCCTATTAGACTCAATAGATGTTGAAATAACAACGGACTCATCACTACTTAAGGTGAAACCATTATCTGATGTATATGAAATATGTAACTTTGTATATGTTGGGCCTATGTGCTATATAGAAGCATTAAAATTTTTAAAATAGATTGAAGCAATAAAGGCAGAAATTGATGCTATTGAAAGAAACGGAATTTAAAAGTTGACAGAATTACCTAATGCAAAGAAGGCAATTTGTGGGAAATGGGTTTTCAGAGCAAAATTTAATTCAAATGGAATAATCTTCAAGTATAAGAGAAGACTGGTTGTGAAGGGTTTTGCTCAAGTTGCTAGTATAGACTATGGTGATATATTTTCACCAATAGCCAAGTATGACACCATAAGGCTGCTACTTGCTTTTGTAGGTCAGAAGGGATAGTTAGTATAGATTTAAATGTTAAGTTAGCTTTTCTAAGTAATATACTTAAAAAAGAAATTTATATTCAATTGTTAGAAGGTTTTAAAGTTATTAGTAATGTGTATAAAGTCTACAAGATTTTTTATGGCTTGAAATAGGTATTTAGAGCCTGATATAGTAGAATTGATTCTCATTTGATTCAACTTAGTTTCAAAAAGAGTGAAACGATGTTACATTGTACTTGAAGCAAAATGATAATGGTTTGCAACTTGTGGTATCCTTTATGTTGATGACATGTTGGTAACGAGGAGTAATGCTCATTTTTTAGCCAAATTCAAAATGAAAATGTAGGAGGTATTTGTGATATCAAAGCTTAGTATCATGAATTATTTTCTTAAAATGAAAATATATCAATGCAGTTTAGGTACTTTTATTTCTCAAAGAAAGTATGTTTGATGTTCTTAAAAAATTTAAGCCTGAATCATGTTAAGAAGTAGGAACTTCTTAGGTACAAAATGAGAAGATTTCAAAGAATAATGGTGAGAAACTTAAGAAACCCTTTGCATATAAAAGTTTGGTAGATAGTTTACTATAC
Organism: Khaya senegalensis; assembly: GCA_032402905.1. Lineage (NCBI taxonomy): Eukaryota > Viridiplantae > Streptophyta > Magnoliopsida > Sapindales > Meliaceae > Khaya > Khaya senegalensis. The sequence goes on along the minus strand of CP135550.1, from coordinate 5,685,078 downwards.
TTGACAGCCATTAGACTTGATTTAATGTTTCTTATTAGATTGCTTTTGAGGTTTATGAGTTCATCTAATAATGTTTATCTAGGAATTGCAAAAAAAGTGCTAAAGTATGTTAGAGGTACATAAGATCTTGGCATATGGTATTTAAAGATAGAAAGAGTTAAGTTGGAAGGATATAATGATAGTGACTAGGCAAGAAGTATTAATAATATGAAGAGCACTTTAGATTATATGTTTACAATCGGTTATGGATTCATTAGCTGGATTGCATGGAAGCAGGAAGTGGTAATACAATCAACTGCAGAAACATAATATATCTTCTTAGCAATTGCAACAAATCAAGCAATATGGTTGAGAAATTTACTTGCTGATCTAGGTTAGGAAGAAAGTTCACCCACAAAGTTTGATTGTGACAACAAGTCAACTATAACTATTGCTTAAAATTCTGTGGCAGGACCAAGTATGTCAATGTGAAATTTCACTCTATAAAAGAAGTGCAGAAGAATTCATTTGTCAAGTTGCATTATTGCTCAAATGATGTTCAACTTATTGATATAATGACCAAAGTACTTCCAAAGTCAAAGTTGGAGTTTTTAAGGTTAAAGCTTGGAACATCTAAAGTAACTCTTAAGAATAAGTATTAGAATTTACGAGAGTTTGCCTTGAAGTATGAATTTTTTTTTTGAAAAATCATATTTAAGTTTAATTTTTATATTTTGTTTTCAATTTTAGATAGGAAAGAAATTCAAAAAATTGCTAAAATAACTGAGTTTTTCCAACAACTTTAAGTTTGATTGCAAGCAAAGACATTCTCATATGTGATAAAATAACTTGCCTTCATTCAACTGTTATCTATTAAGTTTCTTTTTTTTTTTGTTGATAGGTTTTAATAGTTATAACAACTTGTAATTAAATCTCACATTGAATAAGAATAGGGTGTTCTTAGGGTTTATAAGGGTGAGCACTGCATATTCTAATAGACATATTTTTTGAGAAAGAGGTAATGGCCTAACCCATGACAGGTGGTATCAAGGCCAAATCTATTCTGACTTTAATGTTTCAACCAAACATCTATGCGTATTGGAGGCATCTACGAAGGGTTCATAAGTCTCATTTTGATTTTAATGTCTCAACTAAACACTTACACATAGTGGACGCATTTATGAAGAGTTCATAAATTTTGACGTAGAGTAGCACATGCATGCAAGGAGCTCCATTACGACGAGAATTTTACATGATTAGGTGAGGGAGAATGTAACCAAATCTCATATTAAATAACAATAAAATATTTTTAGAGTTTATAAGAGTGAATTTTATAAACCATAATAAACATGTCATAGAGATGAGTAGCCACCATGGAAACATAGCCAGTTTTATTCCAGGCCAATAATCTCGTAAGTTGTGTATATATGTGCTCACTCATGACTTCTATCACCTTCTCGTAAGTTGTGTATACATGTGCTCACTCATGACTTCTATCCCCTGCTACGAAGGTGAATACTGTGTCTTTGACCTCCATCCAACTCAACCCAGTCTCCGCCTTCAACTTCTTGTGTTTCATAAGTCTTCTAACCTTTGCTACATTGTCCCACATGCCAGCTGATGAATAAAGATTTGCAAGAAGAGCTTAGGTATCAGATTTCTCTGGTTCCATCGCAAAAAACATCTCAGCAGCATGTTGCCCAAGCTCAACATTCTTATGGATTCTTGCTGCACCAAGTGGTGTCCCCAAATTGAGGCATTTGCTTGAAATGGCATAGCAACAAGCTCCATTGCCTCTTGTAACTTCCCACTCGGCCAAGGAGGTCGATCATGCAAGCATAATGTTCTTGCATAGGCTGAATTCCATGTTGCTTGTCCATTGATTCAAAGTATTGTTTGGCTTCAGTAACTAAACCTGCATCATTCCATGCACAAAGGACGCTAGCTAAAGTAATGTGATTGGGAGGTACACCATCTTTAAGCATCCAGTGAAACATTTGCGGGGCTTCTTTTCCGTGCCCTTGTTGAACAAGTCCTCCAATCACCCCAGACCACGAGACTATTCCTCTCTCACGTATCTCAGAGAAAGCACGGCCTGCATCATCTATGCTTTCGCATTTGGCATACACGTTAACAAGAGAGTTCCCAGCAAATGTGTCTGACATGAATCCGAACTTTATGATGTGATCATGTACTTGTTTCCCTTATTCGTATGCTGAAAGATTTGCTCATGCCTTTAGGAGAGAACTGCAAACAAAGGAATCTGGCATGATCCCTCTATTTTGCATTTCCAAATTGAGCGTTAGAGCTTCTTCACCTTGACCGTATTGAGCATAAGCAGTGATCATTGATGTAAAAGCCACCAAATCCACTACTGGGCTTTCTTTGAATATTTTTGCTGCATCTTCTACATGGACACATATTCCATAAGCATCAAGGAGGCTGTTCACAACGTAATCATCAGACCCAAACCCTGTTTTCACAGAGAGTGAATGAACTTGTTTACAAGGACTGATAGCCTGAAAGCTAGCAACAGACTTGAGGACTGTAGATAATGTTGTCTGATCGAATCCTGCTCCTCCCAATACACATCAAAGGAAAAAGTGATGCAGCTTCTATACTTTCGCCATTTTGTGAATGTCCAGAGATCACGGCATTCCAAGCAATCAAATTCTTCTCAGGCATGAAACCAAAAATCATTTTTGCCTCTTCCATCAAATCACAATTGGCATACCAATCTACAAGTCCAACACCCACAAAGGGATCCGATATCACATCCATCTTTAACAAGCTACAGCGCAACATTCTACCCAATTGCTCAAGACCCATTCCGACGCAAGCTTTAAGAGCACTTGTTAAGGTAATCATATCTGGATAGATTCCTGAACTTTTCATTTGCAGAAACAATTTTAAAGCCCAATCACGGTACCCATGAAGAACACATCCAGCAATCACAGCATTCCAGCAAACGACAACAGAATTTGCAATATCCTCAGAAAAAGGCAACAGCTTCTTCAAGATACCACGCTTTAGCATACATGTCAACAAGTGCATTTGCTGAAAACAGATTTGATTATACCAAAGCTTTATTGAGTACCCATGAATTTTCCCTCCTTGGCAACTATCCTCCAAACTGCAAGCATTTATCATACTAGACAAAATAAACTCATTAAGCCTTATTCCACTCGTCGTTAGACAAAATAAGCTTCATGGTCCATTTGATTGTTAAACACAGTCAATGCTCTGTACTATAATCTAATCATGATGCTGAGGTTATTAACTTATTGCAGAAGAAGTCATCTTCAGAATTGATTAGAGGAAATTTCTGTGCCATTTCGCATTAATGGGGGCTACAACTTTTATGTTAGTGGAATGCATGATCATATTATGAATTTGGATTCAGGTAGTAATTCCGATTCTTATAAACGAAAGTGATGAAATTATTAAATTAGATTAGGTACAAAGCACAGTTTGCACATCTTGATTCTTGTATGCATACACTGACTTCACATAGCAAGATCATATGAAGCTGTCAGGTTTTTCAAGCTTTTTCCCCTGGTAGAAAACAGAAGCACTAGCAAAAAGGAACAGCCAAAACATGTTTGTTAATTACATTCTACTTTTGCCTGAAAGAAAATTAGAAGGAATCGAAACAACCCACGTGCCGCACCTATCATTCATCTCTATTTTATTCCATCACCAAACAATCCAGTAATAAAATAAATGAACAGAAAATTCACTTTCATTCTCCTGTGAAGTCTATACCAACCAACCATTTGACTTGCAAGAATCTTGAGTGAGAGATGTTGACATTGAAGGATTATTAGATAATTAAATTCCTTAACCAGGATTCATAATAAGCAAAAGTTTGATACAGAAATTAATGCAGAATATACAAGGGGGATTGCATTTATTTTGATTTTCTTGTCAATGGATGGATATTACTTGTACCCTTTGGTCTAAGATATTACTGGATTATCATTTACAGATGCGTCACGGCTGGTGCAGGTGCTGCTTGCGTCAAGAAATCATTCTTCATCTCTCTTGAGCTCTACCATCCAACAAATCCCAGGAAACTGAAACCATTCACGCAATCAAACACACGATGTTACAAAACAGCAGTAAAATTACAAGTATGTGCACCGATCATTTTATCAATCAAAACATTGTATTCCACAGATCAGACTGACCGAATTATGTTGTCAAATACCAAATCAAGAAATGAATTGTATCACTAGTGCAATCTTCAGAAAACATTCATGCATATCAATCAACTTGATGCAGAAATCTAACTAAAGAGCATACATATATAGCTTGAATCTTGACATGGGATGGGACAGCCTTAATCCTCCTATGAAATCCTGTCAAAAAACAATGAAAGAGAACTGAAGAGAGGAGATTGTTAATTAATGACCTGAGAGCACGAAAAGCCAGATGCTGGGAGAGAATATGGAAGAAGAAGTTAGCTCCATGAAGGAACACCACAATTCCGGTACACCCCAGTACAAATAGTTCCACCGTCATCGATCGATCTTTAAATTTCCTCGCCTCGACCAAACTTGAATAAACAATACTATAAACAGAGAGTGTTGTCTTCAAGAGCCACGAGATGAAGAGACCGGAAGAAAATTAGCAGACTATATTTGGACTTGTGCTTAAAAGAAGGCGAATATTCAACTCTTTGTAGTCGTGGCGGTGATGTCAACATCCATATTCTATCCCATCCAAACTGAAATACTGTTCATTCACATAACATTAAATAAACAGTTTTATGTTTTACGGTAGGCGCACGGTCAAATCAAACCCTAAACCTTGTACGGAGGACGTCGGACGTGGGATTTAACTGCGTTTGGGTTAAGGGACACGGAAAACTATTTGCCGAGGGATAATTTTTGGTGGGTGGATAGAGATTGATGGAGGCGAGGTGCACGAGAGTAGGAACCGGAATAAAAATGCGAAATATTTTATGCTGGGTTGGGAACCGACCACCCTGCTGTCCATTGACGTTGGCTTTTATCTTCCATTCTTTATAATTATAAAACTGTGACATAACACCAGCGAATGATCTAGTGACCACCGACCCGCCGCCACCAGCTGACAGAAGGAGTGTCAGGCAAAGCTGCCGGCCTAACGCCACTGAATGTATATGTTGTGTATGCGGCTTTTTACTATTGTTAAAAGGAATTTTATCACAATGACCAAGTCAGTCACCAAGTCAGCATTGTCTATGGAAGATCAACATTTTATCGTTCAAGCAACTGATAATCATGATCAGTACTAAGACTTCCCTTCCTTTGGTAAAAAGGGTTAATTCCTCGAGCGAAAGTGGCACCTCACTGAATAGTGTGATGCCATTCCATACCTAAAACATCATTAATGGGTAATGGCTGACAAAAATTGAAGCTTAGAGTCACTAATGTCAATGATCTATGGAATCAAAGATTTAATGAATAAATAGTGTTATAATCAATAAATTCAAGACCGGAGAATGAGAACAAGTTTAATTTGATACTCAAGGATCAGGTACAATGAGTGTACATGCTCTTTCCAAGTTGTACTCAAGTAAATTATCAAGAATCGGAAGAAACAGGATGGTGAATAATGAGAAATGGCACTAGATATCTTGTACTAAGTCCTCATTGCTCCTGCATCAACCTGCGTTTTGCTTTCGAATGGAGTATTTCATGTTCACTTCTGAAGAAGGTCAAGTCTTGGACTGAAGCTACGCTGGAAAATTAGCATTAAAGAATCTTATCTTGCTATTCAACCATGTCATAAAGTAAAGTTTTCAATAAATTGGAAGACATTGTTTCTCCAAAATGCAGTACATTTCAGGTTGAGAAGCAGCTAAGGATGGGAACATTATCATGAAGCACCCTTCAACTGCTTAAACATCAAAATAAAGCATTCATTGGGTGTTAAATCTATGTCGAACCAAGAAAATATCCCTCCCACACAAATAGCCCATATGAAGAATTTTGCGCAAGTCATTCCATTATTTTCAAAATAACTTACTGTCTCCATTAGTCGCTCAACAGAGTCGAGAGAAGTAGATCTTGCACGAAACCAGCTCTCCCAACAGCTTGCCTCATTCTTTTTTCCCGCTCTTCATGACTCAAAGAAGGATCAAAACTGCCACAGAGAGAGAGAGAGAGGTTAAGATTTAAATACAAAAGACAGTTCTGAAAGGTGCTCAGATATGCATTAGGCATTAAATAAGGGATCACTGCCTCTTCATCAAAAACTGGCTTACCTAATTCCAGATTTAACCAATAATGGGCTTTCTCAGGCAACTGCAGAAATGTTGTAAACTATCTAAACATGTATGGCACTAATTGTGAAGCCCCACCCACTCACCCGACTTCTTTAAATGATAGTAGCCTAAACATACCATCAAATCAACAGATCATTGATCTAACAGCATAAAACAGGCCAAGTTTAACATGAGAGGATGAAGTCACATAAATATATAAATCACCTATCACTATATGAATTTAGACAATAAGAAAATGTTCTCTACCACTCCAACAGCATATACAGCCAACAACACATGCCCATATGCCAGTTAAAATGGAAACCTCTAATGCAATATATGACCAAATTGAAATTTAAATTTAATCACGCATATTTCTCTCTAGAGATAATCCAATCAAGAAGGCAAACTCTCGTCAAGTTTTATTGTTATTAAGGGCCTTATTCATTGGCACACAGTTTGTAATGGGGTATGAGCATCAATTGAACACTCAAAGGTGATTTCTAAACTTGAAAAAGAAATTATAAGCTGGATAAAAGGTAAATATATATATATATTTTTTCTGTTTCCAAAGGTAGTTAAAGACTCTTATTCCATATTGATACAGTCCCCTAGTGTTCAACAGATTTTTGCAATATCTCCCACCATTTAATGGAATAAATCAAGGAATTAAGGACTGGATATCCTTGTGGACATTATGGTTAGAAGCAGAAATTGATCTCCCTGACCTACATGATTCAAGCACATGATGATAAGGCAAGAATAGGGGCTAAAAGTGCCATACCTTGATTTCCACATACGTGCTGGTGCTGCATTCTTTGCAACAGTGTCCTCAGCACTGGCTACAACAGATTTTGAAATTTCCTCAGCTTCAGATGCAGGAAAATTCAAAATAAGTGATGAAAGAAAAGGATCAGTAGCCGCATTAGACACGTTATTATTGTTTGACCGATATCCACTAACACCTAGAAGCACTTGTAAATGAGCTTCCCGAAGATCTCGGCCCAGGAGAGATAGCGCTTGACTGCTAGGAATTGCAGCTCTACGTAATCTGCGACGTCTCTGCAAGTAATCTTCAGTTAAAGGAAACTTAGGTAGGAACCGGTTTTGTTCATTATATATACAACCAAATATTTTTTCCATGCATAAATTTTCAAACTCATAAAAAGAAAAGTATTGGAAATTTTCCATCATAAAGGATATCTTGAACAAGTGTACATGTTGCAAAGTAATATGACTTAACATGTCCTGAGGAACTTTAACCGAGCAAATGGGACAAACCTGAAAGGGAAATGGATGCAGCATGAGAATCATCAAGGAGCATCAATCATGACTAGAAACTAGTTAAAGATATCAGCCTCCAGCAAATCAGCAACGATTATGGACCATTTGGAATAAAAGTTTAAGATGTTAACTTGTTTGGTTTTCCCTTATTATTGTTTTATCTACACTCTTTTGATTGAAGATATACATAGAAGAAACAGAATCTCAATGTCATAAAGTTGGAATGAACAAAAGGCATCACATTAGAGTAAGTCATTCGATCAGAAAAGATGTAAAGCAATACAATGAAATTTGAAAATTGACTATTTTTTCAAACTTGAGAATGGTAAGCTTTTAAAAATCTAAAAATCTCTGCAGTTATTCTATAAAATAGATTACACTCTAAATGTGGAAGCACCTTCTCCCATAGTATGATAAAACCGTACTTCTCTCCTTGACTGTTACACTTTTGGATTCCAACTAATGAGTGACTTAACTTACTCAAACTTTAACAAATCATTATTATTTTTTTAAATGAAAACATTTAACCTAGGAAAACATTTATGGGAAGAATCTGATATGAATCCAATCCATAAAAGAAAAAAAATGGGAACCATTAAATTGAATCTATGTTCAAAGTTGCAAGTGCATTGACATCGGATTCATAAGTTTTGTACTATCTAAATATAAGGGCTAGACTCCATATGGTTTCAGAGGCATAATTCTGTGATGTGTATTGGGTGCCCAACTAGTTTTGAAGAACCTAGGCACCATATCTTATCTCAACAATTCTCCGACTGCATTCGATGCTCTTTCTAAACACCACCATATCAGATATGAGAGGGGTCTGAAAAAGGAATGAGCTACACAAATGGGGGTCTTATAAGAGCTGTACCATCTCTCAAACAACAATTGAATGCATTCATTTCTAATATGAGGTAAGGCCCTATTCTGAATGCTGGAATTGTTTGCAAACAAATAACAAAACAAAACATAACATATTGCATACCAAAAAAGCAAGGTTGGATATTTCTCCATCACTCCTTCATGCACAAATTAGAATGCAAACATCATTTTAATTTCCCACAAAAGGGGAAAATTTCAGCTAGAAATAATTACAGGGAAACATTGAAGGTAGGCTCTGGTCCCCAACCGTAAAAACAAATCCTAGATCTTGCAAGAATAAAGCAACATATAAGGACAAAAAAAGAACGATGAGTGATGCTATGAATCCGACAGCCAATCAGAAATTCTAACAAACCAAGTAACACCACCTTGTTGTACCAAAACACAGACAGAGATCACAAATCTTACAAAATATTACCAAATCAGGAAATCCAAGCACATGTAACAAAATAAAACGTCCAAAACACAAATTCAAGTTACTTACTGTAACTTTTGACTCGCAGGAGTGCTCGTCTTCGAGATGTGAACACAGAGACGCGATATCGAAATCCTCGTAACAATACGGACATGAGAAATCAGGCCGGACTTCATCTTCTACCTCCAAATCATCTATGCTCAACCGATCTAAACTTGCAAAAACGAATAACAATAAAAACGCGTTTTACATAAAAAAAGATTTTTTTTTAATCGATCCATATTCAAAGCAAAACGAACCCAGGTGGGAGCTTTGATGATGATGATGATGATGATGCTGCATCGTGTACTGACGCTTGGCGGCAGCGAGGCGGGAGGTCCAGAAATCGGAATCCATGGAAAGATCAGAAAGTGAGCTAGCTACCCCTCCTCTTGAATATGAATATTTGTTTGTTTATTACTAAAAAATACAAACAAACTAAATTTTTTTTTAAAAAAAAAAATCTCTTTACAGCTTTGCTTGACTTGCTTGTTCTAACAAGTTTCAGTTTGTTCTAAGCAAAGTTTCAGATGGGAGAAGAGAGAAAGAGACGGTGAGTTTTGCGTCTTTTAGAAATATTTTTCTAATATTGACGTACGGTTTTATGATCAAAATTGACTTTTTCTTTAATTATACTCTTAATCGGAGGAAAACTTCAAACGGGCGACGATTGAATTAAGGAAAGACAGACACAGAAATGTAATGCTGTGTGGTCAAGACAAGAAGAACGTGACGAAGAGTCGGGAAAACGAGAGAAAATTTCGGTTTTTTTTTTTTTTTTTTAATCTCAATGAACCGGTTTCTTGTCCACAACTTAATGGCAATGAATATCCGAAATTTCGGTTTGATTTTGGATAAAATGAATAATTATGTAATAATATCCTAACATACGACGTCGTATGAGTTATGATATTATTAGTTCACCGCCAGCGAGAGCAGAGCTGCACAAATATTGCCGCCATTAAAGGATCAAGCTTAATGCTGAGTTCGCTCCGCCATCCTTTTCTTGCTTGTCCATAACGAGAACACAATCTCACAGAGCCCATAAACTTGTTCTGTTCATAGTTTGTTTATATAGATTCAAATCAAATGGCGACAGGAGCAACTAGAACGCAGGAGAAGAATCCGAAACAGCAAGAAGGAAACGCAAACGTGGAGGTTGTGGAGAAGAGAAAGCCTGTGTTCGTAAAAGTGGATCAGCTACAACCAGGAACCAACGGTCACAACCTCACCGTCAATGTCTTGAAATCCGAACCCGTTTTGCCCAAGAATCGTGCCGCCTCCCCCCAGCTCCGCCAAACCCGTATCGCTGAGTGTCTTGTCGGTGACGACACTGGCACCATCCTCTTCACTGCTCGCAAAGATCAAGGTCTAACTCTCTCTCCGTCCCTTCATTTACCCTTTTTTTTTTGTTGGCAATGTCCTCAGGTTTTACTGAATTTTGTCATTTTTAGATCAAATTGCAGCTCCTCATTCCCGCAGAAATGCGAACAGAGAGTTATGGTGTTGTATTTTCATGGTGTGTTTACTCGTGAGCAAACTTAGTGTAGCTTATATTATATTGTATGTGCAATAGATCCTTGCTGCACAGAACAAGCACCATGCTTTACTCTGTGGATAGACAAATAGTGTGAGAAGTAATACTGATTTTAAATAACTGGAATGAGGAGTGAAGGAAGTAAAATTTAATACTGGGCTGTTGTTACTAGACGTTTCAGATGCCATTGTTGTTGTTTCTCTGTAGCTTTAGCAATTTAGCCATGGAAGATCCAGCGTCAATATCATATCGAGCATGCATTGTGCATATGGATTCTTTCTTAGCTTACCTGCCGGATGCCTTTGTTTCCATTGCCTTAATTGCTTGTGTGCAGTTAATTTGATGAAGCCGGGCACCACAATAACTATCCGTAACGCGAAGATTGACATGTTCAAGGGGTCTATGAGGTTAGCTGTTGACAAATGGGGCCGCATTGAGGTCACTGAATCCGCTACCTTTGTTGTCAAAGAGGACAACAATTTGTCCCTTGTCGAGTATGAGTTAGTGAATGCGGATGAACAATGATTGGAAATCGGGAGTTCAATACCAGACAAGTTCTTCCTTGATCATTTCTCTTAACTCTGTATCTCATTCATGGAGTATTTCCGTTGCAAGTCTCCCCCGTGGCTATATATCTGATGCATACAAATCTCATTAAGGTTTGATAGTTCTTCCTAGCATAGCGGGTGCAAAGAAGAGTTCCATTTCCCATGATGATCACGCACTGTACCCTGAACTTGCGAGAGTAAGAAATCCGATTGTTAATGCAATTCTTTCTTTTGCCCAAGTTTTATGTTTCTCTCAAAAATGGTTTGTTCAACTTTGACTTCCTCTTTCACTGAATTGATGGAAAGCAAAGGCAACAGAGTGGAAATTGAATTTCCTCGGCTGATTGCTATCCATCTTTCATTCAAATGCAAGATGAGGCAAAAATGACAAACCACATACAAGAAATTGTCCTCTGACATTACAAACTCACTCCCTCCAAATATTATGTTTGGGTTCTAAATATCGGGTTGTGCATGCTTAAAACAGGGGTTTCCAGGCAGAAAAAACAGGTGTATTAAAGTGAACCTCATCCAACGGAACCATCTCAACACGCTACTAAGTACTAACCCTAATCATCAATTGCTAAATTCTCTCACCAAGCATATGGTACAAATCCAATCAATTCCAGAGGAAAGAGAGATGTTCATACATAACTTTAGATCAAATAATTCAATTAATAAAGATGGGTGCTTAATATTAGAATGGTATAAAATATACCTACTTCCAAATGCTCGTAGAACAACACTTGAACCAAAATGTCTCAAGCAAGTCTTACAATGCAGATTAAAATCCTTGGAGACTGCAATCATTGCACCACGGCCAAGAAACAACAATCATCCATCTACAAAATAAAATGCACATAAAATTACTATTGAATGGATAATAGAAATGTGCCACTATGTTATGCAAGTTAACAAATATGAATCTCTTATTATGAATAGAAGAATAATATTACTGAAACATCAACAATCAGATGGATAGAATTAAGATTCATGAATTGAAAAGTTCTATGGCTAGAAAACATAAATGAGAGGCAACAATGAGGTCTCCAAGGTAAACTCAACAACTGATGGCCAAAGACATATGACAGTGCAAGCCAAAAGAAGAAAAATAAAGAAACATGTACGGATAAAAAGGGATCAAAGGGTAATGCCTGATAATCACTTCATTTTTTATTCATTTTAAATGTTAAGAACATTGCATGGACAATCATAAAAATGAGCAGAAGATTGCAAATACAAAACAAGAACACTATTATTAAAACAATAAAATACAAGTCTTATTTGAATTACAACAGTATCAAGAAGCATTCAGTTAGAATTTAGTTCCTTCCAAATTCTTGAATAATCAGAATTTCCCTACGGATCTTGTTAGGCCTTACTAAGAGGAAAGAAGCATCTAGAAATCCTACAGAAAAATCTTCATTTCATCACCTTATCTTAGAGCGCATGTAAAAAAAACTTTTCCCGAACTCTCCGACATTCATCATACATCGTCATTGCAATCTGAGTGAATAAAATACATTAGTATGGTCCACAACATATATACTGGCATGAAAATTGAAGAGAAGACTTGGTTCATGTTTGGTCAAAAAATTAGAATGTTACTATTCATTGCCTTCTAATGTTTCTAGGGTCCATTCAGCAGAAAATCATCAAAGCTTTTTACCCATCAGCAAAAATAAAAAATTCTGGAGTCACATAAACACCAATAACACCATTACAAAGTAAAAAGGAAGTGCCAAATTTCACATATTATACCAGTTGGTCTGGAAGCTAACAAGAAAGAAATCCCTATGAAATAAATCAGATCAAAAGATTAAGAGACAAAAAAAAGCAAAGGTGGAACTATATAATTTTATTTGAGAAGTTGCAAAAGAAATGATCAAAATAGGTTATTTACTAAAACTTCAAAAAATTTATCGGTTATCCAACTCCATGAAACTATAATACATTTTCCAACTTCATGCCTCTCCACATTTATTTAGAAAGTCACTCCATCCCTGTTGCTTGATCTTCATCTAGTCTTGTTTTGCCCTACAAAAGGAAAAAGGATATACATTCTTTCATTGTATGCTAGAGATTGAGAGAAGCGATTTCCAATCTAAAAAAAGATAAAAAAAGGAGTTATAATAAAGAGGGAACATGATTGTAAAACCTTTTAACCGTGAACTATTCTGGTGGAGCATATTCATTCATTCTTCCTGAAATTTGTCAATTTCCTGGAAATCTCAAATAACCTAAATACAATGTTCTAGTATTCTCTAAGAGGTATCTATTACAATTACCATTGTTGAGCAAGCCCTAAAATACAATGGTTTCCCTTGAGTGACGAAATAGAAGACACGATAAACATCATCTTCTTTTGGTCTCACACATTTTCCTAATTCAAGCATAAAACTTCACTGAATTGAACCTTAATGGAAGCCTCAAGTTAAGATCATGTGCAAATTTTGTTAGCATTGCACGCAATGAAACATAAAATAAGAACCCACATAGCCAAGATTATTACAAGACCGCAGTAGACAAATCCAGGTCAACCACAGTTTACACACATGTCAAATAAATTCCAGGGAATGGAATACAAAAAAAAAAAAAAACACAGAAATAAAAGAAAAAAGATAACAAAATCAACCACTGATCCACCAATCCAATGTAACATAATAAACACAGATCACCAAATAACTGATTGTCAAGCCCTAACTCATAAAAATAAAATAAAGATGCATAAAAGTGGAGGGAACTACCTTCAGGGATCCAGGCATAGGTTCGACCAGAGACAGAGAGCTTTGAAGTGAGCAATGCAGAGGCAGTGGCTGTGTGAAACGGCAACATAGTTTCGACGCAACAGCTCATCTCCACCGGGGACCTTTCGTTGAACACCAAGAACAAATATTTATTAGTCATATAATACACTGATAGAGAATTCTACAGAATCGTCTTTTGATATTTATTACCTGAAAATGCGTTCAGAGAGTGGGTTTGGTTTCGAGGTGCGAAACGGAGAGCTAGCGGGTCTGGCTTTGTGTTTGAGGCCGGCAGTGAGCCTGGCCGAGACGGCGTTCCTAGCAGCGGCAGCGGACCGCATAACGGACCTGGCAGCGGCGAAAGACATGGCTTTTGGGCTTAAGAAGGTTTTGGTTCGTGTATTTTGAGGGTTTTAGGTTTGTCGAGGTTTTGCCGATTGACAAGGGGTTATCCACCCGTACTCAGTATTTCCTATTTACTAGTACGACATCTACGGGATATGACCGTATCCCGGTCTCTTGATGTGACGCGTGGCACTTTCGTGTTTGGCGTTTGGGCCATGTTTGGTTGAGATGGAGAAGGCTGGAAAGTAAAGGGATTCATATTGTTGCGTTCTGAGTAGCTTACCATTCTGTGAAGTTAAATGATTAGTTTATTAGTGAGAATATAATTTTCTCTTAATTTTTTTATAATTTATTATTAAAATTAATTTTTAAAAAATTTAAAATTTTTAATTAATTTATGATTAGAATAATTTTTTTAAATTTTTTAAATTTGAAGTAATTTTTATTTATAAAAAAATTAAAAATTAAAATAAAATCTGAACACTTTATTATTATTTTTTTTATATTTATGAGTTATTAAATTTTTAAAAATATAAAATATAAAATATTAAAAAAAAATTCATGTCCTATTTTCTGTAACAGGAGCGAACAAAGAAAAAATTTAAACTAAATTTCAAACGAAACTAAATTATTAATTTTAATTTAGTTCAAATTAAACTATAAAAATAATAAAGAACAAACTAACTTTAATAGAAAAATAAATTATTGATTTGGTTGGTTTAGAGTGGTTCAATTGAATTAAGTGTAAACTAAAAATTGAATCAATAAATATCAACTTGATTTTTTTAAAAAAAAATTGAAATTGAATCAATACATTTTAAAATTAATTCAAATCAAATTATTTGATTTAATTCTGCCCACACCTACTTATAAACTCACTTCTCTCAAAACTCAATTTATGTTAAAAATCAAAAGATTAGTATACTATGTGATATTATTTACTCATCTTTTTATAAACTCAAAAAATATATTTATCTTTATAAATTCAATTATATTTAAGTTAAAATGACTAATTTTTTTGGGTAATGTTATGTATTTATTTTAATAAATTAAAAGTAAATATTTTTACTGACTCAATCAAGTGACCCTTTAATTATGTCAAATTCATTCGTATCATTATGTGTGATACACGATATAACATTTTTATTTGTTCAATTATGCAATATTTTTATAACACTAAATTCGTTAATATTACTTTTAACCGATATAAAATATAACGTAAATTGTAATATTCTAACTTACTATTATAAATCTAAGATGATTTGTGATTGTGACATTCCTACTCACACTTATTCATTTATATTCAATATAGGATGTGAACATTATTATTTATTTAATTATTTATAAAAAAAATATAATATTTTTACTCATCTAATTACGTGATATTTTTATTATACAAAATTTATCAATATAACTTTTATTCCATACGAGAGATAACACTTACTCATTCGATTAGGTAATACCATTATAATGTATAACATCTTTGTGCTCACATAATTTGTATTACTTATATTTACAACTTTTGAAAAATATACAGTTTACATGTCATATGCATATGAAAACTAAAATTTGATTGATATTATCTATTATGGACTGAATGAGTAGACTGTTTAACTTTATACATCCAGAATTAACATATATTTTGTCAAATGTAAAATATAACACTAAAAAAATCCTCTTCCCACTGTTTGCTTGCAAAAAATGATTAGGATTGGGGAAATTTGGATATCTCGCTCTGAGTCAGGAATTCGTATTCGCCCTTCTTCAACTTTCAATTTCCAAATCCGCCCCAGCCACTGTAACTTTGTCATTTTTAGCGTGAATCCAGTCAAAATGCTTGCAAGTTACATGGAAATGTTATTTTGATTTTGGTTGTAGAAGAAATTACAGAGTTGCAGGGTCAGATCCAGTTGTGGAACAATAACAAATCAATGGCAAATTACACCATGCGAATCAATAATCAATCTACTCCACCACCTAATGTAACCCCTGGCTTCCTTTAAAATTCGGTCAAGCGGGAAGCAGGGATCTCATCACTTCGTATTTCATCCAATTCTCCTGCTTGTTTTGCATTTTGATTTTGGAAATTGTATTGAGAGGAGAATTACCAGCCAAAAGCTGAGAGAAGAAAAGGGAAGAAGGATGCTGTGGACTGGCAACAGAATCAGACATGGATGCATGATTAGAAGGAATTCTAAGAAACCAAGGATGGTGTTCTGTTATTAGGACTGTGGCTTGTGATGACTTGTTTCAGATGCGGTTTGAATAGGGAAAGAGAGGATGTAATTGCCAGAATTGGTGGTTGCTTTCACAATTTTAACTGGGTACAATCAAATGCATCAAACCCTCAAGAAATGGAGAAATACAGCTCTTGGCAATAACACTTTCCATTGATTAAGTCCTCAACATTTACCAAAGAGTAAGTTGCAGTGCAGCAGATGGTACACACCAATCAAATTTGCCTATTCCCATCATACTAGTATAGCAAGATGAAGAAACAAACTTCACACCAAACACTATAGCAGACCTTAAATCTCCAGAGACCCCATAGTTTGAGCATTTCTCAAGAACAATTCCTCAAAACATTCATAGAACAAAAGAATTCCCATGCCGACAGACCAGAAATTATCAGAAACTTGTAATCGGCAAGATATTATATCGAGGGAAGCTATTCAGCTTACTGTTAACACCGTAATCAAACAGTGACAATAGTCATAACTGTTAGAGAACAGAAATTTCAGCTCTTGTTCTTCAAACAATAAGAAAAATGAATACCAGTACACAGATAGTTTGAGATTAACCACCCCAGAAACTAAATTGTTTCGTGAATTTGCAATCACATGATGAACAAATAAACAGAACAAAACAGCAAAAATTTTCAGTGACACGACCGACAGAATAGAAAAGAGTACAAGAGAATAAGAATTACCTCAGCGGCCATGGCTTCAGTCGACTGCACAGGAGCCAAATAGAAGGAATAGTAAGTGATAAAAGAAATTCTACACAGAACCAAAGCTAGAGAAAATTCTTCCTTCCCCAAACACGAGACACAGCAACAACATTTTAACCGTTCATTTACCGCCATATTTCAAATTCATTATCAAACCACCAAGGAAACAAAAGGTCACATTGGTAATAAGTAATCATAGTAACAAAGCTATCAGATTAGTAATGATCTAATTAAGTATTATAATCAATGAAATACTTGGCTATAATTGAACAAGGTTGTGAACTGCCATCACATTCATGGGTACTTTAGCTGTTAAGCAGCAATAAAAGCTAAGTCATTGGAGATCATTAACACCATGAAATGAACGCAACAGCGCTCCTCATAATTCTTCAGCGAACTGAGAATGAGTGTTCGATCATTCTTCTATGCAATTTATAAACAAAAGTGTCACTGTTTTATAGAATGTAGAAGACAACAAATTCAGTGGGTTCCTGGTAATTTATTGTACGAAAACACTGGCCCGGATTAACCAGTCAGTAGGCTATGTTCTTCGTTGAAAACAACTGCTAAATTTGGGTAGTCAGGCAGGTACCACAAATATATCATGGTGCAAGACAGTTTAGTTTGCAGAATTGTAAACGAATGTGGATGAAAAGGCCTATAAGCTCAATACAATACATGATCATACTCTTGTACCATAAAAAAGGGAATGAATATTGGGCTTAACAAACAAACCCACAAAGTTAAAGGGCCTGAGCCTATCATCGAACCTTGCCTAGCAAAGAGAGGCTGGTGTCTGAAAAGACAATAATGTGTAGCAATAGAAAGTCATATGTCTGGTATACTTAATTAATAGACATTGTACAGTTGCACACTCAAAAGTCATCCTGATTCTTTTTATCAACTCCTCCACGTGGTAAATCTTTTTTCTTATGTAATTCAGTTTGCCTTTTCCTGGTAAATCCAACTAACCAATTGAATTTGGCCAACCTCTCTTTACCATCTAAGACCAAATCCAATTTACTACACAACATAACTACTTCCACAGAATTAAACAATCTTGGGCTTCTCAGTTGTTAGTAATAAATTTCATGCACGCCCCTAACTGAATTTCAGTCTCCTTTTTCAGAAAAATTATGGACATTGGTGTGATGGGGGGACAGCTAGAAGTGGGTGGCCAAGATTATTACTTACAACTATTTATTTACAAATGAAGAAACTTTATTTCCTCTTTTCCTTATCACCATTCCATACTCTTTAACATCATCAATACTTCCCTGTCAATGCTATGACTGCATGCCCTTGTTGAAATCGGAATTCATGAAACGACAAACTAGGCCGGCAATCAGCATCAATTAAGGTCCCAATTAGCTGGGTAATTTAGGACCACATTCTGATTTCTAAGTTTGTTTTTAATTGATTGATGTCATAATCCGGCGACAATCTAACAATGAAAAAAAAAATTAGTCAAGAGCAAGACCTTAAAACCAGATTCAAAGGCAAAAATAAAGTTGAAGAAAGGCAAGTCTGGCCGTCATTCACGGAGAAGACAATTTAAATTTGATGGTTTAGAGAGGGCTTCTCTTTTCTGTTTATATTTATCTTCTAATAGTACAACTTTATGAAATGAGAATGGAAATTGTAGTGTGAGTGACGACCCCACGAGCTAGCAGTGGTTGCCAGTGGGTTCACAATTCACCCACTAATACAGACTTGACAATTATGCTTATTGATGGTGATGTCCTTAAATGATGGCAAAGCATAGAAAACTTGACTGATATGGACTTGACAATTCCATATCTCTGAACCCAAATTCCAGCAGAAAAGGAATACATACATTAATAAATGAAATGCACTGTCGCATTATTACTTGTGCAGCTCAATCTTAGGAAGCTAGAAAGGGATTAGCAAGTAGATAAATATGTTTTGCTTTAGAAATGAGCATCTGAGTCTTGATCAATATGAACATATTTATGAAAGTAATGAACTATATTGCATTGAATCATTGGGCTAGTACATGTTTGCTTAAAGATTGACCTAGCTAAGCATGCTGGATACTGTACAGCTGAGAGCTCACTCCTTGTGCTCTTTCAATTTGCAGTATTATTATAGTATTCAAAATTGAATTACTTCTAAAGCCGAACAAAGTTAAAAAAGTGAAGAAGACGATATCCGGCAAATCTCGGTCCTCTGATATTTTTATTATTCATTAGTTTTATAGAAAGAAGTGAAAAAGCATTTTGTACCTTTTGCTTCGTTTACTGCCGTTCTTTCTTTTCTTTCACATTCAATTTTCAAAACCAAATATATTGACACACATGCTTTGTCGACCACCATGCAAATATGATCATCATCAATTCCAAACCCAATCTTCAGAAACGGTAGAAAGTGGTTCGGTGCTTAACACTACAGCACTCTTACACTTGAAAATGAAAATACTGCAAGTGCTGGCCAACGCATGCTTTTGTTGCACAACAGAGAGTGCCCAGATTTGCCCAGTTGAAATTAAGCCTGATGAGTTTTCTTATTGCAGGATTTGACTCTTTGTCCATTGTTTAGGAGGTTCAGTTGGTCCCATGGATAAATCTAAAGGGAATAACCGATCATATAATTACAAATGAACGTGTACCCGGCGATTTCTCAGCATCATTTGATTGGATAAGTTCCTTTAATCATTAAATGTTCCTTGGAATGATTATCGCTAGCTCATTTATAAGTTTAACCTTTTAGACCTGTTTGGTTGGTGAGGTAGGATCAATATCTGGACCACTATATTACTGAACTTGTATGAACATATACTTGCTAGTGAGTGAAGATTTTAGATAAGACATGACCGATCGATATGATGTATGCATAGGTTAATCTCACAATAACATGAAGTTTCTCTGGTCTATCCTGTCGCTTGGTGGGCTGAAATGATGCAATAACGTGAAAGAGCTAGCTGAAACAAACAGAAAAAGCTATTACGATATACATTTTTTATTTATTTATTTCAATATTGTTTATAAAAGGTAAACAAAAACATGCTTCCATATCTTAGCTTTTCCAAGCATGAACAGAACACTATGCAAACCCGTAAACAAAGATCACAAAATAACTAGAAGATCACCACAGTAATTCAATAAATTCTATTGGCTTATAAGTCTTTCCCGTTAAACAATAATTAACTTCGAATCTAACACCAGCGATGACAATACTTCACGTTCTTCACATAACTGTATGCTCGCATCAGTTCTGCAGCTCATCAAACTCATTCTCTTCGTTCTGGTTACCTTCCATGGAGTTGTGGTACTCGTAAGAGTTCTCATTTCTTGTGTTATAACCCCTGCTGTTGAACCCATTTCCCGAAGCCACTTCCCTCCAGTTCTTCTGGAACTGATTTGGATGGTAATTTTGCTCATTATAAATGTCGTGAAAGTACTTCCCATTCTCCAAAAACCTCGTGTCACTCATGCCTTGCTTCACAACATTATTGTTGCCGACATCGTACAAGTTGTTCTTGTTTGCCAGGTTGGTGTAGCCGCTTTGCTGGAACTTCGAATCACCCTGGTTCTCTTGTTCTGCCTCAAAAGCATCCTTGTTGTGGAAATAGTTGTTGTTATTGAAGCGTTCTGGAGTTTGAGTTTTGGTCGTATACGGCGCATAAGTACTGGCTGTGCTGGTAGTGGGAGTGGAGTATGGTTCATAATTCACTGTATTTTTGGTGGGAGTGTTGTAGGGTTCGAAACTTCCTGAGGCAGTGCTGGTGATGGGTGTGGTGTAGGGTTCATATTTCACTGTGTTTCTGGTGGGATCGTTGTAGGGTTCGAAACTTCCTGAGGCAGTGCTGGTGATAGGTGTGGTATAAGGTTCATATTTGACTGTGTTTTTGGTGGGAGTGTTGTAGGGCTCGAAACTTCCCGAGGCAGTGCTGGTGATGGGTGTGGTGTAGGGTTCATATTTGACGACGTCTTTGGAGTTGGTGGTGGGAGCAGTGTAGGGTTCAAAACTGCCGCTGGCTGTGCTGGTGATAGGGGTGGTATAAGGTTCATATTTGACTGTTTCAGATGTGGTGGTAGGAAACTGGTTATTTTCCTGGCCGTACAATCCGTAGCCGTTTCGAGTCTCTGGGATAAAAGTTGGCTCTTGCTGTTGTTTACTCAAGCTCTGATCTTCTTTGTTGGGGATTGTAGCTGTCACTGGGACATTGTTGTTGCCGCTTGAACTGGGAACTTTGCTGAAGAACTGACTCTCTCTGGCATGAATTTGCACAGAGAAAACTGTTAACAGAAAAACAAAACAGGTTGCAGAAACAGCCATGTGTGGCAAGGTATGGAAGAGAAGAGAAGATCAGAAGAAGAAGATGTTGTACACCGAGTGTGAGCTTCAGTCATACAAACTTATATAGAACGACCTCTGCCTCTCCCCCACTCTCTCTCTCTCTCACTCTCATTGCTCCCATTTTTTCTACCAACTAATTCCAAATGGGCCTGGAATGGGCGATGATTGTGGTCACCTAAATGAAACCACACTCTAACAAAGGAACCCTTTCCTCTTGTTTCTATGTTAATCATATTATTTGACCCTTTTAAGAAAATTCTTTTAAGGCCACTTTATGCACATACATTATGCAAAACGACATAAAATTAGCCTAAACCATGCGTCTAAGATCCTCTCATGTGACTTCATTCACCCTTATTGAAACCCCTTTCGTTATTATTATTATTATTATTATTTTTTTGTATATTATAGGCCCATTAAAATAGATTTACCTTTATAATCAAACCAGAATAGCCTAAAGCTAGCAAGGAATCCCGAGGTAATTAGCTAATCCATCATTTTGATTTCTTAATCACCCCGCGTTAGTAAATTAAGCCCGTGGGATTAATGAAGAAAAAAATTAAAAGATTAGAGGACAAGGGTATAACGGGGATTTCGTTTGTTTTTGGGGTGGCCGGGTAAGTATGCGTGGATTGAGGAGTGGGTGGGGCCGTGGGGCCTACAATTAATGGCACTTACAGCAAATTGCATGTGCACTCAACGCTTTGGTCCAACACTATTCCTGGGATACACCTAACTTCGTGTTATAGACACAAAGTGATGGGCCCCCCCTACTCCACGCGACTCACGCGCCTTTCCTCAGAAATGGGCCCACAATCAGAAGCCCAATCTTTAATTAGCATTAATTTTCATTTTTTTAATATTATCTCAATTTCCCTTTCCGTCGTCGTTTGGATTACCTTCTGTTCACGCAAGTGAGCAAGAATTCGCTAGGCTCTTAGTCTCTTCATGGATGGGGGATAGGCCAAAGTTGACCCTAATTAAGATTAAGAATCAACAATCACTATTTCAATAATTTATGATTTAATATTATGATATGGACACAAATATTAATCCGTGAGTTCAAATTTTTAAAGTGTAATTTTTATCGAATTTAATATTAAATTAAAAAATAATTAATAATTAATAATTAATCTTAAATTTGGACACCAATTTTCAACTAAATTTTAAGATTCTAAATGGTTGTTTGTGTCGGTTGTTTTAGTAGCTTCACTTGCTACATGTTCATGCTTATTAAAGACACCTAATTGTTTATATTTTCAACATGAAATTATTGTTTATGCTGCTCTCAACGGAAACTTCTCTTAAATTGCCAAGGCAATAACATAATTTGTGTTGCGCTAGTAACACTACTCATGATTTTCTCGAACTATAGTTGGTTTTCATGTGTTACCCACATAAGATCTAGCTGGGTGATTGTGTGGACGGCCAGAACACATGCAAAACATGGTCATAATTATTCTCGAATGTAAATTCTCCGTTAAACTAAACTCAAATTGAGATTAATGATTAAGATTAATGTGAAGTGGGGGAGATAGGTTTATCTCTAAGCATAACCAACACATGCATGAACCAAAACCAAAGAGAATACTACAAACTATTTAATGCTAATATGCAGCTACAACCGTAGTAATGGTGTACATCTTTCAGGATCATCGATCATTAATTCATGATTTAAGTTCTAACAAATGAGAAAGTTTGACATGTTGTGTGAAATGAAGTTGAAGGGCACAAACTGGATGGTTATATTTAATTGTATGACCTAATGAGTCCATGAAATTTATGAATGTGTTTGGCGCCACAGCTCAAGGCTGAAAAAAGGAAAAGTAGCTTAGACTAGAGTCAAAACACAAAAGGGAAAAAGAGAGTAATGGAAACTTCGTCTGTCCTTGCATGTGTCAACTAAGCAAATAGCTTCCATTCCCACCTAAACCCGGTTAAGCACTCCCTGTAGAAATAAGAAAAAGATTTTTCATTGATATGATTAATGAAGCTTCATTTAATTTTCTTAAAGCAAAAGCTTAAAATAACTTGACTAGTCTAAAGCAGCAGAACCTCCAAGAAGCATCCTGCAGATGATTGTGTGAAATGTACAGGAAGTTAAAAGTATTTTCTTATGCATGATCTAAACTTCGTGGTTATGGAAGTTGGTATGGGGCTAACCAACTGGCAAATAAATTTCCTGACGTACAATGGCATGCATTAACTGTAGAAGTTTGTCATTTAGTCGGGAGTTGAAGCTGCGAACGGAGTATAATAAGTCTTCATCAACGGCAGGCTTTAGCAGTTGGGTTTAGTTAGTCTTTGGTGTGTTGATCGTGCATGTGGTTGGCTTTCGGACAATTCAATAAATTTAAGAAAACAGAGAGAGAGAAGAGTACATATATAAATGCTTTATTGTCAATGTATTTGTTGGACCAATCTACGGAAACCCTTTTGGCCTTTTCTTTAATCTCTTTTTTCTTCGGTTTGTTGGTAGGGTTAAGTTTGTGTTCCTTCCGTGATTGACGCAAGTGGAGCTTCTTTCCTCTTTCAAAGTTTGGTATTAGGTTTGCACATGAGTTTCCTACTCGATGACAAGGCAAAAGAAAAGGACAAAGAAAAATGAAAGGACCGAAAGAAATTGTAGCATCCTAAGATTATCAGTTGTTATCGTTTACTAGCAAATTATGCTTGGGGCCTTTGGGCTGTAGACCCATAGGAGAACCAGGATCGAGCATGAGGCTTAAAGCCCAATTATGTAACTTCTTAGGTTATTACACACTTGTCTTTGATCAAGTAATTGTTGGCTTAACTAACTGTAACTAGAATTATGAGTAGAAGGCTTGTGTTCAACCCTTCGGTCTCTAGAGTTGTATCTGAACTCAGGATAGTTATCCATTGAATAAAATTTACACTCTAAAAGCAGCATAAAAGTGATTGTTTTTCAGAATTCAGATTACTTTTTTTACACAAACCCCTGTCACAAACCGAACAAAATCATCTCAGGAATCATTATCAGGAAATGGGTTCCAAAGCAAAAGGGAGAACAACAAAAGATTAGGTAACAGAGTAGGAATCAAAGGATTAACATAACATCGCAGGCGTTTTCTTCTCAATCTCCTCCTAACATACTCTCTTTTCTGCTCATCTCCCCACTGAGCTTCCTCCAATCCCTTTGCCAGAATCAACGGCGGCGGCTGTTGGTATGGGCATTTCGACCGCCACGAAGTCCGAGGAAACCCAAATCTTGAAACCCTTTTGAGGAAGAGAGAGAAGCCCCACTTCAGGTGAAGAGAAGGAAAGATGTCGGCGGATTTGGAGCAGAAAATCGGAGGGTAATCCCAATTCATGTAGCATGGGATATGTGCGGAGATGAAGAATTGTGAGTAGAGTGATGGCGAGGTTGTGGGGCTCGTTAAGATGTGGGTTAAGGCTTGCAGTCTTTGCTCCCATGTCGTGTCTTCCATTATTACGGTGTTTCTCTATAACCTGAGGCTGAAAAACACCAGGTAATGATAACATCACGGCGTGGGGAGGACACTACTTACATTTTATAAGTTATGGCAAACATTTTGTAAAATCATCTTTCGTCCACAAAATTTTTGGTATTTTACGTTTACAATAAGTCTCTCAGGTCTCTCTCATGTCGCAACTAATAAAACAAAATGACGGTTAGTAAATCTGTAAAACATCAACAATTAGACAGCACTAAACTGTAGTTCACCTAATTGATACTAACGTAAAAAAAATCCATGAACCATTGGAGAGCTAGCAAATGATCAGGAACAGGCATTTCGAAGGGCACGATACTTGATCCTAGGTTGAATTAATTGACATGACGAGGGCCGGGGCAGGGCAAGGCTGTGGACACTGTAATTGCAAATCCTTCCGTTCAAGCTTAGAAAAAATTACTATTATTATTATTATTATGTTTTTTTGTGATAGTAATTGAACTGGATAATATCCTCTTCGTGACACAGGAGAGCAACATCCAAGCTGCCAATATTTTGGGAAGGCAACTAAAGCAGAAACCTGGAATTCAGAAAGTTTTCACAATGGGGGATCAGGAGAAGAACTGGAATGTGGAAGCAGAGTGTCCGCAGTACCAAGTAAAACTAAGAAAGAAAATCAATTAGCAAAGGGGCAATACACAAGGAGCTTACCACAAAAAAAGGCCAGTTATTCGTTGGCAAGAGCTGCAGTCAATTCGTTCTTTACGAGTACTTGCTTGATGAATCCTTGCTAATGCAAATGAAATGAAGTAGGGTTAAATCCAGTTTATTCATATGAACATGGAGGTTATCAGGATGTGTTTAAACTATAAGGGTTCCTTAGACTGGGTGAGGCTTAGGCAATGTAGAGTCTAGACAGCGCAAGTGCATACACCCCTCTCTATTTGTTTTCCAATAACTTCTAAAAGAATAAAAAATTAACTAAATTTCTAGTGCTGGCATTTTTACAATTTTCTATAGAAAAAAAAAAAAAAATCCACCGATTCAATGGAGAATGGCACCATATTACAGCACTTAATTTTAGAATATTCCTAAAACAGCTTGAAGGAACAATTTCTCTCTTAGACAGCTACTTTGTGCTTAGCAAACGTGCAAGCAAGCAAATACAGACCTCATGTTGAAACTTCTTAAAAGCCAAATTCCAAAAGGAATCCATCACACTGTTGTACAGCTTGGGACGAGTAAGAGCACAAAGTAGACCCTTTGCCGGATAAATAATAATCCAACATCCCAAACATCTTTGGAATATGTTTTCTAGAAAGGTCATTGACAAACCCAAATCACATAAAGCAGTAGTATCAGTTAAGAGTTGAGTGCAAGATTATCTGGAAAAGTAAAACCATGCTTCAGATTATAGAAAGCTATTGAAACTATAACTGTCAATAATACACGGATACACAAAGATTAAGACTTTACCATTATTTTATTTTTCAATTCAGAATTAAACTTAACAAAGACAGACTAACATCTTTGAAAATTTTCAACAACTAAAATTACCTTCAAGAATGTGCATCAGGAAAACCTCAGTTGCCTTTGGACGATCATTGCTCTCAGCTGCAAGGAAAACAATAAAAAATTTTTAATAATTGATTCATTTGGGGAATCAAGAGAGATGGGCACAGCCTTTACTTTTATAAAATTTGAAGAATTGAACATATAATTGAAAGCACTTAGAAGGACCATACTTCAGCCATACAAAGAGCCTGCTCAAGATGTAGAATCTGAATCCACCGTTCTCTAACAATCTCTGACATCCAAAAGCAGTATAATGAAAAATTCAGTAACAAAGATATCAATAGAAAGCCATGTAACAAGTTCAGATTCTAACACAGCATCTCAAGCAATGAAAAAGAATGCATTCACAACTACACCTTATTCAACTCTAAGCAAAACCATAAATATAGCTAGTGAGACAATACACCTTTGCCGGGGATGACTTCTATTGCACATGAAATCAGAATGAGCTCAAGCATTCACCTTTTCAACTTGTGAAGTAGCCTCTTCCAATCTATCCCCCAGAATCCTGAACTTTAGATTCTAAATTGTGAATATGCAAGTTGATCTTTTTGAAAGCAGCCAGGAGAAGTTGTATCCAGGCATCATAACCTGCTTCTCAAATCAGTTAAACAAGTAAAAACGTACTACCATAGATCTGGAAATAAAAAACAAGTGAACGCCCATTGTCTATGATACTAATAGATTTTAGTATGTTTATTGATGGAAGAGTGTGCAAAGGTGGAACTAATTAACAAACATAACAAAATACATTTAAAATTCAAATGGAACAGTTCTTGGAGAGATTTCCGTTGATATGCCCCTGCAAGATTCGGTTACCACATCGAACACCAATCTTGTAGCATAGAAACAGTTGGTGAGAAAAGGGCTTGGTCAACTAACCTCTTCTCCCAGTGCAGTAAGTCTTCCCTCGGTATAAGATGAGTCATTCTGCAATTAAAGTTTAGACATTGTGATGCTATATACCACTTGCGAGGAACCATTTACATGTTAAACAATTGTCAAATTTAGCTGTGACAAAAGATTATCCGTGGATGACACAAGTTGATTGAGCTACAAAAATGTAAATTAGAATTACAGAAAAAAAAATCCACTGGTAAAGCATGTCTGCATTTTTTGATTATGACTACCAAAATTACAGATAAATCCATTATAAAGCACAAAACTCTATTCAATTCTTTTTCAACAGTCTGGCTATAAACTAAAAACTACTTTTCTGTTCTAAGAAGCTCATGTACATCTACTGGAAGAATCTCCAATTTTGAACTTCCCTCAAAAGCAATTTCATCAGATTATAATGGAAATTTTAAAATATCTAAAACGTAACAGTGAAACCATCAACAGCTTTTCACCAAAACCGTAGCAAAATTTCGATGTGCAAAAGCTCTATTAGAACAATCACACCAAACAGACCTAAGGTTTTAAGGTAATGGAATCAGAAGACGAAAACCTTAATTTTATAGCTAAATACAATGCATGTTATCATCATTCCAGAGAAATATGCTCAAACGAATCGATAAAACTTGACAAAATTAACAACTACGCTCAGATTAACAGAATCAATGAAGGCAATAAGGACCGAAGACAAACAAACCTTGATTTTCGACAAAACCGATCGCAGATCATGGATCTTATGCATCATGTCATCAATAATCAGCCTTCTCGCGTTCCTCTATCCGATTACTCTTTGCACCGACTTTTTAAATGCTTTCCTGGAGAACGAATTATGCAAGAACAAATCACTGGAGTCTAAACAAACACTACACACAGATACTGAAATTAACGACAATCTGAAGCAATACTAGAGTGATTACCAAATGGAGCAAGTCTGAGCTTTGCATCCATCAATTCGGCGATCAATCCGCAGCTGTTGTCATCGTCGTGTTCTCGATTTTGAGACGTGAGAGCGAAGACCGAAAATAGGATGACAGAAAAAGAGAATTAAAAAGCAAGCCCGCCATTCTACTCTCTGGTTCGAAGATTTTGCCACCTAAGCATGGAATTGGACTGTTTGCCTACGCGTAAACTAATTTTATAAATACGTATAATTTTATGAAAAATATTTGAAAATAAAATAATAAATAATGACCTTTAATTTAATTTTATTAAATTAATTATTTTTATTATTTTCAAATAATTTTATTTTATATAATTATTTATATAAATAACAAAATTTAAAAATAAAAATTAATAATATTTCAAAAAAAATTGGTGATATATTTATAATTTAATAATTATATATAAAAATATATAATAATATTATATGATAAAACATACATTTTACACGTAAAGTTATTTTTTTAAAATAATATAAATTTATTATTATTTTAAAAATTTTAATTAATAACAAATTTATTAATAATTTAATTATCTTATTATTTTTTTAAATTTTTTATACAAATATATTATTTTACGGACGCATAATATTACACTCATAAAATTAATACTACAAGCGTGTACTAAACTCAACAAACAATATCATAAATGTCTAATGCCGTGCTCATTTTTTACAAGTGTAATATTATGTATTTGTGAAAATTAATCGTATATTTATATATTTTAAGTGTTAACTGTGAGATAAAATTTAAAAATAATAAAAATATTTTGAATTGAAGGTTGAATAACCTTCAAAATAAGGGGAAAAAAAACGAAAATTGTTCCTAGTTTTATAAAAAATAGTCAGAAAATTTGATACACTCCGTTATTACTAAATTGCCCCACACAGGCTGTGATGGTCTTTCTGTGTCTGGAAACTTCAACACCCTTCTCGGTTGGCTCTAAGCACGTTCGAGACAAATTTGTTCCTTTCTTTTCTGTTCTCTTCTCTTGTATAAGTCTGAAAGTCCACATTCAACAACATTATAAGCTAAACAAAGCAAGGGCACACTTTAAACCTTGTGAATTACATTATATAATTCAAGCTAGAAGTCAATAAGTCTTTTGCTGCCACCTTCAAGCTTCAGCATTGTTGCATAAATTCAGACCAAGTAATTGAGAAGAGAGAAACATTGTTGTTATGGGTGTTGATTACTACAAGATATTGCAGGTTGAAAAGAGTGCTAAAGACGAAGACTTGAAAAAGGCTTATAGGAAACTTGCCATGAAATGGCATCCTGATAAGAACCCCAACAACAAGAAAGAAGCTGAGGCTAAATTCAAGCAGATATCTGAAGCTTATGAGGTCAGCGATTGAGTTCCTCAAGTTCATGAATTCTCTCTGCATGGAAAATTGAAATTTTTGCGCTTTTGCCGTCCAAGCAGATCTCTGAAGCTTATGTTTTGATTTCGTCGTTAATTTTCACTTCATGTACCAATTCTGATCATATAATTTGATGCAGTTAGATTCTTAGTCTTTATTTTGTTCGCTTTTATTGGCAGAATTTTGTGATCATCTAAATTTAAGTTTTTGACTTGTTGTAGGTTCTGAGCGATCCTCAGAAGAGAGCAATTTATGACCAATACGGTGAAGAAGGTCTTAAAGGGCAAGTGCCTCCGCCGGGTGAAGGTGGCCCTGGTGCTGGCGCCACTTTCTTCCAAACTGGGGAGGGTCCAACAATGTTCAGATTCAATCCCAGAAATGCTGACGACATATTTGCCGAGTTCTTCGGATTTTCGAGCCCTTTTGGAGGCATGGATGGTGGTGGTGGCGGCAGTGGAATGAGGGGCGGTTCAAGGAGTTTCGGTGGAATGTTTGGTGATGATATCTTCAGTTCTTTTGGTGAAGGTCGACGGATGAGTCAGGCTCCTCGAAAGGCTTCTCCAATTGAGAAGACATTGCCTTGTAGTCTTGAGGAGCTGTACAAGGGAACTACAAAGAAACTGAAAATTTCGAGAGAAATAGCTGATGCAAGCGGGTAAGCGTTGTGCTAATGGAGTACATACTTTTCTACTTCGTAGTTTTCCACTCTTTAGCATACAAGAAGTTCTTGAATTTCTTCAATTTATGAAGAATTCTGATTCAAGTCAAGAATGGTATTTTGTAATGCCATGCCATTGCTGCTCTTAACTGAGAATGCATCAGAGTTGAGACTGTTTTCTTTCGTGTATGTATTGTTCAGATAGAATTGAAACACCATAGCAACACACAACACAGAACTGAAGCAATGTCTTCAAATTCTGGGTGGGCAGCTGAGCATCCACCATTGTATTCAATTGCTACGCATACACATACGTACACAGAAAGTAGATGTAGTATTATTGTCTTTCTGGTAGCCATGGAAGTAACCTTAAGCAGTAACTATTACGCACAGCGAGAATGGTGGATGTAGTGATGGCAACTATGGCAGTTTATCTTCATAACCACAAAAACCACATACAAATCAGCTCCCTTTTAGGATAAATCAACTCCAAGTTAAAATTAAGGGAAGGCTAAATTTACAATTGCCACATCTACGGATTATTAGGCTTGGCCCAAGTTCTTTCCATTGCTATTTACTTTTCTCTGTGTGCTTGTCTTACCAATTGAATCTTGCAATGCAGGAAGACCTTGCCAATGGAGGAGATTTTAACCGTCAACATCAAGCCTGGCTGGAAAAAAGGAACAAAAATTACATTCCCCGAGAAAGGAAATGAGCAACCAAATGTTATCCCTTCAGATCTTGTGTTTATAATCGATGAAAAGCCTCACAGCACCTTTAGCCGAGAGGGTAATGACCTAGTGGTTACAAAGAAGATATCTCTTGTGGAAGCACTTACTGGTCACACCGTTCATCTCACGACATTGGATGGAAGAAGCCTTACTATTCCAATCAACAGTGTTATTCATCCAGACTATGAAGAAGTAGTCCCAAAGGAAGGTATGCCATTACCAAAAGAACCCTCGAAGAGGGGCAACCTTAGAATCAAATTCAACATCAAGTTTCCAACAAGGTTATCTGCTGACCAGAAAACTGAAATCAAGAAAATCTTGGCTCCATATAGCGGTTCAATGTGATCTCTTTAATTTTGGTATTTGTTCTGAGTAGTTTTGTTTCTAAGCACTTGTAGTGTTACTGCAGGTACGTCTGATAGTTTGGTTTGTTTATTTGTACTTCTAATAACCAGCGAATACATATGACAGAAAAAAAGGCCTCAGTTACCGGCCAGCTTACAACCCAATGCCTCAATTATATGAATTACAGTGTGAATCTAATCACTTCTAAACTCATTCTGATCCCCCACACATTCAGCGAGGGGCGATTGCTGTTCTTTTGTTGCCATGTACAGAAATTCAGCAAGGGAAGGCGATGTTCTTTTGATCCCCTATACAGAATTCAGCATCTAGTGAAGCTACGATACCAAAAATATACTGCAGCGTGGTGTATCAGCAATCTCTTGAATAGAATAACAATCAATCACTATACTCTGAAGCAGCGGAATCCATGCCATCATCAATTCCATTTTGTTCGGAAGCTTCACTCATGTCTAAATCTTCTTCTTCTGCTACCTCTTCAATGCCTGGTTCATCTCCTGAACCATCATCGTCCTCATCACTCACTTCCATCATATCTCTGTTCCAGCCAGTGGAGGCACCATTGAAACCAATCTCCCAGTTTCCTTGCTCATACTCTTCAGCCGCTTGGGCATTGTCATCGGAGTCCACTGCTTCTGCACTATTGCTGTTTTCAGCATCCTCCATATTCATCATTCCTACTTTTTCAACAGCCCATTCCTCTTGATCCAAGTTTGTTTGTAATTCTCTACTACTGCTCGTGGGGATGACCATGTCAGCCATTTGCCCCCGGAATTTATCATTCTTAGATCTCCTTTCTGTTCTCTTCCTAATCGTTCGGCGACCCCGACTATTTGTTCGTAGTCCCTGTTGTTTTGGTCGGTGATTTAAATTTTCATTTTTCCTCGCATTCCGCCTGCCAGCATCAGCAGAAATACTGGGAGTTCTTTTCTTATACTTTCTACTCCAACCTTGGTCGCGACTGCCTTTTCCACGTCTATAGCTTTTAAGTTTTCCAGCCAGGTTAGCGTAGTTCTCTTCTTTCATATGTCCTTCTTGGTCAACTTCTTTTAGTTTGATGTCTTTATTCTTGAGTGGTAAATATCTTGAAGGGATCTGCATGCGAGGAAAAATGGGTTAATTGATCATACAGTCTGATGATTATAAACATCCGTAATATCAAATAAATGTGCGGTACATGTGCCAGGATAAAAGTTTACAAAACCAGAAGACATTTTGATAGCTAGATTTGGGCAGTTGCCCACATTCAGGATAGGCAAACAGCAGAAACCCAGCAATTATTTACAAAACAACACGAGATATATACCTGCAACTCTTTGCAGGTATATGAGCCACAGTAACTCAGAAAGCAAATCATCCTTCTCATATATATGTTTCACAGGCACACAATGAAATGCAAGGGCAACAGATGAAAAAAAAAAAAAAAGGCAAAAGAACTCACTGCGCTTTCATTGACTTCATTGTCTTCAAAGGTCTCATCTTTCTCTGGCTTAGCATACATAATCGATGCATCGAGTTCCAAAAGCCTCAGAGACACAGCACCGGTGGTTTTTGGTATCCATGGAAGTATAGGAACTGACCAAGGATCAGCAGATGTAACAGAGGAGCCCAACAATTCCTTTGTTGTCTCAAAGTTCGAAGATAAATATTGTCGCTTTATGCCACTCTCAAGGATAGTTAATATCTGCTAAATAAACTGTAGTGAGTCACTTGTCAAACCAAAGCTTAAATGCCAGCATTCATATTTTGCAATACTAGGAGAGAGAAAGATATACAATTGCCCATGGGCACACAGATGGACAAGAAAATAATAGCACAATGGTGAGACAAGAAACTTAAGATATTTTACAATTGGCAAAACTGACAATTTCACCAATCATAAAACACTGACAATATGCACCTGTAGGAGTTCTTCGGCTGATGATGACATGTTCAACTTCATTCCCCAGGTCTTATGGTGCTCTTCCATCCAAAATGCTTCCTGAGCTTCTGGTGGTACAGACGCCTGCCAATCGGTAAATACGAATGATATTTGAGCCCAAATGACCAATAATCATCAGCACTTTAAAAACACGGTGCAAGTTAATATTTAAACATAATTAATTTCAAGAAAATAGAAGTCATCTCAGTCTCACCTCAATGATGGCAAACAAGGCCTTGAGCAATTTGACACCCAGAGGAAGAGAAGAATCAAAAACATGTATATCCCTTATCCCTAACTTCCTTTTCTCTTCACATTGAATGGTGTGTTCTGAAAATTTAAAACTCTTATCAACTGCAACAAATGTATGGTGGCATGAAGGGCAATGCGCAACTTCAGAATGGTGAATATCAAGACAGACATCACAAATGGCCAACAGCTCTGTGCACTTTGTCTTCTGATTTTTCAAAGCACAAAGCGATAAAGAATTCATACATTCTTTCCACATCCACCGCTGAAAATCCTGGTACCTTTCCAAGGCTGCTTTCTTCTCAATTTCATTT
Source organism: Khaya senegalensis (assembly GCA_032402905.1). NCBI lineage: Eukaryota > Viridiplantae > Streptophyta > Magnoliopsida > Sapindales > Meliaceae > Khaya > Khaya senegalensis. The sequence continues at coordinate 5,651,332 of CP135550.1, read as the reverse complement.
CTCCCAATCTCAATTGTGAAAGATGATGATGTCTCAAGTGTATCTGAATTTAAGCCATCAACCGCACTTCTGGGACTATCAGGACTAGGAAAATCACGGCCAACATCCATTTCAGCAGCTTCATTTTTAACAGTGGTCCCACTTTGACCTACAGCATCGGTACGCTGCAAGTTCCTTCTAACATTTTCTTTGAAGGACATCTCAATCTTTTGCAACATTATATGCAAATGAGATTCCCTAATCCCCCGTGTATCCAATGAAGACAACAGAGCATCAAAGGCCTACATATATTGAATTGAACAAATAAAAAAGTATTAGACAGACAAAAAATATCCAATCATCCACACCCCCATCTTACAAAAGATATTCACTTACAAAAAGTTCAAATGCTAAACACCACATTTTTTTGGACAACCATTGACACTCAGAGAAGATTAGGTTTCCAGAGAATGCAACCAAACACGTTAATTTTAGTCCAACACTTGCAATTATTTGAATGGCATGTCTGCATTGCACAGACAGGCACAGAGTAAGGAAACAATCAAACAATATTGCAATACATAATCGACAAGGACAATGCACACGCCAGAATCATTTAAATTAATTCAACATACCACCCGTCTAGAAGAGTTGTCTTTATATGTTGTACAAAAATTACCTCTCTAGTATCAATAAGCCTCCAAGTTCCATCCTGCAGCTCAACGAAGATTCTTCCAGAACAAGGATCATTTCTAGAAGCAGATGTAGCAAACTGCCAGTATCGATTACGTCTGCGATCTTGACCGAGAGGCAAGGACCTGTATACATACATCTCTTCTGCCATGTGGGCAATATAAGCTTTCAGTTGTGAACGTGACCTTTTTGAAGCATATCCATGTTGCTGAGAGGCAAGGTTATCCAGAACAGCAGAGGGATCTTGAACTACTAAGGTTCTTTCAGTAGGCAAATCATTAAGATTATTCTGAACAACTTGAGATCCAAACATGGGTTTTTGATCTTCAGCAAGGCTTGGAGATGCCTCGCTCTTACTATCAACAATAACAGGCAATGGGCTTTGACTGTCCTCGACTGCAGAACTAGCTAAATGTGTTTCAGCTTTGCTCCCCATGGCAGATGTAAAATCTAATCTAGTTACATTCTCTTCTTTCAGGCGACTTTTGTCTAACTGTGCCTCTGTCCACATTTGCTTTTTAAGAGCGTTGGCTGCTTCCAAACGATCCTGCAGATCTCTCAACATCAAATTAATACAACAAAAAAGTAGAAAAAAGACCAAAATACAAAGCAGATCAACTGATTAAAAATGAAAGTGCAGGGTGGTTACCTCAAGAACTGCACGAATAGAGTTTCCTTCATTTGCAACACCAATTAATGCAACAAGGGCATTAAGACGCTCCTCCACACTAAGATGAGAATAATCACCCTCTGTAAGTCCTTGAATCCATGATTCACCTGGCTTGCTTTCATCAATCTCAACATTTTCTTGATTGAGATTACTAGCTCCAAAATCTTCACCATTAACATAGTTCTCAGTAGTAGTACTTTGACAGTTGGCCTCCTTGAGAGATGCAAAAACCCCCTTAACCTTACTTTGCTCACTTAATTCAACATCATTGCAAACATTGTCTTTTCCACTCGCTGAACAAGTGTGTGTTTCATCATATTGGTCAACATTTTTGTTTGCAACTGAGGGAGTAGCCAAGTCTTCTACTTCGGGATCCTCATCAACTTCACATTCTGAGTCATCATCTCTTTCAACATCATCAGCATCTTCTCCCCCTAAAAACCCATTTTCAAATATTCGAATTTTCTTTCTGGCTGATGCAAGTATTGCCTCAGCATCAGCAGGATCCTTCCTAAAGGCAGGTCGTACACAATATGTTGAAGGAGCTATTCTTTCAAAAAGCTTTGTATCCCTTGTCAAAGCAACAGAAATCGATGCTTCTGGTGTCTTACTTGTTGTAAGATCCCGAAGTCCAGATTTCTAACAGCAAACAGATAAATCAGGAAAAAGCATAAAGGACAAAAGGCTAACCAATGTAACAACAATTTAAGCTAACCTGGATCTTGTCTGCAAGTTCTAGCACAGTTAATCCCTTGCTTCCCTCAAGTGAAAGAACATGAAATGCAGCAAATTTGACAGTTCCAGGTGTCAATTTATGCCTAGATCTTCGTGGAAGTAACAAGCCTTTTTCTCGCATCCATGCAAATGCATTTTCAGCTGCTGATCCATTACGTATGGTAGAAACAACATCTTCACAAACTTTACCCTGAAATTACAAGTCCAAATACATGTCAATTAATCAAGAGATAAACAAGTAACTATTTGGTCCTCTAAAATCTAAATATTGTATGAAGGGGAAAAAAAGGGCCAGATATACATCTGATAATTGTCTAGACATGATCAATCCTTAAAACCAGTTATAATCACATTTGAGATATTGTGCCAACATATGCAAAACGTGCGAATAAACTCAAATAACACGTAGCGTTCAACCAATTCTACCAGCTGTAGTCTGTGAATCAATAATACCCACAGAGAATGCAACTCTTCATTTTAGTCTTTCTCAGCGAGAGCAATTGCGTCCAGAAAAATAAAAAGCAACCATAATCTAAACTAATCAGATACTAAATAGACCAGAGGTTAAGCTAATATCCTGAAAATAAAATGGGTCAGGTAAGGCTTCCAGCAATATAAACAAGGACAAAACAGATTCATCAAACAGGATATCCATAGGGGTACAAAGAACTTAGCAATCTCTATGGGAGATTGTATTTGATATACCTCAGATCATCACACAGTGATTTTCTTGTTGTGTTTCTACAAACAGTTTCCATGTCATAATAATTACCTAATGCTGCCATTATGAACACTGGGACAACAATTTCAATAGAATACGAACCTCGTGCTTATCACCCATGCAGGCCCATGCGCTACTCCTTTTCTTCAACTTTGGCCCAAATCCTGCTGAAAAAGCTAATTGCCGAAATATTTCAGGCCATGTTAAAGGATTTAGGTGCCTCTGCCAATTGCGTATGTCGAAACCCCAGGCATATGCCTGAGACAGAAAACATAAAAAAAAGGTTCTCAACAATGCAAAAAAGTATTATGCTTAGCAATTAAAACCAGTAAATGAATGAGTGCATAACAGAGGTTACCCCTTCAATAATACGTGGATGTCCGCCCTCAGGATTAGCCGCACAATATTGATTTGTTCCTAATCCAGAAGAAGGCATCCTTGCAACATGTTCAATATCTTTTATTATTGATTTCAGCAAAGCAACATGTATCTCAACCAACAACCTTGAATCCTGAGATTAAAATGGCATGAATAGCAAGAAAAGAAAACATTACATGAAAAATAAATAGTAGAAGTGCAAAACTGTGAATGCAAAGAATTTAATTTACTTACATAGTCATGAAAAGCTTGCACAAACTCATCAAGAGTAAAAGGCCACAGCCCAAGTACATCAGCAAAAGTAATAAAAAATCTCCAAACCTGCAAAACCGAAGCACAATGTTGGAACCTCAAAATGTAGGCAGTGAATTCATCATACTAGTTTCAAACAAGATGGCAATAGATCATACCATGAGAAGGTTCCCGATGTTCTCCTCTGAATCGACCCATGGTTGAACTGCAAATGGTCTTTTCAGTTGTACAGACATTGGAGGGAATGCACTTAGAGAATCTAAGGAATAAAAGATTACACCACAGTGCTCAGGAAAATTAACCAAATCATATTTAAATAACCAAAAGACGCAAAAAACAAGAAGAAGGAGAAGAAGGAGAAGAAGAAGAAGATCACGTGCTTATCATCTTAAATAAGACAAAAACAATATCATGTTTAAATAATCAAAGGACGCTAAAAAACAGAATATGACAGGCTTATCATCTTTAAATAAGACAGAGGACAGATTTCAATATCCAAGCAAAATCTTGAATGAAGTAATAGCAGAAAAAAGAAGTAACACATTCACCATAAAAGATTAAACATCATCTATTATCTGTCTAACAGAGGAACACGACATGCAACTACTAATTCAATAATAATAGAGAAAAGACTCAAATTGTCCTGGGACTTGACTGTTAAATTTGGGGTGTTCTGCTGCTACCTCGGGCAATTTTCACAAGCTGATGTATTGAAGCATCTAATTACTTAAAGTTGCTGTGGAAAAAATTGGTTAAAAGACAAATCGTCAAGGAAAAGTAAGTTAATTTTTGGGGTGTTTCCAACTACCTTGGGCAACGTTCGGAAAATCTAGCATATAAAAGTACTTGGTTTGTGAAAGCTGCTCTGGACTTGAGTTCCTTTGGCAATTGTTTAGGGACACGTGAAGATAAATACCATAAATTATGAAAAAGAACATCCTGAAAATCTTACAACCACAGACAAAATCAACTTGAACTACTTTGATTGGGCCTTCTTTTCAGAACTTTTAAGAGTTTTGATGTTCCACAACTGTGTAACAACCATTTGCTGAGGTAAGTTTTCCAAGTTTTCAAGACCATAGAAGTGAAGAGAAGAGTGAACCAACTAATGGATAGCAGAAAAAATCATGTAAATGCATGACAAAGAAATAAAAAATTCATACACACACACATGACAAAGAAATAAAAAATTCATACACACACACACACACACACACATATAAGATATACCTCTAAATGAATCAAGGTTCTGCAAAGTGTCAAGGTCAAGATGAATTATTGAGGATAATCCTTTGCTAGCAGCAGCCAAATCCATGAGTTCCAATTGTTCATCCTCAATAAGATCCATAGACTCTTTAGCCATTTTGCGGGCAGTTGCCTTCTCAATGGCAACTTTTCGTTTAGCTTCCTGTTTCTCCATCCGAAGCTCTTCTTTTAGCCTCCTCTTTTCAGCCTATATTATGCCCACAGAAAGAAGGTTTAGATCATTTGTCTGAAAAATCAAAATGCTTATAAAGCGGAAGAGTAGCTCATATTATTAGTAGACTCTGAAAATTACTCTTAAGTATTCTTTCTGTAAAAATTTTTCCCTCCGTTCCATTTCACGTTTTTGCTCACGCTGTGATCGCTCTTCCTCTCGCTGCTTTTCACGCATCAACCTTTCTTCTTCCTTCCGTCTTTCACGCTCATGCTTCTCCATTTCTTTTCTCATTCTTTCCTCACTCTAAGAATACACAATCAATAATATAAGCAAACAAAAAAAGTATCACTTGCCCAAGATGGAACAAGACATAAGTACTAAAACAAAACCTTTCGCCTCAGAATATCTTGTTTCTCAAGCTCTTTGCGCATCCGAATCTCGTTTGCTTCAGCTTCCCTTGCAATTCTAGCTTCATCACTCTACAAGAGGCAACTTAATATGCAATTACTAAACCCTTGAAATTCTTTCAAAGAAAATCATGGAGGTGTACTATTGTGTGGCGAATATTGTAACTTTTGATTGATTTCTCATTAATCACTAAAGGATACCTTGCGTTTCCGATCCATCCTTAGCTCAGCATCATTATTGAAATTTTGCCCATCGGACAATAAGTAAGGATCTTCAGTTCCAAAAATTGGGTTACTAGTAGACTGAGCATTTATTCTGTTATTTGAAGTTGATTCCCTCTGTGGGAGAGAGTCTTCACCTCTGTTAGGAGATGAAAAAAGTCCTGACTTGTCTTGTTGAGACAAAACACGAACACGAGAAGCATGACCTTGGACACCATGTACTCTGGATACTGTTTCATTTCCATGAAAAGACGTTCTAGCCCTTGGAGCATCAACCAGTGAACCATGAAAATAATACTGCTCTGGGAGAGACTGATATTCATGGAGAGCCCTTGTGCTGACCTGGAATAAGAATGAAATTATATTAATTATGAAAAACTAGAGGAACATCAAGAAGATAAAAACCACTTTTAGGATAGTGATCTCAAAGAAATGTTTTTTGTTAAATTCTGATTGTCATTGCAAGGATTTATACAATATCAAAGGCCTCAACTTATGAACTCCAGTGGCCATTGACCATCCAAAAAATATCGGAACCTCACACATTTATCAATCAAGTATGCATGCCAAATACACTAATTATTAATAATATATAACTAAAGAATTTGAGAAACCAACTTTGTTTGATTTGGTATCATGTCTATCATATATTTTGCTCTCATAAGGATGTCCAGATCGCTTCTGCTGCTCAGTACTTCCTGCTTCACATGCAATACCAAAAAATTTAGCAGGAAAACAATTTGAATAGTAGATACAATAACAATATGAAAATCTATAATTTTGATCATTAAAATCAAGATACACTGTATCCTTTTACCTAAAATGAAGACCTTATTATATCAAGGCATGGTTACATCAACAAAATCCAACAAAACACATTTCTTTCTGAAATTAAAAACAGATTGTATTGCTTATGCTTCTACCTATTGGTGCTCCAAATGCATCAGGTGGCAAGGAATCAAACTCCATTCCAAGAATTGGCCCATCTTCTCTCAATGGCTCCCCTAACTGTGCTTCCACACAGGCAATTGCTCTGAGTTCTATTATTGACTGCTGTGACTCATAAGACCTCCTAACTATTGGTATATCATCCATTAAAACCCGAGAAGTCCCCACCGCATTCCTCAGCTCCATCGTATATGGACTTGAGCCAGACCCAGAGCCTGAGCCATAATCACTCCCGGGCTCAGCCTGGGTCCTCAATTCATCTATAGGAGATTCGGGCATTACTGCAGCCACATTTTTTCGCATCTTTTTGGGGGGATTCTCTTTTTCCTTTTTATCCTTCAACCTTCTGTGGCAAAACCACATCTGCAACTGCCGATCAGATAAGCCTAATTTCTCGGATAGCTCAGCTCGCATTGCCTCGGATGGGTACGTCTCCGCTGCATCAAATAATCATAATCACACAAAAAAAAAATTAACAAATTTTAAAAACAATTTAAGCAAAATTCAACTCTAATAGCAGCACAAATACTAAAAATTGAAAATAATATACAACAAAATCACCAAAAAAAAGTAAGAAAATAACATGAAATAAAACAACTTAAACCTTTATATGCATTTTTAAAAAAGCAAATATAAGTCTGCACTCATCACATCATCAAAACTCAACAAGCATACAAATTGAACAAAGAAATCAAATTGAATTCAACACATGCCAGCCAAACAAAGACAAATACAGAATCTCCACCGATCAAATGCTTTAAAAAAAATAGAAAACAATTAAAAGACTGAACACAAAATAAAAATAAAAAATACAAAAAAAAAAAAGATGTGTACGGACAAGCATAAGCCTTCTCAAGGGTTTCGAGTTGAAACGGAGTCTTCATCTGCCGCTTGGGCTTGCCCTGTTGACCTTCATTGGAAGGATTGCTAACATTCCTCCTACTTTCATTACTTCTATTCTGATTCTCAGCGTCCGAATCGGCATCCATTGAAGCCACCACCACCAGATCACACAAAATCTAGGGGTTTCCCCCAACCAAAACAGAACAGAACGAACGAAAAATTACTCAATTCCGTTCCATCTCTCCCTCCACAACGAAATATCGTGAGAGCGAAGAAAGGCACAGACGGCGGAGACGAAACAACAAAGAATACGAGAAAGAATAACAAATATAATAACAAAAGTGAACGATAAGAAGAGAGAAAGAGAGAGAGATTGAAAGACAGAGAAAAGAAGAATAAAAATAAATAATTAATAATTATAAATAATAATAATGATGATAACAAGAAGAAATAGTAAAAAGCGAAATCAGGAGGAACAGAAGAATAGTAGAAGGAGTAGTCCTCCTCCTTGTCTCTAATTACAACCATTTCCATTTCCATTTTTCTTTTTTTCTTTTTTATAATTTAATTTCCTTTTTGTTTTTTCTGTTTTTATTGAAGACTAAATACGAAACAAATCGACTGGTTTTTTTTTTTTTTTTTCCTTTCTTTTTTCTTTTTCTTTTTTTTTTTTCTTTTTCTGTTTAATTTAATTTAAAAGAAAAAGTAATTGTCAGAATATTTATTGGCAATTGCGTCTCGTTTGGGTTGCAACGAGAGTTGAGGAGTTCTTGTTCTGTGGTTTGCGCCTTATGGATCTTTGGGTGCCAGATTTGCGTTGATGTTTCCAGTTTGTAGCTCTGTGGGGTCCGACTTCCTTGGGCCGGGCTCATAATTCCCTTCTCCGACGACAAGTCGTTCTTCATCTGTGAACGACGAGGCGTTTTTGTCTCTAACTAATTAAAGATACGTCGTTGTTTCAAGTCTGGAGGAAATGTCCGGGGGTCGGACTGCGGTCGCTCATGGGCGATGAGGAAAATTACCTTTTTGTCTTTGTTCATCTGACTACATAGCCGAAGAAGACCATTTATTTTTTAATTAAAATTAAAAATTTAATAATTTTATCTCGCAAAAATAACTTTAATTTTACAGTCACTGTCACTTTAATTTCAAATAAAATCGTATTATATTGTTATCTTATCGTTACACAAGTTACCAATCAGCAAATTGTAACCAGGTCAAAATCGACATTTTCATCCATTATCATTCTCATTGTTAATTACCCACCCCATGTGAGACATCAAGCATTAAGAAGGGAATGGTTGGAAGTGTTTAAAATTTTGGAAGTAAAACGTGCGTTTTGGTACTAAAAGTAGAGCTTGTTTGAGGGAGACAGCTAGTGATACATTATTCTCAGTCAATAAGAGCTGATGCCAAATTAGCAATTGTTCGTACACTGAAATAAAGAAAAACTTTCCAACAAAAATAACTTCACAATGACAGTATTGCATTCAATTTGTCATTTTTATCTGCAGAACAATAGGAGCATGGCTTTACATCCGGGCATCTTCATTTCCATGCCGCCCTCTTTTCTTCTTATGCTGCCTTCATTTGCTGCAAAACCAAATTCATTTTCCATTAATTCTAGCTTTAGTCCTAATGCATGCATTGAGTTTACAAACCTCTTATAAGGATGCTTAACCTATTCACATAGACATGTACTTGTTTGGAGTGTGGTTTTTTCGTCAACTCCAGGCTCTCTCTTTCTTTTTTCCTTTCTTAATCTTTTTCTGCCACAAAGAAGGTTTCTCTAGTTTGAGACTGAATTGTTTTGGCAGGGAGGAAATTGGGGTGGGGAACTATAAAGACTAAAGTAGAGGGAAGAATGATCCCATAAAAGCAATCAAAATGAGTCATTTTGAAAGAAAGAACACTTTATAGTCACCAGTATTTCTTAAATTTGGACCGAGGAAGTAGGGAAATAAAGCAGATATCGGTTGGTCA